>CM051407.1:3050000-3585734 GCA_028052125.1 Melia azedarach
TTTTAAAAAAATATATATATAATCACTGCCGTTAATGAATATATTACTTTTCATAACCTTGGCCACTCTTAATACGTTACATTTTTTTTTATATACTTTTTCATGAATAATTTGCTTTGTGGAATTCTGGATAAGTAGTAATGTTTATTTTATTGATAATTCGCTTAAAAATTAGTTGATTTAATTATAACAACTTCACTTGATGATGATGTCACTTAATATATAATGAAAGATTATTAACCTATTGTAAGTCTAGAAAATAATTCAGAAAATTAGTTTAGACTAAAATCGTAAAAATTAGACTAAAAATGTCGCATGTCTGGTCTTAACATGATATATTTGAAATTTTCATATTCTCTTTTAAATTAATTATTCTTAATCTATAACAACATTATACCCACAACTATCACATGATATATTTGAACCATTTTTTGCTATTGATTAGACTAATTGTATTTAGTATTTAATTTATCATTTTTATTTAAATAATATTCTATAGGTCTTCTCATTTTTCTCTTATAGATCCGTGATTCTATTCGAGCTCTGTTTCCGTTATAAGACCTTAATCTGAACAATGAAAATGATATCCATTGATCTCAATATTTTGTAATCATGAACTTAATAATGTTTCTGCTATACATGCTACTAGGTATATGAAGCATTGGTTTTTGTATGCAGTTGGAGAAAACTAAGATCTGAATTTAGAGCTAAGCAAGTTGGGGCTACAGTAAGGACTGGTTCAGTTCTCGTTGGCATCACTAGTACTGAATCCTATCTTGAGATATGCTCTTAATAATGGTGCAGCGGTCCCTACAATATCCTCCTCATGCAAGGTTAGAATTATTTCTTAATTCTAATTGCATGTATTTGTAGTTTGTACTTACATCTGTTATGGTAGATGTAGATGTTGAGGGCGATGTTGGGTGTATATACTAGCCTACCTATTTTGATTTATCCAAAAATTAAGGAGTATTTTACAAACAACAATACGAAAAAGATAATTTTATTTTTAAATTCAAATATGCTTTCACATCACGCAATCACAAATAATTATACTATACTATAAGTTTAATTTTGTCTCCTTAATATATTTGTATATTTTAAATTTAGTTCACCAAATAAGATTTTTTTGTCATTGTTTTATTTATAGATGAGAATAAAAAATTTGATATTATAATATTTTATTTGTATTTATTATGTCAAATAAATCATTTATACACGTACAACAAATATATATTAGTATGAAATTAATATAGTATTTATGTATTATGTTACAAGGTTTTTTTAATAGTTGCAAAAAAATATAAGAATTTAATGGTCATGTTATCAAAGATAGTATATCTATTAATAATAGTGATTGTATTTTGGGAAAGACTTTAAATAAGTTTCAACGTCTAGAACGAGTTATTAGTGTTGAATAATTTGATATTTCAAGTAGATAATGTTATATATTCAAATAACATCATTGTGATGAGCAACAAGGCAATTTGAAAGCAATGAAAGAAAAGTAATAAGTTAAAAGTTTGATTAGATGCTCTATTAGAAAAATTTCATTGACGCTATAATTTTAATTTGTTCGTTATGATATATCTATGAATTATATAAGTTAAATTTTGAAGTAATATTTTAGTTACATTACTTAATTTTTAATATATATAATTATATGTATACATGATTATAAATATATATATATATATATATATATGCAAGAATAAATTATGTAAATTGGATGTGAGTTTGAAAGATCATATAGTTGCTTGTGGTATAATAATGTCTATGAATGATGCAAATATTGCAATATGTGAATTTTTTTTGGAAGAACATATGTGTCATTATTGAAATGGTTAGAAAAGAATTTGTATTTTTTTTAATTTTGATTTATGATGAGTTAATTATTGTCAGTGATGCAATTGGATCATATGTGGTATGACTGCAAGATTTTATTATACTTTATTTTGATAAGGTAAGAGGATATTATCTTTTAATTAAATTAATGTTACTACTTAATTGTCTTTATTTTTTTAAAATATTGTGATTTATAGTGATATAGATCAAAAGAATTTAAGAAAAAAGACAAGAAAAATGAGCAAATTATAACATAATATAAATTTTTAATACTTATAAATGAAGATTGTGTTCTTAAATTTATTGCTAATTATAGTGAGAAAATTATGATCGAGAGTATTTGTATTCAAATATATTGGAGAAAGGATTTTGTATACAAGTTTCCTGTTGATGTGGTACAAATTTTTTTTAACCATATTACATTCAATTATCTTTCTCTAAATGTATTTTAATACAATTACTTTAAATCATGTTTTTTCATTGTAATTAGTAATAACTATAAGAGGTATAGGCGTCTTTCATTAGTATCGAAGTCTAAGATGTGTTACAACTTATTTATATTTGTTGTCTTCCTTTTTAATATTGTTATGAATTATAATATTTAAAAGAAGAGTAGAAAAACAATTAAGTAGTAGTGTTAATTAAATTAGTTAAAAGGATAAGATATTGACCTTATTAAAATAAGGTATAATATGATCTTTTGGTCATGCCACATATGATCCAATTGCATCATTGACAATAATTAATTCATCACAAACTAAAAATGGCAAAAGTGCATTTTTTTAATAGTTATATCAATATGTATTGTACTATTTGCATTATTCATGGGCGTTATTGTATCTCGAATAACTATATTGTCTCCCAAATTCATAGTCAGTTTATGTATACATACATATATATGTTAATGTGCAGATTTTGTGAACCTCACATCCTCACAGAAGGAGAAAATAGATAATCTGATGTGGCCAAATAGCTTGAGTTAAGCGTACACTCTCAACCTAAATCAAGGATCCAAACCACTAGAAATTACTAGAAACTTCAATGTCCAAATACTTAAACAACACTCATGTCACCTTACTATCAAAGCACTTTGCCTCGAACCACCTCCCAACTTTAGGCTCATTTTCGACGACTCCAAAACCTTCTGAGACCTTGCGAGCATTAATACACTTACTACCCACTTCTCAAATAATCACTCAGCCCACCTCTATTCATGCCTGAACACTCTTAGCGTAAGTATTCTGCCGAGCTAGTCTGTGAGTTCCTTGCAAGATAGATCCGAGCTAGTATACTTTTGACAAACCCTCAATACAAGACACCTCAATGTCAACTCACAAAACTTCAAAGAAATCTAAGAATGGCGTAATACACACTGCTTGTTCTTTACACAACTGCTTCACCCACATTTTTCCCCCAACCTTATTGACGGCACAATATCATTGAGTTGGTCCGTGAGCTCTTTGCAAAATAGAATAAAACTTAGACAAGAGTCACCTCCCCGATGACCTATCTTTGATGCTTAGGTCAGCATCTGATCAGAGAGGAAATTAGGAGGGTATAAGTATCTCCCTCTAAAGTAAGAAAAAACATGGAGAATGTCAGGGAAGTGAAGGAAAAGACACTAAATTGATCAAGGCAAGGCAAGGCAAGAGGTCAAGGGAGGAGACTACAAGATGGGTGAACAACGCATGCTATAGTGTATTTTTATTCATTAATGGAGGTTTTCTATGGTGGGTGTGTGGGCTATGGAGGAAAGAAAGAAAATCGTTTTGGAGAAGATAACCTTTCTTATCCTAGGAATCTTACATCTGTATTTTCTCTTTTTTCTTATGTCAAATGTAGAAAAAATGTACTTTTATATGATAGAGAAAGCTTGAACCTAATTAGAGGGCTTGTGCTATCCTAATTTTTTGGTTTTTAACTTTACATAAGTCCTCCCATTATTGGGTCATAGTAGCCGAAGTTAAATGCCACTTGGCAAGCTAGGATAGGCGGGTTTCACCTTATCCAAACTCAATAAACACGTATCAATCCCCTATTGGCCAAAGAGATTGCTCTATACCTTAGTGGACAGGTGGCGTAACCTTTTCTGCTCAGCTAGCACATGATCCCTCACTTGGGCCTTGAATGGTCCCCACCTAGGCTGGGGCACTGTTTGTATAGTATTAGGTAGAATCTACACAGTGCCTGCCACCTGTTGATTATGCCCGGTTGTGTATTGCTTTTCGAGTAGTCCTCACGAGATATTTTATTGTGCATCATGCCACTCAAGGAGTATTCTAAGCACACTAGAAGGTGGGCTTGATCGCACCTGGGTATTTGGGCAGCTGGGCATCCAACGTCTCTCACTCAGAAAGACTGAGCTCTTAACAGTGCGTTTATCCAGAGAAAATGTGTACACTTTTAACCGTGATGAAGAATCGAGGGCACTTCTTTAACCTTCCTTTAAGCGTTGTGGTATGCCATTATATTTATCGTACGTGTCATGGTATATAGTTACAGTCCTCTACGTGTCACGGTATATGGCTACATAGGCATTTTCACATGCGTCACGGTATATAGCCACATGAGTATTCCTACTTGTGCCACAGTATATGAAAACATGGGGTTTCATTAACTACTGGAAAATACTTTGATGATACATAACAAAGAGTTCAGCTCTAAGGTGGGTTTTACCTAACTATTCAAATGGCAAATACTCTGGTGATACATAACGAGGAGCCCAACTTAAGGTGAGTCTTACCTAACTACTCTAATAGCAAATACTCTGGCCATACTTAGCGAAGAGCCCAATTAAAGATGGGTCTTACCCAGCTACATATTAGTAGGGCTCGTTTCTCGAGGTGAGCACAAGGTGGGTCACCCCGTAACATGTTGACTCGAACTTTCGTGGGCCTATCTTTTGCCACATATCCAATCATATTTTCTCCCATAACAAAGGTCCTCTAGCTTCTAATAGTCGAAGCGAAGCCGAAGGCGTTGGAAGTTATTTCTTACTTTGTGCCTTACTCTCGGCTCTCCTATATAGAGTATTCGAAATGGCGATAAATCCATTGAGACATACCCTATGGCGAAAACCTTATAGAGATAAGCGTACGACAATATAGGATGAATGAAAATAATCTCGCGATGGCGCAAATGCGCCTTATGAACATCAGTCGGTCTTGCTTTTCCCATATCGGAGTGTGGTGGGGTCAGACCAATCGAGAGTTTCTCTTAACCCAGCTTGTGAAAGGTGCGAGCTAAAGCTCATTCCCTATCTAGCTCATGCAGACATAAGAGCTGAGGCTTGTTCTCAACCCAGCTCGCGGAGATCTAGGAGCTACGGCTTGCTCCTAGCCCAGTTTGTGGAGATATAAGACCTACGGCTTGTTTCCAACCCAGTTCGTGCAGACATTAAAGCTGAGGCCTGTATCTTTTCTTGCACTAAGGTAGGTTCGAGATGGGTTACCCTGTAATATGCTGACTTAGACTCTCGTGGGATAATCTTCTGCTAGGTGTCCATTCACATTTTTTCCTATAACAATATATATTATATAAAAAATCATTCAAAGATTGAGTTGTCGCAGCTAATATATCTACACTTTGAATTAATTTGCATTGGTTTGCTTGACATAAAATTAATGTTCTTACTAAATATATATCAAGACAAAGTATTCATTTTTTATGTTTTTATATTGGACTTAGATACATTAAAGATATTATGGATGATAGAAGTTTACTTATGAAGGATGTACATGTTGTGATATATTAAATATGCTAACGATATCTAATCATTATATTCATTTATTTCAACTCATGAATTGTGGTGAATTGATGATATTTGTAGTTTCAAGGCAAGAAGAGTTACAATGAAGAAAAGATAAATAGTATTCAAATGGCATAGGCTAATGTTGTTTCTAACTCAATTTGAAGTAGTAGTTTGGTAGTATAGGTAAATAGCACCATTGTTCTTCATGTTTAATTTTTAATTACATGGTATGATTATTGATGGACTTGATTTGATGCTTTTCATCATATTGTTAAAAAGTTTTATGTACGATTAGATGTATGTAACTACATTGGTTTGGCAATTATGGTAATTAAATGTAGTTTTTATTTGCTTTATTGAAAATTATTTCAGATCTTGGGGTTACAGCTGAATTTAACATGGTGTAGTTATGAATGAATTTGATTTGATTTGAATTTATTTATTGAATTATTAGGAATTGTTACATATGATTGAGGTAGCTAATTGTGTTAGTTTGACAATTATAATTTGTAGATTGAATGTAATTTTTAGTTGCTTTAATAGAGATGACTTCATATTTTAGGGTCAAGCGTGGCTAAAGTTAACATGATATTGATAAAGTTAGATATTTAAACATTAATATTTTTGCAAATTTATGTCACATGTCATATACTATTTCAATTATGAATGTATAACTTTAGTAGTATAATATTTATACTTTTAAATGAGACATAATTTTAGTCAAAGTATTAAATCATGAACCTTTGCTATAGTTATTATATTCTATAATTGTTATTATTTTATAACAAAAAAAAATTTAAATACAATATGATCACATCGACGTTAATAATAGAAAGAGTATAAAGTAACGTATGATATATGAACATTCAATAGTAAAGGATCTCATTTTTAAAATATTTTTATGTTTACTATTCATTATTTATCTTCATAAAAGGACATAAATATTTTAATTGACAAATAGATTTAGATAAATATTTTTAATTCTCAAAATTAAATTTAATTAAAAGATCAATTTTACTTAGATTCTTATTCACATGAGTTTTCAAGCTGTCACTTATGATGATATTTTAACAATATTGGGTGTAGTTTAATATATTTAAACATTTTAGTCCCATTTATTAGAGACTAATATGTAATATACAAATTTTTATTATAAAAATATTTTTAGTTATTTGTTAACGATCCTTAATATTATAAATAGTAATTCGTAATAGTTTTGATTTTAAATGAATTTAAGATGATTTAACAATATATTATTATAATATCATAATATTATTGATTAAATAACATAAATTATAAACAATTTATTAAAAAACAGAAAATATGTTTGAACAATAACCAGTTTGTTAAAATGGTATTAACAATTTACAATAGTTTTAATTTTTAATTAAATTAATGTTGATAATTAAAACTACCTCAATACTTTATATATATCATATCAATCTTATATATTTTTCAACTGAAAAATTAAAGACTTGAAAATAATTATGATTTTGGTTAATTTGTTTTCATAAAAAACAACTGGACTCCCAATTTTAAAGATAAGTGTCAACTACCCCTCAAATTAAAAAAAAAAATGTTAATGAGCCTCCTTTTTTTAGCTTTTCATTACTGTCGGCTGCTTATAACTTTAAGAACATATTATATTATTATTATTAATTTTAAGAATATTTTTGATAAATTAATATGCCACATTGAATATTTAGAATTTATATAATTTTTTTTAAATAATATAATTCATGAAATCTAAATATTAGTTTAGAATTTATTTTAATTTTTTGTGTAGTTTATAATATTTAGATAATTTATACATTATTGTATTAATTTACAAATAAAATAATTTATGTAATTTATAATCAAATATTTTTAAAAATAATTATTAATATAATTTCATAGATAATATAGAGGCAATATTTAAATTTAGTCAGAACTCGACTGGTGCTACTTAGCAACAACCCTAGTATCTTCTATATTTTGAATACCCAAACCCTCAACATCATTTTCATTTTTTATTTTCATCATATTCTTATATTACCTTATAATAATATTATTATAAATAAATAAGTGTATGTAAAAGATAAATTGAATTAGAATTATTAGATATTCTGCCGCCTTTTGAGTTTTGATAAAATTCTTAAATTTGAGAAAAATATTCACGGGACAATACCCAAAAAGTTTTGAATATATCACAAAATTGATTATAATTTTTTCTCTTCAATCGAATAACGATTTGAACTCTCTCCTTTATGGCTGCAAGTTACAGCATGCATGCAACCTGTTGTAATTTGTTAGCCAATTTTTTTTTTAATATTAGAAGCTTATATGTTAATTATAAACTACCCCATATTAAAGAGAATCTACTAATATTATTGAGAAGATTAAACTATGTTGTAAAACACCAATTTCTAAAAAACTACCTTCTTTATGAGAGGAATACAGACTCACATATAGTGCAAGCTGGTGGGATTGCACTCTAGCTAACCATTAGGCTAAAGACCTAATGGCTAATTTGCTGACCAAAATGAGCTTCAAAGCCCTAATTTGGACTTTTTAACACGAATAACAATATTGATAAATGAGTATAACGTAGTGTTGTGATTGTGCATGAAAAGAAGAAAAGATTCTTCATATTTTATATAATTAAAGAGAGTGTCGTTTATGATTATAACTTCTGTATAAATCATTATAATTGCTTTCCTTTTAATCAAAAAGAAATTGAGTGAAAAGAGTGAAAAAAAAAAAAGGCACGAAATAGTTGAGAAGTCAAAGTGGGTAAAGCATTAGCATTGCCGACAATTTTTTTGTCATTCTTACAAAGTTTCACTGAATCGGTAAAAATTCTCTTTATTAAAAAGAAAAAAGAAGCTTTTTAAAGGAATATTAAAATAAATCTAATTTTACTATTTTAAATTAAATATTTTATTACCATACTTTTATTTATCTCAGCAAAAAAGAAAAAAAAAGTATTTATAATTATTAGTTAACAATGATTTGCCGGTGTGTTATAAAAGTAAGAGTGATAAAAATTAAAATTTTTTATTATTATACTTTTGTTTATCTCAATAAGAAAAAGGAAAAATATTTTGTAATCAATTGATAGCAATGATTTGCCGGTGTGTAAATGTAAAAATAAAATGGTCAATCGGGTAGGGCCCACCTGTACGTCTCTCGAATCTTCCTGAGTTAAAATTTTGTGTTGTTCAGGCTTCTTCAATCATTCTATTTGCATATATTTTTAAGTCTTCTCATTTTTCTCTTATAGATCCGTGATTCTATTCTTCTTCAATTATTAATATGAAGAATGAAAATGATATCCAAAGACTTTTGATCAAATATCCACTTATTTAGTTCATATATACATAAATTCATCTAAATTTTTCGGCGTAAAAAATAATTTCTATTGTGACTGTTTAAGAAACTTCTATATTCATAATGTATATTTGATTTTTTTTTAATTAGTTTCTAGAACTTCTTATGTATTTTTTAGTAAGATTGCTTTTGAAAACCTTCCATTTAGTTCTTATTGATTGTAAAAATTTCTTTTTACAAGAATTATCAACATAAAAAATATCCTAAAAATAAGAAAAAAATTTATACATATAAAAAATTAATAAAAAATTTTAAGTTAAAATTATAAACATGTAAGCAATGATAGACCTTACTAATAAACATTCCCATAATTTTTTTTTTAATTCTCATGGTACTTCAATTCATATCTTATGTATAATAAGATCCGTTAATGATTTAGCTATATAATTACAAACATTAAAACTTTTAAGTTAATTATTAGTTATCCCTTTTTAGTGGTACACGAGATTTCCTCCGATTTGTATGCGTGTTGTTATTTGGCGGGAATTTGCTGTTGAGTATGTATTTGTGATCATGAAGTGCATATTTTGCATGTTTTGGTTGACAAATAACGTGCTCTAAGTCATAATGTCCTACTCTTACGTGCGCCTTGGGGTCCTGTTTCTGTTTCCTATGCATGGTCCTTGCACATTATTGCCTTGTCGTGTTAGTTTTCACAACCAACGCCTGTGCTTGATTTATTGTTTTCCAATTTTCATGGATTGCTCAAAATTTTTTTCTTTTGTGTTGCAGACATGTCAGACACCGGTGAATCACAACATCTTGCCTCAATCAGTGAGATGACTGCTCCTGAAAATGTTGCACCTTCTCCTACTTCAACAAGTCGAAGTAAATGCTACAAGGTTCATGTTGGTCATGGTCGTACGAGGGTAACTGAGAAGAGTTTTGAAGGAAGTAGGGATCAGAATTTCTGTTTGGACTATGGGGGAACCTTGATGATGGAGGCAATGCTTGCCCAACTGAGAAAGATGATTGCGACTATGTTAATCACAAGCATATGAGTCATATCAAGTAATAAAGTGATAAAAATAGATATCGTCCTACGAGAATTGAGATTCAAATTAACTATTAAGTATTATAGTTTGAAAGTCCAATTTTATCTAAATAAACTAGAATTGATTAATTCTAATAGTAAATAAACTAAAAAGATATTATTAACCAACGAATAATAGAAATCAAATTAAAGATATTATAAAAGGATGAAATTTGCAATGATGAATTACCTAAGGTCTTGATTTCGCTTATCAATCACTATGTTTATCCTAATTAGTCGTTATTAATAAATTTTGGTCTAAATCACTAACCACAAGATTAAAAAAAACATTAACACCTCTCCCGAGTGTAAATCAAGATTTTACGCACAATGACCCAAGTTGATATCCCTATCTAACTCAAATAATTATACGTTCAATATATATTACTTATTGTTTAATGCTTATAATCGAATTCACCACCTGATTTCTTCAAATCCTAATTGTTAATTAAATTATCTAGATATTGATTACTTTCTGGTATCACAATTATTTAGATTGTATTTTCTTAGTCTCACAAACAAATCAATGTTTCCCAATAATTAATTCATCCATCTTCAATTTAACTAATTCATTAATTAATTAACAAATTATAATATTAAGCAAGGTAAACGCAAGCGAATCAAATCATAATAACATTATTAACATGTCAATTGATTAAAATATAATTTGAAAAAGTTACATCAAGACCCTAGATTAAGAAATCTAGCCAACCATCACAATTATCAACATCATAATCATCATGTATGCAATAATCATCAATTTCAACAAATAAAGTCAAATAAAGTCAAATAAAATACAAAATGAGAGTAATAGAGTTTAGGAAACTAGACTAGAAATCCAATCTTCAATGATTTTCCTTAAAGTCTTCTTTTAAAAGCTCCAACTTGAATCAATCCACTTCTATCTCTAGTATCTTCTCTTTGTTCTTTACCTTTTTTCATTCGAAATCTCATTTTTCTATTCTTGGTTCTTTTCTCCTTGGTGGCTATCATCCTAAAAATATATAAACCTAAAAGATATGCAAATCAGGTCATTAGATGATAATCTCACGGCTAATAATCGTCTAAGCACGTTCAAGAGGCGTGGGGGTGCCTAAATTCGCGCGGGGGAGAAATAGAATATAATGGGTGGCTCGGCCGAGTGCCACGCCACGCTCACGGCTAAAAATGGCCTTAGGCCGCAAGTGTGGCGCTTTCGCGCCATGCCATCAACCTTTAAATTTCTTGCATTTCAGCATCTTTTATGATTATGAATGGAGTGAGCGAAGAATAGCATATGAGTGAAAAAAAAAAAGCATTAAATAGTTAAGAAGTCATAATGCGTAAACTATTAACATCGCCAATAAGAATTTATGTCATTTTTTTGTCCAAGAAATGAGTAATTAGAATACCCAATTGTTTTACTTTGTACTCAATTCACCAATTCTTTTTATTCATCGAAAAGTGAATAATAATATTTTATTATTTTTCTACTAAAAATGAATAACAAAATTAAAATGAAAGATTTATTATTATTTTTCTTTTTAACAGTTCCAAAAAAGAGATGGATATGAGTGAATGACTATCAATTAATTTGTCAAAAAAAAAATGAAAGAAAGAGAGATTTCAAAATTTAAATTTTTTTTCAAAGAATTTGAATAAATACAAATGATGTGTGTGGGAAAATTTAAACGGTGTTTCTTGAAAAAGATGCATAAATTTTTTAAATCACACAACTATGGCGCACCCGCACGCACCCCTGTGAAGCAGAGGCAGAGACCATGGGCATGGCGGAGAGTTTCATCACATATGACTTGAGCAACCATTTCTAGAAAAGAAGAGCAGCGGTTAAGAAAAATAATCATAATAATAAATATTTAATTTTTAATCATAAACTGTGCACCATAAATAGAAATGTGAAAAATAAATTTTAAGTGAATTGAATTGGGTAGGTAGCTCAATTAACATAATTAAATTAATTAGTTCAAATAATTGGAGAAGGATTACTCCCTAAAATATTTGTGATGTTTTTATATTGCTAGAAATTTTCCGAAAAGTGGATGGAAAATAAAATGACAAATGCTAAATTAAAATTTTAATCATTTCATATAAAATGTGTCAACCTCGTCTTTTTGAAAAACTATTTAAGTGAATGGTATTTTATAGTAAACTTAATTTTTATTATCATTTCAATTTTTTTAAATTTTTTTATTAATTCTTAATTATATTTTGATTAATATTTTATGGATAGATTTTTTTAAAAAAAATATTTTAATCATAAATTATCACATTAATTAGAGATTGATATTTTATTAAAAATAAATAAGTATTGAACATATGAATATATAATTATTTATATAATTTTTATTTTGTAACGATTCTACAAAATTAGTTGAATTAGATTGATATTAAAATTGAAAAGTTTAGAAAAAGAAGAAATGAAATGAAGACACTATAATAAAAGATAAAGTTTAAAAATAAAATAATATTTAAATGGGTTTTTGTAAGGAGAGTTTTACGTGTAAATTAAACGGACGCAAGTGCACGTGTCGTAAATAAGTAATAAAGTGATAAGTAGATGTCGATCCCACGAGGAATGTAATCCTATAATTACCGAAGATGATTAATTTACGAATTTATTTAAAGGAATCGAAATAATTTTGGTTAAGAAGATTAAAATTAAGAATTCAGCAAAGCGCTTAAGAATTCAATTAATAGAAATGTTCAGGGCTAATGATTTATCATATTTGGTTACATCCACTTTTTCAATTGATGTTATTCTAATTTAAAACATGTGTTGCTATTTAATTATCCTAATTTATTTGATTGTCTCTCTCGAGATCACTCGAGTCTATTTCGCATTTAAAACTTCACTATATTTCTATGTGAAGTTAATTAAACGGAAATGCATTACAAATGGTGATAATTTCTAATCAAACTACGCAAATCATATTAGTATATCTCTATCTAACATGCAATTTACGGTGTTTATCACATGGTCTAGATGTGATGTTTATTTCTCAAATCCCATCAATTTACAATTCATCCAAATATTGGCTAAATATCCAAAAGTATTAATTATCATGATAAACACTCAATACAATATCAAATCAACTGAACAACACAATCTTAGAAATAGGTGTTTCAAATAGATTAAATCATTGTCTTAGAAAAATAGGTTTAGCCACACATTGGGTAGAATTCAAATCCATAAATCATAAATTCAACAATTGATAGCATGAATTCGAAATTCACAAAATTGTTCAATTCACAATAATAAATTGAAATAAAGAGAAAGAGATAAACTAGAATAGGAGAGCTTTTCATCCAAATTCGAACTTGATGCTTCCCCAAATTCTTCTTCCAAATCTCTTCTTCTTCTCTTTTTCTTTCTCTCTCTTTTTCTTCCCAAATTTATCCAAAGAAATGACCTACCCCTTTTTCCTTCCCTTATCTTTCTTTTTAAACCCAAAAATCGTCCAATTATGGGGCATAAAGCACCGCGCGATTGCGCGCCCTTCGCCGCGCAGTGGCACACCCAATTCTACCTAGAGTTGCAATTTAAGTGACAAATATCAATTGGATCCCTGTACGTGTAATTAATCAGATATTTAGCCATAGTTGGAGAGTTTATTATACTTCAGTCCTGATTTTGTTGCAATTTAGTCCACCTTGGCAGAACGCACTTCGCAGTCGCGCAGCAAGGCGCGCGATCGCGCGCCTCCTTCTGCCAACAAAGCTAGAATATTCGGCAAATATCGATCGGATCTCTTTCTCTCGTGTATTTGACATTTATCTTTTCACTGTGATAGTTCTTCATTTTAGTTCTGCTTTTGTTGCATTTTGATCCACTCTGTTCTTATGCTTCGATCTCTTCCTTTTCAAGCCGAATTAATCTTTTTTTAGCCCAATTAACTTTCAAAAGTTAAATTTATCATATTCTATATAAAAAAACCAAAATACATCAAATTTAAAAGAAACTTGAGGATGAAACAAACAATTTAAGTCTAAAAGTAAATAATTAGTGCGTGTTTTACGCACTTATCAGAGAGGAATGGGTAAAAGAAAAAATGTGTAATTGAGAGAGTTTTGCTTAACCTTGCCATTATTCAAAGAGAGAGTTGATCAATTGTTGATAAGATGAGAAAATAACTAGACTTTTCGTGTTCATAAAAAGATAAAAAATGACCGAATATTTATCTATATATTAAAAAAAGTACTTATAACCAATAAATTTATTATTAAATTACTTATTTTCCTGTTAAATTACTATCATACATGCTATAAATATATTTTTTCTTTCTAAAAAGGTAAGGGCTCAAATAATTTTTTTTTCTTTTTAAAAAGGTAAGTGATTGCAATAGTTTGAAGATAATAAATACAAAATTTAAAAAGATTAATTATAAATTCTGAGTTATTCACTTAATTAAATTCAATTAGCTCATATATAACTCTCATCCAAACATTGACATTTTTTGAAATATTAATTTATACTTTAATTGTTATTATTAATTTACTCAAATGTTAAATTATGAAAACGTTATATATAAATTTGCATCCTAACCTTTTCAAAGAAAATGATTAATTTCTCATAATTCTTTGTCTAAAAATATTTTAAGTTTCAAACAATTAGAATACTTTTGGTATATTATCATTTATGTATTATTCTTATTATTATTTATTTTACAATTGTTAAGGATAATATGAAAAATTAAGAATTTTCTTAAAAATTAATATTGAGCTAATATATCATTGTTTTTTTAGTAATTAATTAGTACAACTAAACTTAATTAATTACAAAGTTTAGAGAAGAAATTATGTCAACTTTCAAAGCAAGTTAAATTGCTCTTCACCAATGCTCCCTCACAAAATCATACATTTTTGGAAAAAATTAATTAAATCTAAATAAAAATCAAACAATCTTATACTTTCATAGGGGTGTTCAAAATCTAATATTATCCATTTAATCCGCTCAATTTGATCTAATCCAATTCGTTTTTAATGGGTTTGGTTGATCAATCATATAATAGGCTAGGTTCAAAAATTTAAAATTCATTAATAGTAGATTGAATTGTGGATCTATATTGTCAATGCGCTAAAATCCTATCTGACCTATTAAAAATAATATAATAAATATTTTAAATAAAATATTATTTATAATATATAAAATAATATAAATATATATAAACTTTTAATTTAATAATTTTTAATAAATGTATAGGATTAATCTAATAATATCAAATATTAGTATTAAAAGATAAAATAAAAATAAAGCTAAAGAAGAAAGAAAAAAAAAATTAAAACCACTACTAAGTATTATAGCCTTGAAAGTCCAATTTTATCTAAGCAATTAAAACTGATTAATTATAACGACAAATAAAACTAAAAACTATATGATTAACTAATGAGAAATAGAAATTGAATGAAAGAGTTAATAGAAGAATGAAGTATGTAAGGATAAACTACCTAAGGTCTTGATTTTGCTCATCTATCACTATGTTCCTCCTAACTACCTAGAGTTTTGCTCTAATTCACTAATCACAAGATTAAAATTTCTCCCGAGTATAAATTAAGGTCTCATGTACAACTACTCAAGTTGATATCTCTATCTAACTTAATTAATTATATATTCATTAAGTATTGCTTGTTGTTTAACACTTAAAATTCAATTTACCTCTTAGTTTCCTAAAATCCTAAATGTTAATTAGATTATCTCAGTCTCATAACTACTTAGATTGTATTTTTTTAATCCGACAAACAAATCAATCTTTTTTAAAAATTAATTTATTCATCTCCAATTAACTAATTCATTAATTAACAAATTAGAATATTAAGTAGGGTAAACAAAAATGAATTAAACTATACTAACATTAATAATATGCCAATTGATTAAAATATAATTTGGGCAAGTTACATCAAGATCTTAGATTAATAAATCTAGCCAATTATCTCAAATATCAACATCATAATCATTATATATTCCATAATCTTTAAATTCAACAAATTAAATCCAAAATGAAATAAAAAATGAAAATGACAAGGTTTAAAATACTATACTCAAATGAGAGCTTCAATGATTCTCCTTAAAATTTTCTTTCAAAGTCTTCACTTGAATCAATCTACTCTCTCTTTAGAATCCTCCTTGTTCTTCACCTTCTCTCACCAAAAGCCTCATTTTTCTACTCTTGGTTATTTGGTTATGGTAACTAGTTATCCCCAAATCATATAAACCTAAAAGATACCCAAATCAAGCTATTAATTGATGATCGTGCAATAGAGGCTCGGTGGGTGGTGCGGTCGTGCCACACTCTCAGCCATTTTGGATTTCTTGTTCGTGGGCATGGCACAACATGGCACGAGTGCACCATGCAAGCAGCCCAAAATCAATATTGATTTTCTTACATTTAGTCCCTGAAACTTTTGCATTTTGGTCTTCATTTTCTTTCCAACTTTCAACATTTGTTTTTGAGCCGATTTCATCTTAAATGATCGTTTACTATCTTTTCTGTATAAGGCACTAAAAATTTATCAATTATTAACAAAACTTGAGGATTTATGAAATAATTCAAGTATCAAAGTGACCGATAAGTACACATTTTACACACTTATTAGATTTTAGTGATATTTTAGCGCATGTAAAATTATATTTTTATTACTGAATTAGTAATAATAACTTAATTAATTAAAAATTTATTTAGTTAAAAGTAGGCATTGAACATCAAATAATTTTATCATAATAAAATTAAGAAGTAACAAAATTCTTAATATAATATTTATAATAGTTAGTAATAATCAATTTCTATTTTTAAAGTATAAGTGTTATAAATCTTCTTGTACCACATCAACAATAAACTTGCATCTAACTTTCTCGGTCTTCAAATGTACTTGAATACAATCACTCCTAGTCATGTTGTTCCCACTGTAATTAACAATAAATTTGAGGGGCACAAACGTCTTCAATGAGTATTAAAGTTTAGGTTGTGTCAGAACTTGCTCATTTTTGTTGTCCTTTTTCTTGAGTCCTTTGGATCCAATTGCTATAATTTACAAAGTAATAAAACAAGAAAATAAAAAGGTTGTGAATAATTAACATTACATTAGTTAAAAAAACAAGATACTCACCTCATTGGAAGAAAGTATAACAAAATCTTTTGGTCATGCCCCAATATGATCCAATTGCATCACTTACAATTATTAGCTCATCATGAATTAGAATTGACAAAAGTGTAAATCCTTTAATAGCCATGTCAATAGTCACATATATTTTCTTAAGAGGAATTCCTTGTATTGTGGCATTTCAATCATTCATGGGCATTATTGTACCACAAGCAACTATATATTGTCTCTCGAACCCACAACCAATTTACATAATCTGCCCTTGTGTAATTTATAATTATATAATATAATATAACCGTCAATGTAATTTAACCAACATATAAAGTTATTTAAGAATTTAACTTACATAATTCATAGCTATATCACCGGCATGCTCAAATTATGGTATGGACAAGGCTTTTGCTGTTAGTGCGCCCATTAGCTTTCAATTTGTATTGTTGCTCATACAATGGCATATTTTTGGGAATATGGACATATTTGCTTGGAGTTACAAATTGTTCAACATCAATAACTCATCTTGAACATTGGGGTTTATTTAAGGCCTTTCCCAAAATATCCTCACTACTACTAATGAATACACTTGAATGATTGATTTGCTATAATTAGTAGAAATAAAATATTCTCTTCTATAAATGCAGCTATGGTTAAAAAATTCTTTGATATTTTTTATTAGTTGAACTAATTATAAAACATACAAAATATATGAAGTAGACAAAATTAAACTTACAAATTTATCAACAAAATTTTAAAATTCTGCACCATTGTATTTTCCTTGCTTCTTCTAACATACAAGCATTTACAAGATATGTCGATTGATTTCTTGCTCTATATTCTTTTTGCTACAGTGTCAAGCACTAAGTTAATTATTATTTTTATTACACTGATGATTGAATATTATACTCACTAATCATTTACCTATGGATCTTAATATGCGCACAAATCCTCAAGTCATGTTATTATTTTATGAAATTTTGTGTTCATGTGTAGGAAAGTAGAAAACACCAATTTAGAGTGAATTAAAGAATGAAAAAGAAGAGAAAAAAAGTGGAAAAACGAGAAATATATTCATTCAAATGGTGATATGATGGCATCATTGTATAAAACATTCACGTGACCTAGATAGATGATACTCAATGGCAGTCAACTGTGGTGGTCAACTCAACTATAAGTTGTCCAATAAAAAGATGATATATGTAGAGACTTTTAACATAGATAAGAGGACAAATTAGTAATTATTATAAAAATAATAATTTTTGTAACTTAATTAATGGTAAAGCATATTGAGGTACTTGACAAAAATAGAGGGTAATAGAGTATTAAGCTAAACAACAAAGTATATTGGGCATTCTCCCTATTTTTTTATGATAAAAAGAAAAGAATATAAAGATATATAAGTTTTTTAAATTTTTTTATTAAATTAATTAGTTTCAATATATGGTTTTAAAATAATTTGAGTTCTTTAGGGTTATGACTCTCATGACCTAATATTAGCTAGCAAAAAAAATAATTATTAGATTCTTAAAATTCAGTAAAATGCAATATATTTATATTTAAGATACATTAATAAGTAGAATAATGTTATTATTTTATAAAATATTTATTAATAAGCTATAAAATTTGTTTATTTTACTATAATTTTATTTTTATATAATTGCTAACACATAATTAATATTATATTGTAAGTAAATAATTTGTCTTATTATTAATATAATTTTACTATATTTTAAGAATCTAACGATTATTTTCTTATAATCAACTATCTTTTATAAAATTATAAGAATTGTTATTTAAATTTTAATGCGTATTTAAATAAATCTAATAAGTGAAACTTTAGAAAGTTATACGTTTTTTTAATTAATATATTCTTAATTAAAACATATAATTTGTTCTATCTGTTTGTTGGCATACAATAGGTCTTGTTTCTCCTATTGCAATCAACTTAATTAATTTTTGTTCATTGATTTTGGATCTTGCTGCTTGTTCTTTTCTCTAATCCACCCTCAATTTTCTAAAACCTAGCTGCTTCTGTTCCTTTATAACAAGCAAACCCGTGAACCATTGTTAATGAGAATTACCAACTTTTTATTTAACATATTATTGTCTGATTTTAATTTGAAACCTAATAATTAAGATTGTTTTTATTTCTACATTTTATAAACTTGTCAATGTTGACTTCTGTGTCCTCAGTTTCAGTCTGACAATCTTGTCCAAACTATGTCTTAAATCAATTTTTGGAATCATTTTCAATGTTGTGAGATTGATGTTACATCAAACATTAATTATTACATAGACTGATGAAGTGGGTTAATTAGTTATGTCGTTTTGATGTTTCCTAGTTATTGTCTGGTATATGGAATCTAATGAAGGGAATATAATATATATATATATATATATATATATAATATTAAATATATAAAAGGGCTTTATTTTAATACTCTGAAATGAACCATTATTGTTAAAGAGATCATATGCAAATTATCATATTCCAAACCCATGTGAGTCTGAAACAGATAATTCTTAAATTTTTCGAAATTAATAGATGAGTTTTGTAGGAAAAGATGTTGGTATAAAGCTCAATAATACATTCATAAATCATTTTTTATTTTCATAGAAAATTATACATCTTGAAGATAATACTCATTTTTATTTAGATCACTTGTTAGACGATTCTACAGTTTCTAATTTTGAATTAAAGATCATAACATCTAAATTTCAAAATTTCCTAATATTTATCAACTAGCATTTATAATTGTCTCAACTTTCATAGATACAACTCCAAATTTTTGTTGAAAAAAATACGGATTAAACTTCGTCAATTACTATTTATGTAAATAGTACTTCGTATATATAAATAGTAATATATACATTAGAATCTATTTTTGCAAAAATATCAAAGACAGATAAAAAATAAGAATTATCACAATTACAAAACACAAGAATTTATATGAAAAACTCTAAACCGAAGAAAAATTACGGACTCTCTGAAAGAACAATCCACTATATAATAAATTTATATAATTACACAATTTTTTTCTCAAAACTCACATCCCAGATACACTTAATCACAAAACTACTCAAAAAAATACCATCATACAAGTATTTTCACTTCAATTATTTTATCCACAAAAATAAAAGAAAATTTAGAACAAAATACTTAAATACCCAATTTTTTTTTATACTCTCTCAAAATGAGATTTCATTTCCTTACTCTATTCTCTGAGGCATCAGAATGCTTCAATTTATACCGAAAGGGAAGAGGAAAGATTGGCCATTCTTCACACCAAAAACATGAAAATTTTGGGTCAATATTTGCTGCATCAAATTGAAGATCATTCCACGTGCGCAGCACAAATTTTTCATGCCTTAAACCTTATTTCCATTTTCTTTCTTAATTTTGTGTATGGGTCCCACCACTAAATGTGGTGGACCTACACAAGAATTTTCAGTGGGAGGTTGGTTGCCCTGCCATCCAAATTTCTAGCCTGGAAATATAATTAATCTGAATTGGGTATAAATTTTTTGATCCAATAAAAAATCTCGAGAAATTCAAACTGTTGATAGCACCGGATTCCATTCAATCAAAACTATTAGATTAAGTGGTAGTTGATTTCATCTAAATTGAATATAGATTTCAAACAGTGTAAGACTGAATCTAATCAAAACTCAATATTATGAGATTAAGCAACAATTAATTTTACTCGAATTGGGTATCCTGATTAAATGGTAGTTGATTTCATTGATAAATTAAATCTAATCAAGACCCGTAATTCTCAAGATATTTTTAATATAATATTCATAAGCTTGTAAATGTATTTTGTAATTAAAAAAAACTAAATTTCTATAATTTGCACAACAGAACACAAATCCAACGTTCATAATCTTCCAAATTTATTTCTAAACCAAAGTTCATATCCTAGCTACCTGCGTTTCGAACTCTTGATTCTATGCCATTATCAACACTACTTCTTATAAATTTTGATATCTCTCCATCTAGATTCCATATAATAACTTATATTAACCGGAGCAGCATAAACTCCACATTTGAAATACAAGTCTCCGGGCCCTTTATCCTTCGTTTGGTACTTCTCAACCCCATCAACGAAAACAGTCACCATCCCACCATCCACATCATGAATCACATTAAGCCGAAACCACCTGTCGTACAGACCGGTGGCCACCGCGTCGCTGCTGTAGTACCTCATGTCGCCGTTGTAGATCCTCAGTATCAACGTCGTAGCACCATGAGCTGCTCCGTGAATCTGAGCTATCGTTGCCCCGGAGGTCCCGTTTGGGACGAAACCATAGCCTTCGAATTGCCAAACTCCGGAAGAATAGTCCAGTCCCTGTCGGAAAGGACCAAACTGAGTGAACATGTTGTTGGAAACTTTTGAAATTTGATAGATGTTTCAATCATAAAAATAAAAATCCTTATTTTTATAAATACGCCAAAACATGGTATAGCGCTGTCCTTGAGAAAAAAATTCTATCTCTCTGACAATGTCCTAGTTAAATCAAGCTCGACGGTGGTCTAATTTTATGATAGACCGACCCACTTGATTCTATAAAGGTATACTCTCAATATAGAACCTTAGAATAATTATACACTTATTTTTTAATAATAATGTTATGGAGGAAAAATCTCTGCAATTTCTCGTCATTTCAAAATGTTAATAGCTTCTGTTTATATACTATATAAATTCTTAAGCTATTATCATGTTACAAATTAATATTGTCATAATTTGACTATTAAATTATAACTTTTTAACCACCAATTATACATGATGATATTGGTTAAAATACCCAAATAATAGTATATTAAACCATAATTAATTGTAATTTTAAATATTAATGAATAAATATGATAAAAGAAAGATGTTAACGTTTGTAGAAGAGTATATACTATGCGTACGTGTATGCGGATTTCTGTGCGGGGTTGGGTGAGACTGCTGGGGTTATGGGGCTTGTCGTCAGCATAGACCCATAATTTATGGGTTCCATTCTGAAAGCTGTAGCGTTGTTCGAGAGTTACATCGTAGGGTTTCTGCAACTTGAAGTTTGCTTGTGTGAGCGCTACAGGGATGAAGCCATACGTAGGATCTGGATGAGACTGGCTGAACTTGAAGTTGTTGATCAGTGAGAGTAGAAAGATCAGAAGCGGAAGGTTACAGCAGTAGGATGAGTTTGACATTTTTGTTGTTCACTAATTTGCTTGGAATGGTGGGAGGTGGAGGAAGAAGAAAGCTAAGCATATATAGAACTGATCTGGGGCCATATATATATAAGCATAGAGAGACAGGAATAGAATGCATGTAGTCCTGTTTTTTTTTCTACCTTTACTTTCAAGAATTCGACGGCACGTGACAAGGATAAGGTAAATTATTGTAGAAATTGAAAATGGATGCAAATGAATGATAGATATTAAAGAAAAAATTTGTGTGATAGGAAATTAAAATGGAAATAATGATTAAAAAAGTGGGAAAATTTAATGAATTTTATTGAAAAATAGAGATATTTGTATTAAGATTTTTTATTTATGAATTTCATTTCGTTCAATTAGGGTGTGGAGATTAAGAACATGTGCTCTAGCTTTTTATAAGAAAGAGTTTAGGACAAGTTAGCAGTTATTTAAAAATTTCTAAATCAACCAATCAATAAATGGTATTAAAAAATATGTAACCTTATAATCTTATGACTGTTGATCATCTTCTCTCTCTTAGTATTTATAAACCAGTTCAAAATATTCAATAACTAACTTATGCTTTAATAGGAAAGTAAAGGTGCTGCATTCGTATTGCTCTGTATAAAACTTGATACATATTAAAGTGAAAACTTTATAAAATAAAAACAGTTTTCCGGGGTTTGAGTAAAATTAAGAGAAGACAATGTATTTGCATCACCCAAATTTACATGTAGTTTATCAATATTAACTGTAGAATATCTCACGAAGTTGGAATCTTTCACTAGTGAAAACTATCAGAGGACTTTAACTTTGCAAGTTTTGGAGCCTCTTTCAAACATTAGCAACTTCTGGTAAAGCTTATCCTTCAAACCCATTTTCTGCGGAAATGTGCTCTGAAATCTGATTACCAATGTGTCCAAAACTTCACCATTCTTCAACAAGTACTGTATCAGTTTAAGTTGATTTTTTTCACCTTGAAATCCTTCAATTTTAATCATCTTGACACGGGAAAGCAACCAATCAGGCACAAATTGTGGTTCAGTCCACTCACAATTGAAACCAATAACCTGATTACAAAATAAACAAATATCAGAGGCACCAAATTGAGAATATGTTCTAGAAAGTTCATTACATTCTCACCGTTCCAAGGAAAAGAGATTCTAAATTAGGTGCACTACTGAGGAGGACAGAAAGCAATTCCCAGCCACTTAAAACCGGCACTTCTAAACAGGTCAGATTGGGAAACGTAGGAAGGAAATCCACAGCAGCGCAGTCAAGAACCTTCCATGCAGAAAAAAATAGGGTAATCTTCAATTTACCCTCACCATTATTAACAAATATCAATTCACCTCTAAATTTATCAAAAGTCTTCATTCCACCTCCAAACGTTAAGTTTAACATAACTATTAAATATTACTATTGACCATAATTTATTTATAAAAATACGATTATATCCCTATCAAATTCAAAAATATTTTTTCTCATTTAAAAATATTTTTAATATAAGTATCAAATTCAATAATGGTATTTTTAAATGAGAAAAAATATTTTTGAATTTGATAGGGATAGAATCGTATTTTTATAAATAAGTTATGGTTAATGGTAATATTTAATGATTATGTTAAACTTAACGTTTGGGGGTGGAATGAGAACTTTTGATAAATTTAGAGGTGAATTGATGTTTGTCAATAATGGTTGGGGGTAAATTGAAGATTACCCAAAAAAAAATATACAAATATGGTCACTGATTTTGCTTGAGAAACAGAAAATTACAGAAAGTAAGAAAACTGAAGAATATTAATATGCATAAGAGAGGCTCAAACTTACAGATATGGTGCCAGAAGACAAGGATAGAAATTTTGTGTTTGTGATACCTTTCAGAAGCTGTACCACATATGGAGCAGCTAGATCAGAGCACACATAGCTTCCATTATAGGGACCTATTGCATATAGGCTAGAAAAATCAATGACCACTTTGGTCAAGGAATGTGGCTCATATGGCATATAAGAAACTGGAGCCCAATCTAAGATTGAGAGGTAATGGAGATTTGGTGCCGTAATCACAACATGGTGCTCAGTTAATGTAAGCGCATCATCATGTGAAAATGTTAAGGTCGACCTCTTCAGGATAGGGGATGAAATATTGAGAGTAGCAAAGTCACCATACAAATGTACCATTATTGACAGATCTTCAAGCACAGGGCAATTAGAAAGGAGAGTCTCGGTGAAGTTGTCTACACAATTATATATTTCAATATGAAGAATCTTGAGAGTTGGAAAGCACAATCCAGAAGGAGGAAGCCTAATAACAAAATCCCCTTTCAGTTTCAGAACTTCAAGTGTTTTAGAGGTGTAGATGCTCTCAGGCAACTCAATACTCATCAAACTATCTAGAATTTTGATACTAAGTTCAATCTCACAAACATTACGCATAATTGCAATAGAAACCCAGGAATGCAAACAAGCCAAATATCTGAGCTTGTAACAATGGAGTGAAAACTTGTTAATGTCTACTGGGTAAGAAAGAACCAGCACCCTATTCACAAAATTCTCAAACATGGTTGAAGCATCATTAATCAGGTCATAAGTATCCTCATGCTGTAGGCATAACCTATTGTCAAAGCAAAGATTGGTAAGTGAAGTCCAAACAAGCTTCCATCTTGAAGATAGAATGGAAGTTGCGACAGCATCTTTTGTGGGTAGAAATGACAGTATGTGGCGTAGTATTGGATCAGGTAAACCACTGATTCTGTCTTCCTTTTCTTGATTGCTACCGTCAGATTGTCTATCCATTCTTCAATTATGAAATTGGTCAACCTCACCAAACCTGAGAGATTATAGAGATTAAGCATATAAGAAACTGGAAAGGAAATTTTGTTTGGAAGTTCATCACATCCTTACCTTCTTACAGAGGATGATTGGAAGTAAGCAACTCAGCAAAGCATCATCCTTTAAATATTTCCTTACTGTTAAGTCTTCAAAGCAGAAAACAACCAGGAAAGAAAGGAGCTTCTCACCTCAGTCAAGCTGTTAGAATCAGAATCTTGGCATTTGGGAAACAAAACATATTACAGAGCAGAGAGATAAAGTAGTAGGGTCCATGCCCTCAAAAACTTTTTAAATTTGTAAGTAAATATTTATATTTTAGACATATAATAAGTTTATTTACTAAAATTCCTTAATTTATAAACTATTTTTGTAATTTAACTTATTCAACTTTGTGTTTTTCACATTTTGATTATTCTAGATTTTAGTTTCCAAGCAGGAATCTTGATGTCAAAATACTAAATAATTAAGCTTTGTACTCAGCGAAAATAGATTTCAGACTCTGTTGCTTGCTTAAACGAAGAGGTTTCCCCCTTAGCAGCTGCACTCTCAAAACTTGTCCCAAAAGACAATAGCAAATATTTATAAAAACTTCACAAGAACAACAAAAACACAAGAGAAATTTATAGAACTATCAAAACTAAAAGGAGGATTTAAAAATATTTGACAGTAACTTTTAATTTCAAAGCTACCCAAAAAACATAAATTAAGTCAACTTTATCCCTCTCCACTAAATAACCCAAATCTTCCAAATTTTGCCTCCCAATTTGTAATATTTTTCTCAGATAATTAAATTTTATATCATTATTTATTATTGTTAAATTGATGTTAGCAGTGATTTAGAGGAAGGGGAAAGGTTAACAGAAGGATAGAATATGTTGTAAGATATTCAGGTTGGTATTTATATATTTGAATTGATTTGGTTTTAAAACTAAAAAGTAGGGTGTTTTGATTCGTTTAAAGTTTAAGTGAATATTTATAAAATATATGAACAGTGCTGATCCAATTTATTGTTTTCTAAATTTGATTTAAATAGTAATTTTTGTATGAATGTAACCTTTACAAATACAATGAAAAACATGTATCAACAAGTGTTGTGTTTCTGCAAATGAATGACTTTTATGAAAAAATTATATTTCTACAGTTGGTAACTGTTATGGTGATGATATAAGATATTATCGAATGCCTCCCCTGAGATTTGACTAAGTATCACTTAAAAAGTTTAGAGAATGTATCACTTACCTCCCCCTAGACTATTAGTTAATTAACTTTGAAATATGCAATTATTGAAATACCCAGAAAATAAATTGTATTGCAAACCACAGCTGAATACATTCTTCAATCACATCCCATAACAATGCCTTGAACATTTTTAGATAATGTAAAATGTGCAACACCATCTCAACTCATATGTTTAATATATTTTGTTTCAAATTATAAAATCTTATGATATAAATATAATTACTATTTTCTAAAAATGTGTCTGAATAGTGATTATCTAGAAAAGCCGATCTAGGTTTCCTCATATCAATCAATACATGAATAAAATCAAATTGATGTTGTAAAAACTAAACAAAAACTGGAGCTCTAAAAGTGAAATTATATGCTGCATCTCCATAAAGAGTTTGGCAAGCTCCTCTCTAGCAAGTCCACTCTTGATCTTTGCCCACATGAGCTTGAAACTACCAAAATCACTAAGTGAGCTTCCTAGTCTAGGAACTTTCCTCTCATTTCTTCTTCACATCAGCCTTCTCCATGGCTTCAATTAAAGCCTTCATCCTAGGAACTCTATTATCTTTATATCTGCGAGAAAGCCTCTTGGAGTTCATCTGGCTTCTCACCATATCAGGGGCATCAACAATACCCTATATAGCCCATTAACAAAAACTATTGGTAACTCATAATACAGATAAAAACCAAAATTAAAACCTATCCCCCTAATCACATGATAATAAAATGTACCATCAACTGCAAAATACAGGTCAGCCGGACCCCAAGAGTTTTTCTCTTTCACAAAAAGAATAAATAAATAAATAAAATCAACATGTGGTGTCTAAGGCAGCTGAAAAATTACTACAAAACAGCTTTCGAATCCTATCTTAAATCACACTGCTTAGAAAGCATATTAACTTCGTAATTTTCTATTTTATACAGAAATAGGTATCTACTTGTCTACTATACATCTGTATATTTTTTTAGTGTTGAGAAATAAACTAAACAAGAACATTCAGATTCATTGGCTGTACCCAGATATTTTTAAATCGTTTTTAATTTAAAATATTAAATAATAACTACACAAATTGAATCACAAGTCACAATTGAAGCATAAGTGAAAGGTAAAATTAATAAAAGTACCTTGTTTTGATGAATAACATCGATGACGACCACAAGCTTCCCATGATCCTCGCCGTAATTAACCAGTGCCACTCTTCCTATCTCCACACACCTGTTGAATGACATTTTTGCAAAATTGGAAAGCTCAGCTGCAGTATCGAAGAGTTGAATGAGGCATACATTTAGCGAATTGCTTTTTCACGAAATCCCTAACTTCTAACAGTAAAGTAAAATCCAAAAATCAATTAAATCCATCAAATCCCACATGTGATTCTTTTATCACTGTCAGATATAAATAAAACAAAATTTCCAACAATCCAACGAGTCAAAATTCCCTACTACTACCTACCCTATTGAATTCCTTCTCGATTATCTACCTTTCCTTCTTCCTCCCTCAGCAAAGTTTCGTCTTTGCTGAACAAAATAGATAATTTCTTCTCTCTCGATTACATCCAAAAGTCAAAAACCAGTCAATCTATTCCACGCAAGAAATGGACCTTTAGCAAAATTTATTTTGGATTCACTCCTTACCTCTCCACTGAAATCTCGTTGTATTGCTACAGCTCCGCTAAACTTTGGATTATTGAATTCATAATTACAGGCCTTGACTGGTACGTGATGAGCCAAATTTTTGCTTGCACTGTCTTTGCCAACGACACAATTCTTTAGATTGGGGTTTTTCGGAAAACCCTTAAAGTGAGGGTTTCCCTCATCACTGACTTTGTGCAAGGAATCGGGAAATTGACATTGTCTTTTTCAGACAAAAAGCATGAATCAAATTGACGATCTTTTACGCATCTTGTCCTTGTACCCCCGAGTCAACTCAGGGTCTTTACTAACTATATAAAGTAGCGTCTTTTTTTTTTCCTCGATTTAGAATACAACTGAAATTTAAACTTATTTAAATTTTAAATTTAAATAATATATTAATATTTTATTAGATAAATATATTATATTATCACAATAATAGATAAAAAAGAACAAATTTTAATTAAAAAATTATAAAGAATAAAAAATTATATTATTGAAATTGGCTCCCGTATATAAAGGAATTAGAAAAATTAAAGATGACATAAAGATAAGTATAGAATAAAATATTACATATATTATTACAATTGGTTGATTGGCACAAAGGAATTTCTTGTTCAATTTTTTTTTAACAGAATTTCTTGTTTTCTTAGCACGACGCCGTTCTTTTGTTGATTCAGTTTCTTACAAATTTTTTAGTTTTCTTTAATACTTACATAGTTTAATCTATATCACTAAGCGATTAAAGTAACCATAATCCTATAATACCATTTAAAAAATTTTAAACCTCACCAACAATACATACATATATTTTGTATAAAAAATTCTTAATTAAATAAGAGAAAAAATAATTTACATGTAAAAATTGAAAAAAAATTTATAGAATACACAAAGAAAAGACCAATAACAGAGAAGAAACACTCAAAATTTTAATTAACTACAGTTTTAATTTTATTTATAAATAAATTAATAATATAAGGGTATTTTTGAGAAATAAAAGTTTTGAATTTATTAAGATATTTGCTATTCATATATAAGTTAAAAATTTTAAATTAATTATATTAAGATGATTTTATCTAAAATTTAAATATAAGTTAAAAAATAAACGGATTTTTAACATTTGAATACTTAAATTAAGACTTAAGTAAAAAAAAACAAACATACCATAAGTGATGCTTACGAAAATATAGAGTTGGGAAAATGGGCAAGCCAGCCCAAGTTAGGTACGGCCCAATCTATAAATAGTGTTAGCATGGTCTAATATTGTTCACGGGCTGGGCCGAGAAAAAAAGTCCATATACCGTGCCATGACTAGTAACTGTGCCGATCTAGTACTATTCATGGACTGGGCTGTGTTGGATCATTCTATTATTTAGGCTACTGTTTAGCCTGTAAACAGTAACATTGACCTAGTAAACTTTAATTACTATTTATCATTAACAAAAAAAATTAATTTTAAATAATAAAACTGAATGTATAAATTATTAAAATAAAATTAAATACAAATTTAATTACTCATGAAATTTTAGTTAATAAAAGTTACATAAATTTTTAAATTTAAATCTAAATATATAAAATTTTTTATGGATAAAATATAAATTTTTAATCTTATAAATATATTGAATTTATATAACAGTTATATTATACTTTTGTTTAACTTTAATTTTGACATACCTAAAGTAGAAAAACCAGTAGATTTTTTTTGTAAATTTATAATTTGTAATATTTATTTGTATGTTAAATATAATTTTTATTTAAATATAAAATAAATTGAAGTAAAAATGATTAAATGTAAAACATTTGTACCTTGTAATTTGTAATATTAAAAAATAAAAAATGTTTCTACTACTTCCATTAAATGGTTATTTAGTTACGAAATAAATTATAGAATTAACACAATTCACATAAATTTTAAATTGCTCAAATTTCAATCCAAAAAATAAAAAATGTGAATTCTAAATAGATAAAACATAAAATTTTGATTTTGATTATTATAATTATATAGAAGTTGTATAAATTTTTTAATGATTGACAATTGTTTTGAAATTAATTTACAACTTTATATATAATATTTTGTTTAGAAAAGCAAGATTATAATAAAGTGATAAGAACAAATATCGTCTTACGAGAATTGAGATTTAAATTAACTACTAAATACTGTAATTTAAAAAGTATGCCAATTTTATCTAAGTAAACTAGATTGAATAATTGTAATGAAAAATAAATTAAAATAATACTATTAACTAACAAAGAAAAAAATCGAGTTTAAGAATTAATAAAATGATGAGATATGCAAGGATGAATTATCTAGAGTCTTAATTTTGCTTATCAATCATTATGTTTCTCCTAATTTGCCATTATTAATGTGTTTTGGTCTAATTCACTAATCACAATATTTAAATAAATCTTAACACTTCTTTCGAGTGTAAATCAAGGTTTTATGCACAATGACTCAAGTTAATATTCTTATCTAACTCAAATAATTATACGTTCATTATGTATTACTTGTTATTTAATACTTAGAACTTAATTCACCTCCCGATTTTTTGAAATCCTAATTGTTAATTTGATTATCTAGATGTCAATTACCTCCTAGTCTCACTACCATTTAGATTTTGTTTACTTAGCCTGACAAATAAATTAATCTTTCCACTTAATTCATCCATCTTCAATTTAATTAATTCATTAATTAATTATCAAAGTAGAACATTAAGTAAGATAAACCCAAATGAATCAAACCATAAAAATATTAATAATATGTCGATTATTTAAAACATAGCTTGGACAAGTTTGCATCAAGACCTTAGATTAGGAAAACTAGCCAACTATCACAATTATCAATATAACAATCAACATATATTTCATAATCATAAAATTCAACAATTAAATTTCAAATATGTAATACCCTGATTCTGGTATTACAAAAGTGGTGTCAAACTAGAGTACTACGAAAATATTCAAACTTTCAAAACATAATCGTTCCTTTAACAAAGTTAATGCACTTAATCCAATGCGAAACATCCCCAATTCTATAAATGAATTTTGGTAGAATCTCCTCTATAACAAATGTATGCCAAAATGTATAAACCTGCAAACTTTAAGATTTCATTTTAAATACTACTAATAAAATTCAACACTAACTACTTTATTTCATCACCTAACAAAACATAACTAATTTTAGGGTTTATAAAATTTAAATACAAACATAGAAAAATACATCAAAGCTATACATTCCAAACTCCTGCATCTATAATTACATATAGTTTCCAAAGTTGTAAAACTTTTGTTCTCGAGTATGCTTTGTCTTCTACATACAAAATCTCCAGTATTGCTTAGAAACCTGAAAAGTTGGGGTGAGCTAATATCTAGTAGATATTTATACACAAAGGCAGTTTTAAGAACTTTGCAATAAACAAATTTGTCTATATAAAACATTTTTCAATTTCAATAGCAAGCTTAATTAAATATTAAAATAATATTTCAATTTAAGTATTCACACAAATGAAAAAAACACATTCATTTCACGATTTAAAATAACCTAGCTACCTGCGTTTCGAACTCTTGATTCTTCGCCATTATGAACACTACTTCTTATAAATTTTGATATATCTCCATCTAGAATCCATATAATAACTTATAGTAACTGGAGCAGTATAAACTCCACATTTGAAGTGCAAGTCTCCGGGTCCTTTATCCTTCGTTTTATACTTCTCAACCCCATCAACGAAGACAGTCACCATCCCACCATCCACGTCATGAATCACCCAACAATACAATGCATTTGATTCATTTTGCATAATTATTTTTCTGTATTTATTTTCATTTCTACACATAGATAAAAGATTTTTTCAAACATGTATAAATGTATTGTATCTTATTTATTAGTTCTTATATTTTTTCTTGATTTCATTCTAATTTTAATAGGATGTTAATTTCAACTATTATTTTACTAGTTTGCTTATGTATAATGTTTCCTAATTTGTTAATTATATAAATATAAATTTGTACAATTAAGTTGCTTGTCCTAATTCGCCTAGTAAAGAAAAAGGTACAAACTTTCCATAAAGTGATGTTGCTATTTGTAAATGGCTATTACTAGGTAATTCTATGTATAAAATCATAAACCCTAGGTTCTATTTTTTGTATGTCATTCATCCTTTATTATTGTAATTATTTAAAGTTTAGTCCACTCTAAATATATAAATAGAAATTAACACATACCTCCCCTAAGGTTTTGGAATAAAACATATGGAGAGAAATTATAGGGAAAGGAACACATACCTCCCCTGACGACATCTACTTCCATCCATTTTCAGTGAAAATACTAAATTACCCTTCAAATTTTATATTTTGAATAAAGACAATTGCTTTGTAACTCTCTGTACTTATATATTTGATAGTTTATTGGTTTAGTGGACCCAAATAATTTTAAAAAGAAGCAATATTTGAAGAGAAACTTGATGACTTTGAAGTTATAATGGTCTATGAAAGTGGGATGAATTTGTTGGTTAGGAACAAAGAAGAAACTGTTATAGTCATTGTTAACAAACGATTATATTCACAAGCACATACATGTCATTACACCTTTAAATATGCTAACATATCAACCAACTCCTTTCACTGCCTTATCACAGAACTTGTAGTCAATTTCTTTGCAACAATATTATCCATGGCATCTAGAAGCCCTAATTCAAGGGATGATACCTCATTAACCAATTTCTTTGCAAACAATATTAACCATGGCATCTATGTCTACATTCTTTCATTGCCAACTAACCTAAAAGATCTGACATCAACATAAAATTAATTCAAAACAAGGAAAATTTAATTTTCATGGTTCTAACATACATAACTCACACATAACATAAGCAAAACATATACAAAAATCTAAGCCAGTTCTAATCTTGACTAATAACAAGGAATATAAATTGTTCAGATTGCCAACTAACCATTTAAGCTTCAATTACACTCCATATGTCTCATTTTTTTTCCAATTATACACAAGCACTAACTAATACAAAATTATCTACCCAATCAATCTAATCAATACTTACAGGACCATATAGAGGTCAATGGTCTCAAGATATCTTCCAAGGTAGATGATGCAGCATTTGTCTCTACAAAAACAGCAGATGAGGTATCATCTTGCTGGATATCAACACAAAAAATTCCGTGTTTGCTCATTTTCAAAAAGTCAATGGCTAAATTCAATTTTGATGTATGGAACACAAACTAAATTTGTCTAAGTTGACCTACAAATGTAAATAAAGAATAATTATTTCAATATTGTTAAGGATTTAGAATTTAACCCACAGCTTTCATTATGCAGAAATTAGAAGTACCTGAGCCAATGTTGGATTGACTTGTATCTCCAGTACTTAAATTACTGGGCGCAACTATTGAGGAAGCTTTAGAAACCTGCAATAATACAAAGTATTAATCAAGGTAAAACAAAAGAAACTGAGGTATATAAATAACATGTGAGAGAATGCATGACTAAACTGGTGCAGCTTTTTTTGATGTTTTTTGCTTTTTCCCAGCCACCTTGCCACAGGTCCTTTTGTTATGTCCCTGTTCCAAACATATTGTGCACCTAACAGAACAACTTCTTTTCATCTTAGGGTTTTCATCTTGTTCTCTTCTCCTGCTATTTTTAGGCCTACCAGTAGGTTTCTTCACTTTTGGTGGGTCCAGTTCATTATCAATCACCTATGGGCATCTCATTTCACTTGGCATAGGCTTAATATACTCCTTATATGTTCTGAGATAGTAATCCCTTATCAGATAAAGACTAACATATTTTTAATAATCTTCTCTAACTTCATCTATGCATCTAAATGCATGAACACAAGACAACCCATTAATTTTCCAAACACCACATTCACATTCCCTCATTCCCAAATTTACAATATGGCCATCCTTATTATCTACCAATACCTTATACAAATCCCCATCATCAAACACTATATCCATAGTTTTACTCATCTCTCTCAACTTAGTAATTCTATTGTTGACTACATAAGGTAGTATACTGTCCCATTTTTTTGCTTAAGTGAACTTGCATGAAAAATTTTATGCTAGAAATGTCAAAAACTAACAGTAATTGACTCAAATTTTAAAACATAACCAAAATGATGTTTATGGGCAGATTTAATATAATACATGTTGTGTATCAATCTCACTGTCTTAATTCTGATTTCTTCACACATCCGTATTATAGGCAGCCCTTTGAATTCATTAATCCAGCTGTTATAAGTCTCACTCATGTTATTTGTTACATGAGCTGACTTCACCCATGTAGAAAAATGATACATGCTCTAATTTCCAAATGGAATCTCGCTCGGCCACTTATGTGCAGTGGGGTCGATCTTCATTATGTCATCCATGTATTTAAGAAATTGAGGAGCTGAACCACTCCTTGCAGCTTGCCAAAATAGGTTTTTCAATATAGCTCCCAGAAACGTTTGTTTGAAATTAGCATATATATGCCTACAACAAAACCTTCTATCACTGTTTGGAAAAACTTCATCTAGGGCATTTAATACACCCTTTTGTCAATCTATCATAAAACATAAGCCAAAGCCCCCATTTTTCCCAAATTGTTCATATAATTTCTCAAGAAAGTATTTCCAAGAAAACTGATTTTCACTCTCAACTACCCCAAATGCAAATGGGTAAACCACCTAGTTTGCGTCAATACTAACTACCACAAGTAAGACTCTTTTGTAGTGCCCCATCAAATGACACCCATCTAGCCCTATAAATGGCTTACAACCTTGGAAAAATCCTCTCATTTGTGCATCATAGCTCAAGAAGAATCTTTTGAACGTTGGGTTGTCATCTTCGGTAGCCCATTATGTTTGCAAATCTACAACACTGCCTGGATTATTTTGCTGAATAGCTGCCACGTATCTACTAAGCTTTTGGTAAGAAGCTTTGTGGTCTGCCCCTAAGAGCTCTAATGCCTTGTTTATGGCTCTATACAACCTAATAGGGTGGCAAGTAACCTTATATTTTCTTTTCAACTCACTGGCAATTACCTTGATGTCTATATTAGGGTTTTCTTTGAACAAATGTAGGAACTGTGCAGTTACCGAGCAAGAAGTTGCTTCCCAGTTGTCAAAAATTCTCTTGCACGAATGATTAGGGCTATACGTCTTAATATGAAATGACAATTTGTCCTAAGTAGGACTTGCATGTATTCTCCATGTACATCCATTAGCAGCACACTTACAAGTGACTCGAGCCTTCTCATTTTTCAATCTTTGCAATTGGAACCCATTTCATACGGCAAACACTTGCAAAATTTTTTTGAAATCATAAACAGTATAGAATGTGTGACCCCTCTACAATTCCATCTTCCCATTTGTGTCTATGCTATACTCAAAGCCTCCACTATTCCTTGCATATACCTTTTAGTTGCATCTGAGATTGTTACAATATAGTACAATCGTAGGCAAATATAGTACAATCGTAGACAAATCTAATTGTTACTGTATATGTCATTTGTTACAATATAGTACAATCGTAGGCAAAGTTTCTCTATATTTCATTAACTTTTGTAAAACTATTTTTCACTAATTATACTAATTGAATATATAACAACTATCTATTAAGAAATTGGCATTTGCTCTTTGTGTGGGTGTGGGTTCCTTTTGTCAGCCTATAGTTATTAACCACCACTTGATTGATTGATAAAGACATGTTTAAAGTTTAACATGGAAATAGGACTTCGCTTAGGCAAAACCAAATTTGTTAATCGGTTCTTCTATATCTGTAATCACTTACACTCTGATTCTCTTAAGCAGCTGATTATTTCCTGATTTTATATATATATCACCACATCATACTCTGTTAACTAGATAATATTATAGGTCTGAATGTATTCCACATTACTTTGTGGTGAGCTAGCATTTAAGGCTATATATACTCTACTTTGTCCAAAGCATTAACTATATATTAACTAATGTTTATGATCAGCTGATTTTTCACTATAAAAATAGCCTAATTAATTAACAATTCAAAATATTCTTATAACTCAATTCAAAGGCATACCTTTTTTTCCTTAAATTTTTAGATTCGAAGATTACTTTTTCTAATTCGATACTACAACATCATCTCTCTAAGTCAAACATAATAAAAAGCTTGAACTTGAAGTACTGAGTTGGGTTCTGTTTGTAATACGAATATACAAATATTCATGCCATATAGCATCAAATATATATAAGAATGATTGCAAGAAAGAAAGTCTTGTACCAAAAACTAGGGACCAAGTAATCTATTCATCAAAGCTGAAAACACAACAAAACAAGTTACACATAACTAAACCATCCAAAAACCAAATTCAACATGAAGACAATAAATCCACCAACCCATGGTAAAAAAAAAAAAAAAAAATTGACAGCAAGAATAGCAACTTAAGCATACTTTAATGCATTATTTGTGGTCAAGAAATCTTGATATTCAGATCAAATGCATAAACCCATATAAGAATATCGTAACCTTTGTTTATAAATTGATCAATAATAAGAACACAGGAACATAACAAAAAGTTTTAGCTCATTGGCAAAACTAATATGTACTCAGTTAATGGGTATTCACACAAACCACTGAACCCTTAAATTAGTGAGAAAATTTCATGCAAGAATAGCAAAGCTCATGTGCTGAAAAACAAAAGCTAATTATGGTTATGGTTTCAATATTTACCTGGTTATATCACGAACAGAACAATTGGAACAGCTCCTGAGCTTGATTAAAGCTTTACCAACATTCAGTTTTGAAAACCCAGCACCACATCGAGACTCTCTCACTAAATTTATACTATCCAGGCAACGAAATGGCACGAAAATGATATCAATTTCCCTCCATGGATCCATCCTCGCAGCTATGAAGTAACAAATCTGGTTGATTAGACAACCTACATTGTAGATCTCTGACATTTCGATCATTTTTTTAATGTTCAAGAGTGCAAGTCAGATCATTTCTCTATCTATAAAACCAAATCTTCCTTTGAAATATTCGACGAAAAGGTAAAATTGGGAAAGTTTTTTGTGTTTTTACTATAATATCCTTACTCAATTGGTCAACTAATTGAGATGTAGACCTGATACTTCTGGATTCTGAGCATACGTCTTGATCCTTGATTTCTCGTGGGTAATGGGTTGATCTGCTTCTGCTTTCATGGTTAAGATCAAAAATTGTTTTACCCAAGTATGACTAGGTATTGCCAGTGGACTAAGGTCCTATTGGAGGTACCCCGATTTTTGTACTGCTTTCATGCTTAATATGCGTATTCACTGATCTTTTACTATGAATGCTTTGGCATCCTTTTTCCTTTTTCCCTTTCATCCCACACTTGATTTCTCGAATAAAACTTTCTTCTTAGCAGAGCTAGTTTCTCGGCCCTATTAAGGATAAAACTAGCTTATTTTTTGTATAGCAATAAGAACTGAAAACTAAAAATAAGTGTAAGGATTTCGGAGAGTATTGTTTGTGGAATTTTAGCTCCGGTTATTTCATTCTTGGTTTTTAAATGAATACAAGGTCTTATTTATAGTGGCGAGGCATCCCTAACCACTTTACATGTCATTTTTTTTATTTGAATTTCTAGATTACAAAGATAAATCTCTAAATGGGAATCTTTTAAGTGGGAATAAAAGCTGTTTCCCCACTGTAGCTGTCTGTTGATGCATCGTCAGCACAGTATTCACATTCATGTGCTATCTCCATTCTCATAAGTTGACAAAAGTGTTGGGCTGCTTGTGAAGTTATTTTCAGTTCACAGTTGAGTAGGTTGTCATACCAACTGGCTAACACCTTCTGTCTTGATGGTGACTGGACCACTTTACTCTGGCTGTAGATGAGTAGGTCTGGATCTCCACTATCATAGATCCATAAGACTTGTTTCTTGTCAATCATCTCTTTAAGTTCGCTATACATAGCTTTAAATCCCATGGCTCTATGATAACTCATTAAATCCACTTGTTCTTCTTCGTTGAAGTCCTGAATTATGTGCTTGCCTGTTATAGGACCTTTTGTAACTCCCATCTTGATTATTTGAACTGTATCAAATAATTCAAGTTGATTAACTGGTTCTGGTCCTGCTGCGTACATTCTGATGTAGATTTGTTCTGACTTGGTAATTCCAAAGTAAGTCTTGGCTGCTTCTAGAACTGATCTTGGTAATAATTTTATTACCTCACAGTGTTTATCTGGGTAAATGCAGTTAATAAGTCCATTGTCAAACAGCCCTCTCACGAATCTGGGATCTGCTCCTTTATGAATTATTGCTTTGTTAAGTCTTTTTTGTGAATTGATGTCCATCCACGTTTCGGTAGTTTTCTTTGTCATTAGGTATTTAACATATGAAAGATAGGCATGAATTCTTTTGTTTACGGTGGGTTTTTCTTTGGGTGATGTGATAGGTTTTGGAGTTTGTGTTACTTTTGAATAAGTTGGTATATTCTGAGTAGATGACTCAGTTTGAGTAGATGACTCTTTTGAAGCGGGTACCGCTTCTTTTAAGTGGCTAAAATCGCCTTTTAAGGGAATCTTTTCAGATTCAACCTTTAAATTACCTGAAGCATTTAAGTTGCACTGAGTGCTTTGATCACATACTTCCCTTTTGACGGGACCACGTGATTCATTAAGTGTACCAATCAAATTATTGATGGTATTTTTCATGAGTGTAAACTCATTCAACACATGCCCTTGCATACCATAAACTTGATAATGCAGAGAGACGTAGTTTTCATGAATTGATTTTATAGATTGCTCTAAGTCATGAATACGTGTCTCGTGATCTCTGTCCATGTCTGAATAAATCATTGAAAGAACATTATTAGTTTCTTTATATGAATATATAATTTGATAAGTAGCTCTAAATCTTCATTATCTATTTCTTTTTAAGTCTCTACACTTGTTTCTCCTACTTGTAAGTTTTGTTTCCTTGGTCCTACTCCTAATCCTAATCCAAATTTTATTTCTTTTAACATCAATTTTATTTCCTTTAATTCTAATTTTATGTCTATTATTTGTGTTTCTAAACTTTTTTCTAGTTGATTTAATGCTATAATTTTCATATTTAAGTCATCATATTGTTTTATTAACCTTTGTATTTCTGTTGGTAACTCCTTTATTAGTTCTTCTATTTTTTCTTTACATGCTGCTGAGTTAATTTTGTCTATTATTTTACAAGTTTGTTCATCTATAGTGCTTCCTAATTTGTTAATTAAATATAAATTTGTCCAATTAAGTTGTTTATGTTCACCAAGTCCTCCTTCACCTAGACAGAAGAAAGGTGCAAACTTTCCATAAATTGAACTTCCTATTGGTAAATAGCTATTGCTAGGTAATTCTCTAGGTTCAAAGTTATAAACTCTAGGTTCTATTTTTGGTAAGTTATTCATCCTCTATTATTCTATTTTCTAATTAAATTTAAGTCTTTCTAATTATTCTAAAGAAGATAAATCAAAGGCTTCGCAAATATATAATATTAAAAATAAAGCAATAATTGAAACGTAGAACCTGGTACTTCTGGATGCTAAGCAGATTTCGTACCTCACGCTTTTTGCAATAAGAACTAAATACTGAAAGTAAACTTTAGTCACTTCGTTCTTGTTTCTTAACTAATTACAATGTCTTATTTATAGTGGCGAGGTATCGCTAATCAACTGACACGTGTCATTCTTTTATCTTACTTCTAAAGAACCAAGACAAATCTTACCTAAATCGATTTTGTTTGAAAGTCGAAACAAACAAAATCGATTTTGTTAATTGCTCATAAATTGACAAAAATATTAACGGTGCACGTGAACAGTGATATTACACGTGTTGTCTCCATTCTCATAAATTGACAAAAAATTTGGACTGCTAGTAAAGTCATTTTTAATTCATACATAGTTTCATAAATTTGATTTTATTAATTGCTCTACCTAACAAGTGTGTGTCTTCTAGCTATGAACACGTGTCTTATGATCTTTGTCCATTTTTAGATAAGTAATATGAAAGAACATTATTAATTCTTTTAATATGAATAATTTCATAAGAATAATTTAAATTGTTATCTTATTAATCTTATGCGGATAATAGTTGGATCGGATTAATTTGCTTTATTAATCAAGAGCGTACATGAATATTATCTATCTTTATAAAAAGTTTTGTATGAATAATATATAAAAATTTTAAAGCTATAGTATAAATTTGGAGTGAAGTCATTTTTAATTCATACATAGTTTCATAAATTTAATTTTATTAATTACTCTACCTAACAAGTGTGTGTTTTCTAGCTATGAACACGTGTCTTATGATCTTTGTCCATTTTTAGATAAGTAATATGAAAGAACATTATTAATTCTTTTAATATGAATAATTTCGTAAGAATAATTTAATAATTTAGATTTTCATCTTTAACGGACAATAGTTGGATCGGATTAATTTGCTTAATTAATCAAGAACGTACATGAATATTATCTATCTTTATAAAAAGTTTTGTATGAATAATATATAAATTTTTTGAAGCTATAGTATACTTTTTGATAATTTAATAAAGCTATACTTGTTAATTTAATGCATTTATAAAATGGAATTCAAGTCGTAGTCGTATTCTTACCTTCATTCAAAAAAATATTAGAGAGATATATGTAAAAGTCTATTTAAAGTAGGATTACAAATAAAAGAAAAATGTTGATGGATAATAAAAATAGATGCAAGTGATCTTAATTAGGAGGAATATTAACAAATAAATATTTGGACAATAATAAAGAGTATATAACTTGATATATGCTAGTGGACCATTTAATCGAACAGAACAAAATTATCATATAATTAAATGAAAAAAATTATAAGCTATAAGAAAATCAATACTTAAATTAATTTGAATTATATATTGTTCATACAAAATTTTTTATAGCAACATATAATACTCATGTACGCTCTAAGTTAATTAAGCAAATTAATCCGATCCAACTATTGTCTGTAAAAGATTAATGAGATGAAATTTTGAATTATGAAATTATTCTTATGAAATTATTCATATTAAAAGAACTAATAAATTTACATACGTATTAATCATTCATTTCTTGTAGGCAAGACAAAAGTATAAATTTTGATCATTAAAATGAAGGTACACTTGTTAATTTGATGCATTTGTAACATGGAATTCAAGTCGCATTCGTAGCATGGAATTGAAGTCGTAGTCATATTCCTACCTTCATTCATAAAAATATTAAAGAAATTTATGTAAAAGTCTACTTAAATTAGAATTACAAATAAAAGAAATGTAGATGGATAATAAAAATAGATGCGAGTGAATTTAATCAGGAGGAATATATTAAAATATGAATATTTGGACAATAATAAAGAGTATATAACTAGATATACTAGTGGAACATTTAATTAAGGAAAACAAAATTATCATATGAATGGAAAACAATTATTAGCTATAAGAAATCAATACTGAAATTTGAATTATATATTATTCATACAAAAATTTTGATAAGGATAGATAATATTCATGTACGCTCTTGACTAATTAAGCAAATTAATCCATTCTACTATTGTCCGTACGAGATTAATAAGATAAAAATTTAAATTATTAAATTATTCTTATAAAATTATTCATATTAAAAGAATTAATAATGTTCTTTCATAATACTTATCTAGAAATTAACAAAGATCATAAGACAAGTATTCATAACTAGAAGACACACTTGTTGGGTAGAGCAATCAATAAAATCAATTTATGAAAACTATATATCTTGTATATAAGTGTTATATATACAAGAGAATTAAGATTATAAATAATAAATTAAAATAGTCTGTAATAAATATTAAAGTTGAGTTTTTTAATTAAATATTACTAGTATAATCTACTAACATTAAGAATATGATAATTTTGTCTGGATTATCAATGTAATAATATTATGGTGGAGCACTCTATATAATATGATTATATAAGACTGCAATAAACATAGTTTGAATTTTCCTATAAGTTTCGTTACTATAACTGGGAATTCAAACAATGTCAATAAATAATCATATGCAGATCAATTTTAATCTTAAATAGCCATAAGCTCCTGTATATGTTATTGAGTCTTTTGAATTATTTGCCATAGTTTGTTCTAAGAAGAAGTTTAATACTTGTATCTTGGAGATTTAATAGAATTGATAGTTGGGAATGTGACATACAGATATGAAATTTGTTCTTTCCTATTGCAAGATAGAAAGATGGTTTTCTTAAATATTAATTCTAGAATTAAATGTTTTAAGCGCTATAGTTATAACTAGTGTATAAATTAACTGCTCAGTAAAGAATTAATAGAACTTAAGGATAAAAATGTAATCAGAGAAGTAAAACGAAAAATTGATATAGCTCTAACTATTGACCGTTTATGGAGGATTGAATTGCTCGTAATGACTATTTCAATGGATTGCTCAAAGTTTTTTGAGTGAAATATATCTATAATTTTAAGAGTTCAATTTCAGATTTTTAGTGTAATAATACTAGAATTAATAAATTGAATTAATTAATTAAAGAGTTTAATTAATTATCTAAATGTAATAGAGTTTGAAATTGTAGGACCATCAGTCTCCAATACCACTTCTTAAATCAGTATAGTAAATATTTATATGTCGAGAAAGTAGTTTTCTCGAATACTTAATTTAATTTTAATTGAGAATTAATTAATTAATAAAATATTTTAAGGAAAATATCTTTCATCAGTGTCCAAAAAATTTAATTTAATGAAATGGATAAATTCTCATAAATATATTAATCTTCTTTATCGGTTCTTTTAAATATTAGTTTTGAATTAATTAAAATTACACCTCTATTAGAAGTTGTTTTATAAATTTAATTAATTAATAAATATTATTAATTAATTATTTAATTTTATTTGAATTAAAATTATTTTGTAACACTGTGACTCCGGCATTATGAAAGTGGCGCCGAACTAAGGTACTACGAAAAATTTAAACTTTCAAAACGTAGTCATTCTTCTAAGAAAGTTAATATTCTTAATCCAGTTTAGAGTATCCTTAATTCTATAAAAAGATTTTGGCAGAATTTTCTCTATAACAATTGTATGCCAAAATATATAAACTTGTAACTTTAAGATTTCATTCTAAACACTTCCAATAATATTCAACATCAATTGTTTTATTTTATTATCTAAAAAAAAATAACTAATTTTAGGGTTTCTAAAATTCAAATACAAACATAGAAAAATGCATCAAAGCCGCACATTACAAACTCTTACATCTATAATTACATATAGTTTCCAAAGTGGTAAAACTCTTGTTCTGGAGTATCCTTGTCTTCTACATACAATATCTCCAGCATTGCCTACGAACTTAAAAAGTAGGGGTGAGCTAATACCCAGTAGATATTTATACATAAAGGTAGTTTTAATAACTTTACAATAAACAAATTTGCATATATAAAACACCTTTCAATTTTGAACAGTAAGTTTAACGAAATCCAAACCAACACTTCAATTCCAATATTCACAAGAATAGGAAAAACATATTCATTCCATCATTTAAAATAATTTCTACTAATGTTTACTCTTGCGTATTTTACGGGCATTATTTTGAAGGACCGCCGCCCCAAAAACTGGCCAACGTACTTTACGGGCATTATTCCGAGGGACCGTCGCCCCAAACACCGGTGCCACATCATAACAACAATCATGACCATCACATTTTCATTTATCCATTTATTTCACAACATATTTACATAAATAATTCATTTATAAAATCGCAATACATGCTGATACTATTTTCTCACTATATTTATAAATATGATATCTATATAGAAATTATTATTCAAATTCGATTCGAAAAACTATCAATTGGATCAACATATAATAATTTAGAAATTTCATAAACATTTATCAAAACATGTAATGTAATAAAACACCATACTTTTCAGTTTTAAAACTAAAATCTCTCAAATACATATAAATACCTAACTGAATATGGAACGATTATTCCTACACTTCTGCTAACTTTTCGTTCCCCTCTAAATCACTTCCTAATATCAATTTAACAATAATAACACGTAATGATTTAATAATTCAAATTTAGTTATCTAAAAATATATGTATGTAAACATATGTATATATATGTTAACAATTAAATTTTTACAATTAAATTATATGAAATCATTTGCACTTCCTTAAAATGGAAAGCTAATCATCCAAAAATATAGATTCAGAACGAACCTTCCTTCTTTTCTTTCTTTCTTTTTCTTTCTTCCTCTGCTTTTGCTTTCAAATTGTTGAAACCAAAGCTATTTTTATATATATATATATATATATATATATACACCACTGCCTCTTTTTATTCATTTTTTTGTTATTTTATTATTTTATTACTTTCTTTTACCTATACTAACTATTAAATGCACACGTATCACCCAAAATCAATTAAAGAAAATGACATCTGTCTTCTAAATTTCAATTGAAATCTTTAACTTTTTTTTTTACATTTTTCACCCACAACAAAACTTATATTATCCTAAAATTCAATTCTTTTGAAATTAAGAACTTATTCATCTATAATTAGATAATTCATTTCTAATAAATATATTTACTTTCTAATTTATATATATATATATATACATATACACTAATCAAAATTTGGGTATCACATATTTTAATTAAAATATTACTTCTATTAGGAGTTGTTTTACATATTTAATTAATTCATAAATATTATTAATTAAATAATTTAATTCTACTATAATTAAAATTATTTTAATTAAAATAGAGGTGATGTAAAAGAAACAAAAAAGTGTGGAACCCTATGAGATAGAAAAAAAAAAGTTTTTCTTTTGACTTGTACTATAGAGAAAATTCAGTTTTCTCAGTCCACCCTTCACTTTACTGCAGCTGCTGGAAGATTGAATTGGAAATTATTTGTGAAAAAAAAACTTGCAACAAAAGTAATTTAAAAATATTAAGAGGTATCATTTCATTTCCTTCTTTTTATTTTAAATTAAAATCATATACTCATATAAATTTTTGTAATTCTCCTGACTTAATTTTTCATTATTTATTTGATAAAAATTTTCAACAATTTGTATCAGAGCTTAGATTATATGAGTATATAATTGTAATTATGATGTATGCATGAGTGGGTATTACGTTATTTTTATTTTATTTATTTGATTTGATGAATAGTATATTTTATCATGCGACAAATTTTATGTATGGATCTCTTGGTCATTAATTGTATGGTTTTCTAGGGTTTAAGTTTAATTAATATTTTATTTTAATTAGATTAAAAATTTTGTAAACCCATATAGGATATAGGCTTAATGTAATTTATTTTTTATTATGTAATTGTTTTGTGGAATCTTGGAATCTGAATTCGTGGAGAAACAACATAGCAAGGAGAGGATAAAAGAGTAGATAAAGTATTCACTGTTGAATTGCAAGGCAAAAATAGGGGCTAAAAGTCAACGCCCTATTGAAGCAACATTGATGCTTCTGCCCTGGGCGAAAATTAGGGCATAAAATAATTTTGATAATTATCAATTGAGTTTTTTAGTCTATTTTCATAAAATTCTTTGTGGTAGAATTTAAATTTTAATAAAATTTTATTTTTGGACTTTTTGAAAAATTTTATTTTTAAAATATAATATTTTTGGACGTTATAAGCTATTAAAAAATATAAAAAAAAAGATCCAAAAATTAGATTGTCTGATTGTAATTAAATATTGGGCTAAAGAAACGTTTTTAAGCCTATATGGAGATTTATTTCATAAGATTGGTTAAGATAAGCCTATTGTGGAGTTCATAAGATGGCTAATTTTATGGGGCTTGCGAGCCTATATTCCTTTTTAATTTTAATTAATTATTTGAATTTATAATTAAATATCCTAGGCGACCAAACCAAAGTTAATTAATTGTTAACTATTTTTGTTATGAGATATGTGATATGATAACATGACCATGCATAATAACATGTTATTAATAATACCTACTCATTGTCTGACGCAGTGCGGAAGCGATACTAGATGTCGTTCTAGCGTATGTCTTGAATAACCAAGAATAAAATTCTCAAAGAGAGGTAAATAAGCCACACAATATTAACTGAAGAAAATATTATTAAATAAATCGATTAATCCGTTAATGAATAACAAGGCTTATTTATACTAGCATATATCTTAAGCCTAAAAGGAAAAGGATTCCTTGAGAATAAAGAATTTAACAATGAAATAATAACTTAATCCTACCTAGACAAGAAAAATAAAATTAGAATAATAACAAAATTAAAACTCTAAAATCCTATAATTAGGAGAGTTCTAATAGATCTAGTATTGTTCCTACATCAGTTCTCGTCCTCTTAGAAAGAAACTCATCCTCGAGTTGGTCAAGGTATAGGTTCCGGTCCATGGTATTCGTAAAAATCTTGAATATTAAAGGTTTTGAAAATACCATAACTTTTCGGTAGCTCAACGATATAGGCATTATCATTAATCTTTTGAAGGACGCGAAACGAACTAATCTTCTTCTGCTTAAGTTTGTTGTATTCCCCAACTGGAAGTCATTTTTTGTTCAAATGAAGCATAACAAAATCGCCCACATTAAATGACTTAAACATTTTATGTATATTAGCTGTCGACTTGTATTTTGCAGTAGACTCCACCAATTTTTTCTTGACTTCTCTATGGATATTGGTCACTTTATCAATCAAGTGATCAACAATGATGCTTATCCCTGGTAACTTTGGTAAAGGAACCAAATCTAGAGTATATAAAGAAGGGCGAATATAAATAACTTCAAATGGAAATTTACCATTGAAACGGTTGGGCACGTTGTTGTAGGCAAATTCAACTTGTGGTAAGATATTATCCCATTGCCTTGGGTGTTCTTTGATCAAACATTATAAAATATTACCCAATGTGCGATTGATAACTTCAGTTTGCCCATCTATCTATAGATGGTAAATGCTACTAAACTGTAAAGTTGTATCAAGCTTCTTCCATAAAGTACGCCAAATATTACTAAGAAATTTGCTGCCACGATCAGATACTATTGTCTTTGGCAACCCGTGGAGATGAACAATCTCTCAAAAAAAACAATTGAGCAATATGAGTAGCATCTGATGCTTTCTTACATAGAATGAAGTGAGCCATTTTAGAGAAACGATCGACAACAACAAAGATAGAGTCTGAATCTCGTCGTATCCGTGGTAACCCCAAAATAAAATCCATTGATAAATCTTCCTAAGGAGCATCAGGAATAGGAAGCAGTGTGTAAAATCTAGTACTTTGAGCTTGTCCCTTTACAGTCTGGCATGTATAACAACGCTTAACATACTTCTCAGCATCACGCTTTAGATATGGCAAAAAATAACGGGTCTCTACTAGTGAAATGGTTTTGTCGCTTCCCATATGTCCTCTCAATCCTTCTACGTGTAGTTCTTGAATGATGTGATCCTTGAGTGATCCTTGAGGTATACAAAGACGATTTTTAAAAAATAGATAACCATCATGTATTTGATGTTTACTTGAAGTTCCAACTGTACACCTTTACCATTTATCTTAAAGTCTTCGTCTTTCGCATATAAGTATTTTAAATAATCAAACCCAATGATTTCACTTTGCGAGGTGGTTAACAACATGACTCGATGACTCAATGTATCAGCAACCTTATTCAATTGGCCAAATTTCTGCTTAAGAGAAAAGGTAAACCTTTGGGTGTAGACGATCTATTGCGTATTCATCTGATTTGCCTTTGAGGAGTTGTTGAGGTACTTGAGTGCTTGATGATCTGTATTAAAGATGAATTCCTTCTGCACTAGGTATGACTCTCATTGCTGTAATGTACGAACAACTGCATACAGTTCTTGTTCATAGGTTGTCCACTTTTTTCGTGCTTTACTAAGCTTTTCACTAAAAAAGGCTATGGGTTTTGACTCTTGAGATAAAACAGCTCCAACTCCCACCCCTGAAGCATCACAGCCTACTTAAAAAATCTTTCCAAAATCTAGTACACAAGAACTGGGGTACTTGTCAACTTCTCCTTCAAAACTACAAAACTCTATTTTGCTTGATCAGTCCATACAAATTGTTTTTGTTTCAAACAGTCGGTGAGAGGTGTGGCAATTGCGCTAAAATTTTTCATGAAACGTTTGTAGAATGTTGCAAGTCCATGAAAGCTTCGAACTTCAGCTGTAGATTTTGGTGTAAGTCATTCACAAATAACCTTTCACATTCTCTTGTTCTACTTTAATTCCTTCGGAGCTTATAACAAAGCCTAAGAAGATTAAGTGTCTGTCATGAAGCTATATTTGTTCAAATTCACATACAATTAGCTCTTTCGAAATGCTCTAAAAACTTTTGTTAGGTGTCGTAGATGCTCTTCCTCACTCTGGCTATAAATCAAAATATCATCAAAGTAAATAACAATAAACTTCCTAATGAAAAGCTGGAATACCTAATTCATTAGTCTCATAAAAGTACTCAGAGCATTAAATAAACTAAAAGGCATAACGAGCCACTCATATAACCCCTCATGTGTCTTGAAAGCTGTTTTACATTCATCACCAAGGCGAATTCGAACTTGATGATATCCACTTCGTAGGTCAATTTTAGAAAATAGTTTTATCCTCCCAACCTATCAAGCATGTCATCCAGTCAAGGAATGGGAAATCGATATCGTATTGTAATCTTGTTAATGGCTCGGCTATGAACACACATTCTCCAACTGCCATCTTTCTTTGGGGTTTATACTTTCTCATACGAGTACGACAATAGGGCTCATACTCTCTCGTATCGTTCCTTTATTTAAAAGATCTTCGATTTGTCCTTGTAGAATCTCATATTCTTTAGGACTCATGCGATAGTGTGGACTTGCTTCTAGAACAAGATCAATATGATGTTAAATGTCCCTCAAAGGTAGCAATCCAACTGGTAAATCTTCTGGAACAATATCTCTGAACTCTGATAACAGACTTCGAACTTGTTCTGGTATATCTTGTGAAACAGAAGCTCCTTTTGACAATAAGAGAAGGTTGTTTTTAACCTTTGAACATGCAGTATTATTTGGTTACTTCATAGGTGCAAGAATGATCTTCAAGTTATCTTGGTAGAAAATGAACGTATTACTTTTACCATTATGCACCGTATTCAAGTCGAACTGCCATAGACAACCAAGTAACATATGGCAAGTATCCATATCAACAACATCACATAACACCTCATCTTTATATTTGCCGATGGAGAAGGGAATTCTACATTGCTTTATCACCTTTGTTTCGCCGATGTCTTTTATCCAGCCAATATGATATGGAGTAGGATGTGGTTCGGTTGGGAGCTGCAATTTGTCTACCATAGTTTGTGACACTATATTCTCGCTACTCCTACTATCAATGATAAAATCACAAACTCGTTGATTGATTGTACACCTGGTTTTAAAAATATTATGTCGCTGCACATCTTCATCCTTTTTTGGGGTATACATCAATCGTCTTACTACTAAGAAAACTCCTTCATCTTCATAGGTAAGCTCTCCTAGTTCTTCTTCTTCCTCGCACTCTTCATCTCCTAAATAGAATTCCTCATCAATGTTATCATCATGTATAATCAAATAAACTGTTTTGCATTGGGGACATTGATTGGAGTAATGATCTATCTTTCTATATCGATAACATTTGTTACCCCTTGGAATTGCATAAGAGTTATTGGAATCAGTCTTTTTATTTATTGTTTCCCTCTGTAAACGTGTAGCTAGTTGATATTGAGGAGGATTCAGCCTAAGAGCATTATCGTGTGGTCTTGTTATTGCTTTCCTTTTACTTAAATCTGATCTCTGTGGTGGCGTAGAAAGTTGTGAAGATGTCTGATTGCAAGTTACCCTTCTGTTGACTTGCATTTCAATCTTTAACGCAAGTTGAATAACACTAGAGAGAATGTTATGCGACTATTTGAAAACTTCATCTTGTATGTTGGCGCGAAGTCCATTAATAAATCTTGAAATCTTCTGATTTTTCAGATTCACAGATATCTCCACAGGCAGCAAGTTTGTAAAATTCGGTAACATACTTTTGTATTGTTCGATATCCCTGTCGACAATGCTGATAGCGGCTAAAAGGTATTTGTTCATAATTCGGAGGCAGAAAGTGCTCCTTCATCATTTGTTTCATCCATCTTCAAGTTTGAACTCTTGTCTTCCTTTGTCGGATTCATGTTACTTGTAACTGGTCCCACCAAGCTAGTGCACCTCCCTTAAGTTGATGAGCTACAAACTTCACCTTCATATGCTTTTCAATTTCTCAATAGTGAAAGAATTTCTCTATTTCAGCTAACCAGTCAAGAAAGTCTTCTATCACAAATAAACCATCGAATTGTGGGATTTCAATTTTCATATGGTAGGTGTTTGGTTAGGTTCCTTGGTATAACTAGCATTTCATCATCTTTGTTTGTTGCTTCTTTTTTAATAAACTGATTCCTTATACCTCTGAAATTTTCACAAAGAACATTGGGTTGTCTTGGGGTATTAACTTTGGCTTCAATTTGGACTTACCTCTGTGGTCGGAGCCCACCAAGAAATTGTTGGGTCAAATTCGTAAGCATTATCTCCAAATTTTGCAGTCTTCTATCAAGTGCATCTACTGATTCTTTTGTTGCAAATCTCTTTGTAGAAGAGTTTGTTTGGGTAACTTCTTCGTCTGTCATTTCTTTTTTTTTCTCTCTTTTTTTTTCTTTTTTTAAAACAAATAAAATTAAATGAAGGGTAAAATCATAATTTACCTTTTAAGTTTCCGGTGAAGGTGATCGAAAAAACTAGAAATTAGTTGGATTTAGAAGATTTTATGGTAAGGATCACGATGATGGTCTCAGATTTCTGTGTATCGCAGTAGTTTTGTTGAAAATTTTGAAATAAAGTGGCAGTAACTTTGTGGTTCGATGTCCGATCTCGACAATCGAAGCGACGATTGATGGTGGAATGTGTCTATAAGGAAAGAAGGGAAGTCACTGAGTTGATTGGTGGTGGTTGTGTTAGAAAAACGCGTTGTGAATAGCGGTCAACGATGACGGCGGTGTTCGAAACTTCAACGGCCTATTGTGACCTTTTTCCAGTGGTTACGATGGTCGGGGGGTTTGGTTGCCGGCTTCCTTTGATTTTGGTGGTGGTCTCAGATGGTTGGTCGGAGAAGGATGAACGGCAGTGCGTGGCAGTAAGAAGCGGTGGTTGGCTGTTTTGGGCGTTCGATTTTTTGTGGTTTTTTCTTATGGTTCGGTTTTGTTTCGATTAGGATTTGTTGCGGTTCAATTTTGTTACGGCTCGGTTTGTTTGCATTTTCTAGGTTTAGTTTTTTTAAGGTTTTTTTGGATTTTTTTGTTTTGTTTTTTTTTTTAATTTTTTGTTTTAGATAGAAAGAAGTTTTTATGGATATAGCTAAGGTCGCAGCTGCAGTTGGTGGATGGTTGCAGGTGATAGGTTAAATTTATAGGATTTGAGTAGTTACGGATAATGGATTTGAATCACAAAATCGACTCATCTAGTACAAAGGTAGGCTCTAATACCACTTAACGCAATACAAAAGTGATACTAGATGTTGTTCTAGCGTACATCTTGGATAACCAAGAATAAAACTCTCAAAGAGAGGTAAATAACCTACGTAGGATTAACTAAAGAAAATATTATTGAATAAGTCGATTAATCCCATTAATGAATAACAAGGCTTATTTATACTAGCATATATCTTAAGCCTAAAAAGAAAAGGATTCCTCGAGAACAAGGAATTTAACAATGAAATAATAACTTAATCCTACCTAGACAAGACAAATAAAATAAGAATAATAACAAAATAGAAATTCTATAATCCTATAATTTGGAGAGTTCTAATAGATCTAGTAAGTACTCCTTCATCATTGTCATTATTGAATGTCATGCAATCATCATTTCTATTTAATAGTTAAATATGAATATGATTATAATTAATTAGATTAACTTAATAGAATAACAAGGGTAATTAAGTTTTATAATTAAACTTGATAATTATCTCATTTATTTAATTTGAGTTTATCTAAATTAATTGTTAATTTTTAGGATAGTCTATATTATTCTATTTTTAATAAAATGTGATTTTATTAAATATGTGATAATTATTTAAGCCCATTTAATCGAATTAGGTTATCATAATTTGTTAGGCCCAATTAAATTAGATTTAATTAATCTGAATAATTAACCAAAATAGGATTAAATTCTATATATCCAGCAATTATTAATATGAGATATAAATAATTCACTAGGGTTATAAAATATAAGATGTTTTACAATTAGAAATACATAATGTCTAAAATAATGAGTGGGAGAGGGATATATGACAATATACCCCACAAGCTCCATTGTTACGACTACACTGAGAGATATAGGTAGCATCTTACGATGCTTAGATTTCGTCTTCCCTACGGAGGGTGTTTATCTACACTATTATCAAGGTTGGCTTCGTAGCGACAAGATTCAGATAATGGGTTAAATTGTTAGAATCCAAAACAATGAGTTACACTCATAAAGATACAAATTAAATTATTAATTGTATCTTGACCAAAAATAATGGTAATTAACAAATGAATGAAAATATGAGATATATTGAATTTCACTTATTAATTGAGATAATTAATTATATTAAAGTGACTTATCCTACAACGACACACTAATTATAAAATTGAATTATCGTGGTTTAGTAATTTAATTATATGTTTATCATATACATCATGTATCACGCTTATAATTTTGAAAAACATTGTGATATTAAGTATATTAAATGCTTTATTTATTTATTTCAACAATTATCTCTGCAACCAATCCCATTGCTTTACTTGCAAATGAGAAGTTAAATGGTGGAAATTCTATAAAATGGAAGAGTAATATAAATATAATGCTGATACGTGAGAAGCAAAAGTCTATTCTCATTGATGAGTGTCCTCTAGAACCTGTTCCTAATGCACCTCGTAATGTATGAGAATGATATAATAATTAGATTCAAACCAATAACAAGGCCTACTGCTACATGTTAGCCAGTATGAATGATGTGCTTAGACAAAAGAATAAACATATGGAGATTGCATATAAGATATAAGAGTTTGTCCGGGCCATGTTTGGGTGACCCTCAAGTTAATTGCGCCATGAAGCTACTCATAATTATATAAATGCAAAGATGAAAAAGGGTGTTCCAGTTAGAAAAAATATTTTGAACATGGTAAAATTACCTGAATGAGGCATAAATCCATGGTACGATCATTGATGAGTGTACTCAATTTAACATCATTTTTAAGTCGTTATCACTGATTTTGACGCAGTTCAAGACAGACTATATTATAAATAAGTTGAATTACATGACTTAGCTACTTAATAAATTGCAAACCTTCGAGGCCATCTCGAAAGAGAAGCCTAAAAAAGGTGAGGCAAATATTTCCAAAGATAAGCCTTCTCCTTCTCGCAAGAGCAAAAAAAGGAAGAATACAAAAAGTAGTTATGGAGCATAATCTAAGAAATTCAAGAAAGGCTCTAAAGATAGCAAAAATAAAACGCCAAAGGGAAAATGTTTCCACTACGGAGTTGATGGGCATTAAAAGAGAAACTGTAGAAAGTATCTCTATGAACTGGATAGCTGATTCATGAGCCATTAACCATGTTTGTTCTTCATTGTAGATGCTTAGTTCTTCCAAAGAGCTGGTTGATGGAAACTTCACCATAAAAATGGGCAATAGAGCAACTGTCTCAGAGGTAGCAGTTGAAGTCGTTCGTTTACATAACTAGAATAAATTTATTATTTTGAACAATGTTTATTTGACCCTGGTTTAGAAGAAATTTGATTTCAATATCTAATTGGTTGAACAATTATTTGACATTTAATTTAATAATAATCATATTATTATTTCAAAAGATAGTTTAAATATTTGTTCAGTAAAAGAAGAAAATGGGCTCTATATATTAAGGCCAAATAAGCGACATTGCTTAATATAGAACTATTCAGAGTAAAACATCCTAAACCTAAAAGGCAGAAAGTATCTCAAAGTGACAAGACACATCTTTGGTAGCTTAGGTTAGTCCATATTAACCTAGATAGAATTAACAGACTCGTAATTTATGGTCTTTAAGAGAGCTAAATGTTGGCACTCTATACGTCTATGAATCTTGTCTAAAGGGCAAAATGACTAAAATAATCTTTCTCAACAAAGGGTGAGATGGCCAAAGAACCACTTGAACTTATACATAGTGATGTCTGTGGTCCATTAAAATGTACAAGCTAGAGGTGGTTATGAACAATTATTCTAGATATGGCTATGTATACCTAATACAAAGAAAATCCAAAACTTTTAGAAAGTTTAAAGAACTCCTATAGAAGCTAAAAAGCAGTTAGATAAATCATTTAAAACTTTGATCAGATCGAGGAGGTGAATACCTTGACTTAGAGTTCAAGGATTATTTACTAGAGCATGGCATTTTATTCTAACTCACAACACCTGGAACATCGCAGCAAAATGGTTAGATCTATGATCAACTACTCTTCATTGCCACTTTCATTTTGGGGATATGCACTATAAATGACTGTCTACATTCTGAATGTAGTATCTTCCAAGTCTATTCATTATACGCCTCTAAAGTTGTAGAATGGTAAGAAACCTAATTTAAGACATTTCCGCATATAAGGGTGCCCAACACCTATGCTGAAAGAAAAGACTGAGAAGCTAGAACCATGAACAAAAATGTATTTGTTTGTAGGATACTTTAAATGGTAGTAAATGAGGTTTGTTTTATAATCCTTAAGAGAAAACAGTGTTTATATCGACAAATACCACTTTTCTCGAGAATGATTACACGATAAACTTCAAACCTCGTAGTCAGATTATACTGAAGGAGTTGCTCTCTGATCATATCAGACCATCACTATTAACAGTTAATGAACAATAAAATCAGGAGACCATTGTTCTTGATTAAAACATCATGGTGCCTCGACATAGTGGTAAGGTTGTGAAACTACCTACTCACTACAAAAAGGATGAAGAAGCATAAGTTGTTGTATCCGATACAAACCAAGATGATCCATCAACGTATAAGCGTGCAAAATAGGATTTTGATAAGGAAAAATGACAAGAAGCCATAAACCAAGAAATGAAGTCTATGCCCATAAACTAAGAAATAAAGTCTATGTCCATGAACTAAGAAATGAAGTCTATGCACTTAAATTAAGTGTAGGAACTTATCGATCCACCTGAAGATGTCAAGCCCATTGGGTGTAAATAGATTTTTAAGAGAAAAAAATGTGTAGATAGGAAAGTAGAGATTTTTAAAGCAAGGCTGGTAGCAAAAGGTTATACCCCAAAGGAGAGAGTCAATTATGTGGAGATTTTTTCGCCAGTGGCCATGCTTAAATCTATTCGTATTCTCTTATCCATTATTGCATGTCTTGATTATAACATATGAAAAATGGATGTCAAGACAGCTTTCCTAAATGGTTATCTTGATGAGAGCATCTATATGGTGCAACCATAAGGGTTTGTGATGGATGGCCAAGAGCAGAAAGTTGGAAGTTACTTAAGTCTATTTATGGACTCAAACAAGGTTCAAAATCTTAAAAGTTGAGATTTGATGAGACTATCAAATCTTATAGTTCAAACAGAGCATTGACGAGCCTTGTGTATACAAGTACATCAAATAAAAGAAGGTGGTATTCCTGGTATTTTGTGTAGATGATACTTTACTCATTGAAAATGATATGGATACATTATCTAACATAAAAAGAATAGCCAAGCAATTCCAAATAGAAGATTTGGGAGAAGCGAGTTATATCCTTGGGATCTAGATTATTCGAGATGGCACGAACAAACTCTTGGTACTTTCTCAGGCATCGTACATCTATAAGATGCTTATGCAATTTTTGATACAAAACTCTAAAAAAGGTCATTTACCAACTCGCAATGAAGTTTTCCTTTTCAAGAAGCAATGTCCTAAGACACCTTAGAAAGAAGAAGACACGGGAAAGGTTCTTTATGCATTAGTAGTAAGCCTTATGTATGACATGTTGTGTACAGAGCTTGACATTTTCTATCTAGTGGGAATAGTCAATTGTTTCCAGTTCAACCCATGGTCAAGTAATTGGATTATAGTAAAGCATATGTCTTAAGAGAAAGAGAAACTGTATGCTTGTTTATTCAAGTGGAGACCTGAACCTTATTAGTTACATTGACTCTAATTTTTAATCAGATAAAGACACTCGAAAGTCAACGTTTGGGTCAGTGTTCACTCTTGGTGGTAGAGCTATAGTTTGGAGAAGTGTAAAACAATCCAGCATTACTAATTCATCCATGGAGGCTAAATATAGCATTTTGTGAAGCAGTTAAAGGAGCAGTATGGCTCAAAAAGTTCTTTACTAAAATAGAAATAGTTTCATATATGGATAAGCCATAAACCCTATACTGTGACAACAATGGGGCAGTGATATCACTAGTAGAAAAAGAGGCTATCTTGACACAGAATTTGTGTCAAGTAGACACTTTCTTAACACTTATATTTGGGTCAAATTAACCCCCGTTAAAATTTCTGATATATTTTATATGTCGTCAACGATGACACTGAAAATATGTATCACAAGTATGTTAAGATATTTTGTCAAATATTGTCATTTAATTTTCAGTTACAAACTACCACATTAAAATATGTATCAATAAATGTTGTTGTATTTTAATTAAAGATAGCAAATGGGCCATGTTGGGAAGACACGGTCCATGAAAATTGAGCCCTTTTGGGCTGGGCCGACACAACAAAAGATAAGATATGATTATTATACGTGTCGTACTGGCCCGGCCTGTCAAAAAGCAGCCCATATAGGGGTTATACAATGGTCTATACATAGTGAATAATAATTATTATTCACTATTTATGAACTGAACAGCCAACATGATATGAAGTTGCTTTTTTTCTATGCCCATCATAGCACAGATATTGTTCATAGAACAACACAACCTATGGTCTTTTTTTCAACCCAACTTATGAACAATGTCATATCATGTTGGCATTATTCACAAATTGGGCTGTGCAGTGTTGAGGTTGGCCCAACCCGTTTTGGCATTTTTTTTCTTGTATTGGATAAAATTATAATTATTTATTATTGTTGGTTTATGTAACAATAATTTTGGATGTATCATATTAATTTATTATTTAATTATTGTATGTTAATATCACACTAGAAATAAATAATAAAATTTTTAAATTGTAATATATCAATTGAATACTGAATTACATTAATTGAAATTTATAATAATCAAATTATCTTTAATATTTTATAAAAAAAATAATAATCTAAAATGTACCATAATTATCTCATTCATAAATACAATAAATTAATTGTGCAACACTAAAATAATAGATTTTAATTAATTTTAACTAAAAATCAATCTTTAATGCATGGAAATCTAAATTAAACGATAGTCCATCACAATATCTAAATTAAAAAGTGTCTTTTTAACTAATAGGTCACAATATCTAAATTAAAATGTGTCTTTTTAACTAAGATTTCAAATGGTGTAACTAAGATGCCATAGTACTATTAAAGAAATGATAGCTTTTGTCTTGTTAGCTTTAATCAAGCTCAACAAATGTATCCTGCATAAAAGTATTAATAAAATTTAAAATCAAATTAAAACATATCTCCAACGCATCCTGAAAACATATTTAAATTATGATTATGTATAAATATTAATGTATACAACATAATTGAAATATAAAATAAATTACAAATAAGAGAAATTTTCTAAGCTATACATATAAATATTAAATTAGTTTTTATAAGCAAAATTTATTTCCACTAAAATTCAAGGTCTCTCCACCATTTAATCCTTAGGTACACATGCCTACACACATAAAATAGAAAAGGATTTAAATCCACATACACACATATAGATCAAATTGTTACCATTTAAATCCATTGGCACAAATGCTAAATTCATGTTATATCCATAACGAAATAGAGATCAAGGTTGCAATTAAATTTCATTAACACAATTTAATTTATATTTTAAAGACGTAAAAAAATTAAACTAACCTAATCAACAAGTTGCTCATTGATGAAAGCTACTAATAAAGTGGCCCTCTTAGTGTAGAATTAACATGCACAAAATTTCAATATAAATACCCTTAAAAAAATAGCTAAACTCAGCAAATTTCATGTATCCTCCGAGTTAACTCGAGAATAATAAGAGATACATTCATCAATATAAATAATTAATTGTACAATTTCTTAATGTAAAACATGTCATGTAAATATCAATATATTATGATATACAAATTAAAAATCAACTATTTTGTTAAGGTAGCCCTTTTCTCTTATTTCACATGAATTTGAAATAGATAACCTTAAAAATAATCATTTAAATTTGCCAAAACAATTAATGTTTAACTATCTAACTTTATCAAGATCATGCTAACTTTAGCCAATCCCTTAAAATATGAAATCATCTCCATCAAAGCAACTAAAAGCTACATTAATTCAATCTAAAATCACAACTACAATTCAATAATATGTAAAAATTCCTAACAATTCAATTACTAAATACCAAATCAAATCCATCTATAACAATACATGTTAATTAATTTCAGCCACACAATTCCAAAATGTATCATTTCTATTAAAGCAAAAGAAAAAAAGAAGAAAAGAAAACTACATTCAATTACCACAACATGCCAAATCGTTGCAACTACATACATACTACATACATCTAATTAATCATATATAACAATTTCTAACAACTCAATCAAAGTAATCGTATAATAAATAGACATGTAATCAAGTTCATCCATAATTATACCATGTAAATAAAAATAATTAAACATACAAATAGTGCCCATATTTACCTATATTGCCCAACTACCACTTCAAATCAAGTTAGAAAAAAATTTAGTCTATGTCATTCAAGTACCATCGATCTCTTCTTTACTGTAACTCTTTATTTTTAAACTACAAATGTCATCAATTCACATTAATTTATGAGTTAAAATAAATGCATATAATAATTAGATATCGTAAGTATAATTAATATATCACAACACTCACATCCTCCATAAGTAGACTTCTATCATCTATAATATCTTCAATATATCGCATAACGTAATATCTGCATTCCACTTACCCTAGTTGCCTTGGGACCTGCTTGACATGAAAATTTATGCTTTCTATAAGATACAACAACCATCTTTTATGTTTTTAGTTTGAACTTGTTAAGTTGCTTATTAGCTTGTAAAATACCTTTGGTTTATAGTATTTGGTTTATGCTTCACATAGTTCAATATTTATGCAACTTTTCAAATATACATACATATATACAAATAGAGTTCAAGCATGATTAATCAATACCTTAATAGTTGTCAACTTCACATTCATCTTCTTTTTTCAGTTACGTTGCATAGTAGTAAAAATTGTAATGCTCCTGTAAATTAATATAAATATGTATATAATTAATTAGTTCATGAACTTATAAAAATGTTTAAAATGATTTTCCTTAAAAAAATATTATGTTTATAGCATACCTGTTACTAGTTCTTGTATATTAGAACTTGGCTTTCTCCTCAAAGGATCCAAATAATATGTTGCCTTAGTTGTTGGACCAATGACGACCAAAACCTAATGGAATATGCAAAACAAAGCTTATTAAAAAAATTTATTATATGCTAGAGATATTAAGCTAAAACTAAAAGTCATACACACCCTGGATTGTAAGGCATGAAAACTAGCAGGCATTGCCTCAATTGCTATAATCTACGTGCAAACTGTATGACACCTATCATTATGCACTTTACTAGCATGTATATCATTTGTAATAGATACACTGTCAGGATTAATGAATCTAAATTCTTGTAGCATATATTCTCGTTCAAATACCTATTAGAAAAAAAGAAGAAGCATGATATTAACAATTGCTTATTATAAATGAAAAATATTAAACATAAATTATACATACAAATTATTCCTACTTACGCTAGCCATAAATGCATGTTGTTAGAATTTGTTTCTCTTAAATGAATTATGGCATCACATTCATCTCTCACAATAAAAGTTGTAAAAGGCTGTCCATATATTTCAGTGTCTAGTGCATATGAAATAGCCTTGTCTTTTGGCAATAATCGATCACACATCTTGGCAAATATCTCTATGACTGAATCCCTTTTCATTTGTATAATCGGTGTATGATAAGTACGTAAAATACGTGCTAATCATTTACTTTTAGACTTTAATTGTTTGTTTAATCCTCGAATTTCATTTGAATTTAATGTATTTTAGTTGTTTTGTACAGAAAATGATAGATTTTGCCATCTAAAGTGAATTTGACTAAAAAAAGATTGATTTGGCTTGAAAAGGAAGTCGTTTGGGGATTAAAGCACAAGAGATTTAAGGACTAAAATGTAGAACTATCACAATAGAGCAAATTCCAAATAAGCAAGTAAAATGGGGTCTAATTGATAATTTATACATTTTCTACCTTTCTTGGCAGAACGAAGTACGCACCTTGTTGCGCGGCCGTGCACTGCATTCTGCTCAGGTGGATCAAATTGCAACAAAAATAGGACCGAAATGGAATATAATGTCAAAATCAGGGGTCTATTTTTTATTAATTATTAGTCAAGGGATCCAATTAAAATTTGCCAGCCAAATTCATTTTTCTGGGCAGAATGTGGTGTGCAACCTCGAGACGAAGGCGCGCAACTGTGCAGCACTTCTTTCCCCAAATGAGACGATTTTTAGATCCTTAAGGGGAGGAAGAAGGGAATTTGGAGAAAGTTTTTTAGTTTTTAGAGATAGAGGGAGAAGAGAGAAAGGAAGAAGGGTAGAGAGAGAAAGGAGAAAATCAACAAGAAGAAGGGGATTTCATCAAAAGATGGAGGATTCTCATCAACCTTGTGGATTCAAGCTCTTCTTATCTAATTTTTCTTTCTCTTCTTTTTAATTAAGTCTTGAATTTAACAATATTGTATTATTAAGATTATGTTGTTAATTGTTGAATTTTTTATTGTTGGATTTGAACTCTACTTTATGTGTGACTAGAATTATTTTCTAGCGCAATGATTTAATCTATCTGAAGTATCAATTTCTAATGTTGTGTTGTTCAATTGATTTGACATTTAGTGTTGAGCATTTATCATAAAAATTAATGCTTTTGAATATTTGGCCAATATTTGAATGAATTGTGGATTGATAGGAATTGAGAAATTAATATCATATCTAGATCGTGTAATAGATGCCGTAAATTGTATATTAGATAGAGATATACTACTATAGTTTACGTAGTTTAATTATAAATTATCACAAATTGTAATGCACTTTCATTTAATTAATTTCACATAGAGATATAGTAAAATTTTAGGTGCGAAGTAGACTTGATTAATCTCGAGAGAGACAATCGAATAAATTAGGATAATTAACTAGTAACGTGTATTTTAAATTAGAACAACGTCAATTGAAGAATTGGATGTGATCAAATACGATAAAATCATTAGCCTTAGATCATTCCATTAGTTGAATTTTTTAATTAATTTGCATAGTAGTAAATTTTAGTTTCTCTCAATTTTCTCAATCAAAATTATTCGATTCCTTTAGATAAATTTGTAAATTAATAACCTTCGGTAATTATAGGCTTAATATTTCTAATAGGATCGACATTCTCTTATCATTATATTACTTGATTGCGACACGTACACTTGCGTTCGTGAATTTTACGCGCAACAACGTATTTTTTGTTATCTGGATTGGCATCACTTGTTATCTATTTTCCTTCTCTTCAATTGGACTTTTACCAGTTTTGTTTAGGTTTGGTAGGCTTATTTGAGCTTTCACAAGGACCTTCCTTTTTAATGTGATTTGTTATTGCTCTAAACCTATCTTTCTTTTATTTATAACTGCTTTTTTTGCCTGCAACATCAACCACAAAACCATACATTGAGTAAATTTTATATTGGTAAGATAAACACTTTAAATAATAAATCTCATTTACCGAAGATTTTAAATCTATCACATTCTCCTCTTTCTCAACCTACTCCTCATCTTCTCCCTCAAGTCTTTCTTCTTCCTCCACCTATATAGTTTTATCTTCTTTACTATGTGCACTTGAACTTGTAATTGAAGATAGTTTTGATGTCAAGTTTAACATTTTTCTAAACTCTTCCAACTGAGCATTAACTTCAACAAATCCTTGGTGATACTACCTTCTTTGTCGCTCGCAAAACTTGTTGCCATAAAGGGTTTTGAAGTACTTTCAAGTAGTTATAAATTTTCCTACCCTTTGTAGCCTTGTGCTTTTACTCACATCTTTCCTTAGTAATTATGCCAATATGTCATTCTTATCATCTCTCATTAATGGGTCATACTTTTTCTTCTCCAACAATTCATCCTAACAAAAAGATTAAATAGGATAGATTAATTAAAGTAATTTTAAATTAGAGACAATTTACGCAAAAATATTTTTCCAGTTTATGAAAATTTATACTTACAATTTTTTGCACTACAGGCAAAACTATCATTTCAAAACCCCTATTTTTTAGCTGATGAACTCTTTTGCAAGCAACATCCTATCGATCTGGTCTTCAAAAGACTTGTTTCTGCACACTATAAACAATCGATAAAGAAAAACTTTCAACTTACAAAAGAAAACATGTTTAATGTTTTTGAAACCACATCAAATCCAAGGAAAATAAATACTACACATTTAAAAAATATATAGATTCAATTTTATTGTCATATAATTAATAGTTTCAATTTTAAGTATATAATCTTGTCCATATTATAGTTTCTGAATTAAAGAAAGAATATTTTTGATAAATGTTGCATTATTTAATCTTCGGAATAAATAAAGCATAACTAAATGAACTATAACTTACCAATTGTTGTATAAGGCCAACATATCCCTTCCTTCCTAACTCATGGTTATAAACATTTACCACCCTTTTTTTCTTGTGTTGATGTCCGTATTTTCTGCAACATTTCAATTAAATGTTAAAATTAATCCCAATGATGGAGAAAATGCCAAAAAAAAAAAAAAATTCTTGGACACATGCCTTGAAGTCATCATTGAGACGATCCGCCACAAATGCATCCTAATATTCTTGTTTGATAAAGTTGTACTTCAAATGAGGCTTTTTTAATATCTTCGGATTATCTTTATAGGGCAGTATGTGCTCATTTGCTAATGTGTGCTTAAATTTTTTAAATGATGTGCTAGCTATGTTGAAAATTTGTTTTTTTACTTTTCACACTTTAGTATATATCTAGCCTGCAAAAAGAAAAGGAAAGCATAATAAACAACAAAAAGATTAAAGGTTGACAAAGTGTTTAGTAAATAAGTACTGAACAATTTAATCACAATTTTTTCTTTTTGTCTATTTGAAATATAATCAATCAAACAAAAAGGAAAGAAAAATGAGGCTCGATATATAATCTAGTAATTCAAAGTCGATACATGTATAGTAGTTGGAACTTAAATAATGTAATGAGCTATAAGTGATTACGTAGCAAAAATAATTTCTACATGTAATAAAATGAAATAGCTAGCTATAGATAATAGATAGTTAACTATAATAGCACTGTAATTCTTGCATTTAAAACAAAAAAAAAGGCATTGACTTACTAAAAAAAAGGCTTTGAATACTACATTTTATTTTGCTTTTACTTTATTCACTTCATAACTCTTTATCATACACATTAATGACAGTAACAAATTAAATTTCATGCATCATATCGATTAAAGCCCTTGTTAATCCATATAATTATTGTAACAAAAAGTTTACTAAAGCTAGCAATAATTTCATTACATTTCACCACAAAAATGTCCAGCTATATATTAAAAGATCTATAATATAATACAATGTTTATATATAGTACCCTTAACCAAATCATTCAACATTATTAAATATGACTATTATATTATCATATCAGTAAAATCATTCAGCATTATTAAATATGACTATAATCCTTAATTTAATAAACATGCATGTCAATAATAGTGACCTTACCAATTAGAATATAACACAAATATGTTGAAAATAGTAACAATAACAATAATTAAGTAATTGAGCATGGTTGGGAATAATTTCAATCTAAACAACGAACAAATCAATAAAAAATATAGAAAAATAAATGAACAAAATCAATATGCATTACCTGCACAAATTTCCATATTTTGTCTTTCATCCATAAAGGTACCAATCTCCAATCTTTGTATATGATAGGAATTGTAACACGAGCCTAAACTCCAACATTGTTAACCAAATCATTAGCTTCTTCTTCCAAATCGATATCTATAAGATGGAGTATGCCATATAATAAAAATAGAATTAATTAGTTGAAGTTGATAAAAAGGTAAGGGACCAAACATACTATACTTAAAAGCATTTTCCCTTCATCATTTACACTCTTCTTCTTCTTCTTCTTCGTCTTTGTCATCTTTGTAAATCCTCTTGACTTAGAGCTACTTTGTTATAAATTGTCTTGTTCTCTCTTTGTAGCATCTACACTATGCTCATCTTTATCAATATCCTCCATAATGGGTTCCATGAGGTCATTCGCCATCCTGAAAATATTAACATACAAAAAAAAACTATTAGAAATTATTAAACTACTAACAATTCAAACTAGACACAAAAAATTGCATAAAAACATCAATTTAATGGCAATATAACTTCTTGCTGTAAGCAAAAATAAATAAATCAATCAAGCAAGGTATGCCAATAAGTAAATATTCTTAAAAAACTTAAAAACCACAAAAAATTTATAACTTACTGCAATAAGCCACACTAATAGATATGTATGATTTTAATTAGTATTGACCCAAATCCCCTCTCTACTTGCTCGAGCAAAGTTGACATCAATATCACTCATATCATATAAATTGATTGAAGGTAATTCTTTACTGAATGGTTCACACGCAATCGTGTATCTAACTTGGCATCAATGCATTCACCTTTAGAAGAAACATGATAAACAATTGACCATCTACTATCAAGTTGGTTTTTAACGTAAAATGCATGCTTTGCTTGTGAGGCCAAATAAAAGGATCTAACCTATGGCCCATTTGATCAAGATCAATTAAAGTAAATTCAAGCTCATCTACTTTGGTACCATTTTTACTATCAACACAGTCGCACTTGATTATGGGATTTGTAAACTTATGATACTCAAGTTCCCATATTTCAGTGACCACTCCATAAAATGTCATGTCTTTTACAATTGGGTGTTTGTCCTTCGCGATTGATATTTGCATCGTTGTGGCAATGACACTCCACTATTTTGTGTTACCCGATTACTATCCTGATCTTGAATTTTAAATTAAAATCCATTAACTACATAACTCGAATATGTGAGTACATAAGGACGTGGCCCTCGTGATAACCATATCAAGGTCTTTGATATTGATTCATCATTGTCCAAGTTCGTTGACACCTAAAAGCATAAACACGAACATATATAAACTTATTCTTAAATGTCAATAATATAAGAAATAGAAATTGAATAATGGGAAAGTAAATAACCTTTTCCATTAACCAATTTACAAAACCACGGTTATGTTGATCTTGCAATCACTTTTTGTTTCTAGATTTTTATGGATGTTGTATCTTTAAACATTCCATATGCTCCTAAAAAATTGACATAAACAAACCACACTAAATGAATGAGTTATTCATTTAAAATAAAAAAGAAAACTGATGGAATAAAAAGCTTACTTTATGCACAGTTGTACTAGTTCGATATTCTCCAAGACAGACAAATGGGCCGATTCTAATAACTTTGCATCAATGAATTGCACAAGTCTACTAGACAAAGATCTCTTAATTAACATATTATCTTGTATGTAGAGAAATTTCCAATAGAATAAAAGTTGGTTGAATAATCAGTACAAAACTCCAACGCTTCTTTCGAAATGTAGCATTCAGCTATGTATCCTTCAGCCCTATTGCGATTACGCACATGACCTTTAAGAACATTCATATATCTCTCAAATGGATATATCCACCTGAGGTGGATAGGGCCGCATAGCCTAACTTTATGCACAAGAGGGACTACCAAGTGTACTATAATGTCAAAGAATGATGGTACGGATATCTTCTCAAATAAGGACAATATTTCAACAATATCATGTTCTATTTCTTTCAATTTCGCAACATCAATCATTATGCTACGCAAGGTATTGAAGAAAAAGAATAAATGCATGATGCCATATCTAACATGTTTTGGCAAAATATACCGTATTGTTAATGGTAATATTTATTGCAACAAAATATGACAATTATGAGATTTGAGACCAGAAGCTTTAACTCATCCATATGCACAAGGTTCCTAAAGGATGAACAATAACCATTCGGGGCTTTTACATCTGTTAAAGTTTGGTAAAACTTTCTTTTCTTGTTTATTTAGTGTGTAACATGCTGAAGGCAAACAAGTACGCTTTTTATCCTTGGCATCAGGCGCCAACTTTGTCCTTATACCTTTGTGAACAAGATCGAGCCTTAGATTTATCCTATCTTTAGTTTTACTTGGGATATTAAGTAATGTGTGGTAGATATTTTCACACACATTTTTCTCAATATGCATAACATCTAATTGATGATGTACGAAAAAATGCTTCCAATATTCAAGCTCAAAGAATATTGATTTTTTCTTCCACAATTAAAGGTTGTCATTATCATTCATCTTGCACTTATTCACCTTGACTTTCCCCCATCTAGCACAAATGTCATCAACCCTTTGTAAGACATCCTCCCCTCTTAATGGGGCGATAAAGGATCTAAACTCCTACTTACCATTAAAAACTTTCTTTTGTTTTCGAAATGGATGATTAAGTGGAAGAAAGCGTCGATGCCCCATATATGCGTTTTTCTTACTAAGTTTAAGCCAAACAGAATCTGTGTCTTGCCTATAATATGGACAAGCATAATACCCTTTAACGGTGCACCCAGACAAATTTTCATATGTAGAAAAGTCATGTATTGTCCACATAAGTATAGCCCGTAAGTTAAAAAAACTCCTTTTTATATGCATCATATGCCTCTACACCGATATCCCATAACATTTTCAAGTTATCAATTAAAGGTGCCAAGTATAAGTCAATATCATTCTCAGGCTGTCGTGGACCAGAAATCAACACAGACAACATATAAATATCCTTTTCATACATAACCATGATGGAAAGTTATATGTTATAAGTACAACCAGCCAATAATCGTACGTACTGCTAAGGGAACTGTGAGGGTTGATCCCATCAGCAACTAAAGCAAGATGAAGGTTTCTAGGATCTGACCCAAAAGTCGGCCATTTGTCATCAATTAATCTCCATGAGGGTGAGTCAGCTGGATATCAAAGCTTCCTATCTCTTACCCTTTCACATTCATGCCAAGTTAAGTCTTTGGCAATTTGTGGAGATTTAAACATTCGCCTAAATCTAGGGATTTGAGGGATACCACAATAGTTTTGCCGAAACCCCTTTCCTAACGCAATCTTTGAAGCCCCTTTGTGTTTTCACCTCGATATACCGTAAGAAAGGCACTCTAAAAGGAATTCATACTCTTTTCAATACAATACGCAATCATTTAGGCAAGCATATATTTTCTTATACTCTAAACCTAAAGAAAACAATGTTTTCTTTGCTTTTTACATGGATTTAGGTAACATATTCGCTAAAAGCATCAACAATTCTCCAAAGCTATTGTCTGACCACCCATATTTCTCTTTCAAATTGTATAACCTAACCAATGTAGTAATATTGGAATATTTTGTGCAACCAGAGTACAAGGGTTTCTCAGCATCTTTAAATAGTTTCTTAAAACCCTTAGGATCTCCTTCATATTACTTGTAAGCATCATGAATCATTTCTACAGTATCACAAGATTATGACTTGTAAATTATGTGTCAAAGTGGTCTTCATCTAACATTGATGTTTTAGAAGGATTTTTCTCACCATGCCAAATGCAAGTTTTGTAAGTTTGATCAAAACCATACCTAAATAGATGATATTTGACATCCTTGGGGGCTGCAAATGATAAGTTTTCACATTGTGAACATGGACATCTTAGTATGGTAGGATTTTTAGAGTGCTCAGCTGCAAAGTTCGTAAATTTAGTGACACCATCGTCGTATTCCACAGATCTCCTATCACAAGATATCCATGATTTGTCCATATTTATCTTTTAATACCTCCTACCAAACCTACTACAAATACATTATTAAAAAAATCACTTGTAAAGAATCAATTTCAACAAATAGACACAATATTAAATATAAAATCGCTTTTTAATTTCAATTGCCTTCTTTAGTAAAAGGAAAGAAATCAACTATAAATAAATATAAAAGTAAATCAATTTTAAATTAGAATATTTTCTTTATTAAATAAAAAGAGTTTTCTTTTTAAATAAATAAGAAAATATAAATCAATTTTACATGAACATATTTTTTTATTAAAATAGAAAACAATTTACATAAATTACAAATTTAAATTGATTTGTTTTAGATTTTAATTATAAAAAAATGAAATTGCTTTTCTTAATTTATTTTTTTAGTGTAACCCTAATTTTTATATTTTAAATGTGTTTGTTGGAGATAATTTACGTGAATTAATCTTACTTGACTATTATACAAATTAACCTTTAGGTTAACCAGGACTTATGCAGCCTTTCTTGTGTTTGTTTGGTTTTTATGAATTATAATTACAAATAGTACTTGTTTTTAATCCTACATTTTCGTCATTAAAATATGAAGTGCATCCATTATCCACTATGAAAATCCTTTCTTTTGTTCTTGGTTTCTTTAAGCCTTATCCTTGAGCATTTTTATTGAGACTAATTTTGTTATTCGAAGAAAAGTCTTTAAGAAGTTATGGATACAAGAATAGATTATTTACACATTTTCTGTACTTTATGTTTTCATTTCTTATTATTTTAACTAAAATTTAGCTACATATTTTTAATTTACTCATTTCAATTAATGTTTTGTATTTTCATAGAAGAAATAATTAAGTAGATTTAAGAAGAAATTGATGAGATTTATTGTATGTGGGTAGAAAATGTGGGTTCATGAATATTACAAAATCTTGTTTTGATAGATATTTTTTAAAATTATATAATTGTGTTAGCTTTCTTTAATAATGTTGCTTCACATATTAAATTTTGTTGATTATTTTTCGAGACTAATTTGTATAATAAATAATGGATTAATATGAAATTAATGTATTGACAAACAAAAATTATATTTTTTAATTAATAAATATTTATTAATATCATTGTTTCTAAACTTTTTATGCAATTATTAATGAAATTACTATTCCTTTATAATATCTAAAAACACCTTATTTATGAAAATTGGCTTATAATAAAACTAATTATACTAAATGACTTTTTAACTATATATAAAATTGATTTATTTCAATGATAAGATATCAGTTTGCAAACTATCGATTTGATTTGAAAAGATAAATCTGATCATTTATTACACAAAAAATGAAATAACAAAAAATTATTTTTTTTTTATGAAAATCAATATTTTTTCAATAATTTTTCAAAATATTTAAAACTAGTATTAACATGAAAAAACTTTTGTAACATTCAAATAAAACTCATTTGTGAACCAATTTCAAAATTAAAAGACAACTAAAAGAATTGGCATCTTGCATCTATTACAACTAAGGTATTCTAGACAATTCATTACATTATTTATGTAATGTGGGTTACAATTTTTTTTTTGTAGTGCATATCGATGTCAATATACAATATATTCTTATTTTCTGAGTATATACTTAGCAATTGTTCTTAGCACTAATTTCATAGAAAATAACACAATCACCAAATTTTACAAAGTAAAGATCTACAACATGGTTTTGATTTAATTATCTAATTCAATTGTGAAATATAGAACGGATAATTGTTAGCATTTTAGTCATCAAAAGCAACAACATAAACATATATTGCAACACAATACATTTTATCATTTAACTAAAGAAATATCATTCCTAAACAAGGATAGTAGTAGAAACATGGTAATTCAAATCACTAGTTTGATTCAAATAATTGGTTCAAATAGTTTATATTTAGAATAATAAAAGGAAAATCGAAAAATATAAAGGTTATGGGGTGATGGGGTATTTCAAAATAACGAGGGGAATTGGGGAATTGGGGCAAAAATTGAGAGGTATTCGGCATTTTCTACTAAACAATTTTAATGAATACTAAAACAAGCAAAAGTAAATATATATCTATTGTAGTAACATTTTGACAACCAATAAATTAAGATTACTGTAAAATCCCGTTGTTCTATTGTGTTAGCCACTTTTTTTTCCAATTAAGCTAATTAAAATTCTGCAGAAAATAGAAATTTTATATCACAGCCTACTTGCAAACTATGTCACAATCTTAATATAACAAATATAATCAAATATAAACAGCAAAGAAATACACACCACATCACTACCATTAAAAACACCTAAATACCTAAATGATATAGCTCTATTATACATGTTTCACGAAGTTAATATTTAGGTTAAAAGTTACTTTTCTTATTTTTTATATTAAATTTTTTTTGTTATAGTTTCTTTTTTAAAAATATATTTTAAATACAAATTCAAATTTATAATTAAAATTTAATGTTAAACAATGTATTATACATATTAATAATAATCTATTTGAAACATATTAATTTAAATTTACCAAAATGCATGTTCTTTCATTTTTTATTTTTTTTTGAAAAATTACTAATAATAAAATAAATTAGGAGAGTTCAAAAATCAATATTAAAATATAAGACATGTATTGTATTTATATTATCTATGATGATTGTATTTCTATGATTTGATGAGAAACATATATTGATCGAAGATGTAAACATTATTGTAGCAGTTGAATAGTATAATAAAATAACCTATAACTATAATAATAATAAAAAAATAAAAATATCTTAAAATCGATGAATTGAGAATTAATCTAATTTTTTTAAATCAATGTTAATTATGATGAACACAAAATTTAAGAAATCTTAATCTCATTTAATGCAAATTTAGCTTGGCATAACAAGAATATTATAATTAAGTTATTGACATTTACTATTTGTAAAATGACACTTTACCTAATGTCATGCAACCAGAAAGAAAAAAATAAGAAAAAATTACTTACTACATATGTAAAAATTAAATTATTAAAATAATTAAAATAATTTTAAAATATCAATAATCATCTTTTTTTTCTTATGGTAAAGTACATCTATATGTTTAAGAAAACATATATTTATGTATTACATATATAAAAAATAATTTAAAACAATGCTTAAATTTAAAACTATAATTTAATTTTTTTTGTAAATTATAAATTTTATGTGGATTTATAATTTTTATGTCATAATTATAATTTTTTATTTTGTTTAAAATTATGCTATTGTCATTTGACATTTAATATTAGTTTATATATCTCTCAGTACTTTTATATTTTTTGTGTTTTATTTATGTAATTGATTTTTTTACTCTTTTACATTGACTTATCTTTTTGTTTTTATTTTTAACTTTGACAAGTATTTTATTTTTCATACAAATTATACGTTATAATTTAATTTTTTATATATAGATTATAAAGTTTAAATGGATTTATATACATTACAATTATAATTTTTTATTTTATTTACAACTATACTATTATCATTTGATAATTAATGTTAATTTATATTTATCTTAGTATATTTATATATTTTATGTTGAATTTATGATATTGATATTTATTTTACTCTTTTATAGTAACTTATTTTTTTATTATTTTTATTTTTAACATCAATTTTTAACTTTTTATTTTAATTTTACCTTTTACAAATATTATATTTTATTACAATATTTGCATAAAGAATTTTATTTTTCTATATTAAAATTAGAATTGCAATGTTGAATTACAAGGTATACATCGCATTTATAAGTTTTAATTGGTCTAAAAATATTAAATTTTAATAGTTTCATGTTAATTTACATGTATTATATTATTTTTATATAGATTAAAAATCTCATAAAATAATAGGTGTCCATAGTATGTATAGATATATATTGACATGGGTATTTAAATGAAGAATTGAATTTCAAAATCATGGTTAATCTATTAAGAAATTTATGTCAATTCATGTTAAATTAACGATAAAATATTTTATATTTGCAGCATAAAACATAGCTAATTTAAAACTAAACATGTAAAATATAAGGGTTATTTTCGGTCCTATTCTATATTTATTGACATATATCAGATATAAACTAATTTTTATGAAAGTCATCACTCTACCTTCAAATAACGATGAAACGACTATTTTATCCTTATCCTAAATAAAAATAAAATAGAATAATAATATTTTAGTCCCTAAACTTTGATAAAATAATAAATTTAGACATACTTAAACTAATTTTAACATTTTAGTCCTTACTATTATTTGCCACTCTTCTTCTATTTTTTCTTTTTAAACTCACTTTTTTTTCATATTATATAAAGAAATCTATCAATGAAAACCACAATAACTCATTCAAGAAAATTCCTACAAATGTTTTATTATTTGTTTTAAAAAATCATGACTAAAAATCATATGTCGTAGATTTAATTCGTATTTTCAATAATCTAGAGTTTTTTTATTGTAACATAATTAGGATTTTTTACTATTTTAAATAAAAAATTAATTATATTATCAAAAATTTTAACGAATAGTGACAAATATAATAATGCAATATGGATTAAAATATTTAAATTAGATAAAGTATATTCTAATTTATTATTTGACCAAATATAAGGGACTAAAATGTTATTATAGTTTATTTATTTTTAATTGGAGTAAAGGTAAAATAGTCATTTTACTATTATTTGGGGGTTGAGTGATACTTTCATAAAAGTTGATCTATATCTGATATATGTCAATAAATGTAGGGTACAGTTGAAAATAACCCAAAATATAATTACCTTATACATGTATTTTCATAAAAATTAGAATTATCTACATGTAAGTGATTTATAATTTTAAATAAAAACTAGAATTATTTATAGGAATTTTAGAATTTTATAATTATAGGTAAGGGATTTGAATAAGGTAAACGATATCAAGGTCCTTAAGGTTGGTTAAGAGATTTAGCCATCTAAAAAATATATTTTTTGGTTGTTCGAACTATAAAATAAATATGTGATTTCTCATATATTTAAAATATTTGAGCAGACTTATGAAACCCTAACCATTATTTAACAAAAAAATATATTTATTCAAAATTGATTATAAAAAGAAGATGCAATATTAAATATAAAATCAATTTTATAATAAGAAAATATAGATCAATTTTACATGAACTATTTTTAATTAAGAAAATTAATTTGCTTAAATTAAAAAATCAAATTGATTCTTTATTATTGCATTATAATTTTGAATAACTAAATATAATTTATAATAAAATATGATAACTAATTGTGTTTTGATCGTAATAGAATTAAAAATTTTATATATTCATATATATAAAATTATAAGTACATAATATAATGATCAATTATATTTAGTTGAAATTAATATAATGTAAAAATATTAACTAATTATTAATTTATTTCATTCTTGTATTTATAAACTAAAGTGTCATAAACGAAGTTATAAATTAATTTCAAAATAATTGCCAATCATCATTTGACAATCAAAACTAAAAGTTTATGTTTTATCCATTTAAAATTCGCATTTTTTATTTTTTGAATTCAAACTAAAGAAGTTTAAAATTTTGGTAAGTTATGTCAATTTTTAAATTTATTTTGTAATTAAATAACCAAGTAGTGAAAGAAGTGGGAGCACTTATTTTTTTAATGTTACAAATTACAAAGTACAAACTTTTACATTTATTAATTTTTACTTTCATTTCATTTTATATTCAAATAATAAATTACATTTAACAAAAGTAAATAAATGTTATAAAATACAAACTTATAAAACAAAAATAAATTGTACTAACCTTTCTATTTTAGGTAAATTGAAATTGAAATTGATCAAAAGTATAATATAATTATTATATAGATCAATATAGTTACAAAATTAAAATTTTATACTTTATCCATTCAAAATTTATATTTTTTTGGATTTAAATTTAAAAATAAATTTTCATGAATAATTAAATTTTGCATTAAATTAAATTGTAATAAATTTATAATTTTAATTTATTATTTAAAAATTAACTCCATTGGCTAACAATAAATATTAATTATTGACCCAATGTATTATTAATGGGATGAACAGTTGACTTAAATAGTAATAGGCTTAGTTATGAACAGCGTCACAAACAATGGATTTTGAAGAAAAATATACTATAATTAAATGATGTCGTTTTGATAAACAATAGACTTGAATAGTAATCGAGCCAGTTATAAACAGCATTGTTGATGCACGATTTTTGCAAACCCCACACCTACACAAAAAAAATAGAATAGATGCATCCAAGGCGACCGAGTGGCTCGAGTAAAGCGTGCAAATACGAGCCAAGTCCATAATCTCAAACCACCAAGACCCGCCCTGCTGCTTCATTGCCCAACTACCTACATAATGTCCAAGTCTGCCCACCTCCCAACTCACTGCCTTCAACCATCTTCCCGCTCACTACCTCAAACCACCTCACAGCTCACTACCTCATACCACCTCCCAGCTCACTACCTCCAACCACCTCTCAGCTCACTACCTCATACCACATCCCAACTCACTACGTCGGACCATATTCCCGCTCACTACCTCAAACCACCTCTCAGCTTGTTGCCTCAGACCACTTCCCAGCTAACTGCCTCAGACCACTTCCTAGCTCACTACCTCAGACCACTTCCCAGCTCCCAGCTTAACTCTGATGACTGCGAAACTTTTCAAGACCCCTCAAGTGATACTACACTTACTGTCCGTCCCCCAAATCCAACCCACCTCCTTTCACGCCCGAACACTTTTAACCCAAGAATTCCACCAAGCTAGTTCGCGACTTCCTGTGAAACAGAGTAAGGCTCAGATAGGAATCGCCTCTTCGGCGACCCCTCTCCGATGCCTAAGTCAACATCTAATCAGAGAGAAAATGAAGAGGGCACAGGTTTCTCCCTTTAAAGTCAGTAAATCAAAGGTATGCCAAGGTAATGAGGAAGAAGCACAAAGAGATGATCTTGCCTAGGTCACGAATCAGGTGGATGGAGATTCAAAGGGCCAAACAGTGAGGTTTTTCTCGGGTTTTTATGTGTGTTCATGGAGTTTTGGCTATATAGGCTGTGTACATGGTCATGAGAGAAGAAAAAAGGGAATCCTTCTTGAGAAGAGAGCTCATGTCCTAGGAATCTCGTGGCTAGAAAAAATATGACTTCTCTTTTTGCAAATAAGAAAAATACCTTTTTATATGAAGCAAAGGAATGTTCATACCTGATTGGATGACCTACTTTGCCCTAATTTTAAGGTTTTTATCTTTCCACGTGTCTTTCTCCTATTGGTTCTTGGTGGCGTAACTCAAATGCAACGTGGCAAGCTAGGGTTGTTGAGCTTTCCTTTACCTAAGCTCATTGGACACGTGTCAACCGTCTATTAGCCAAAGAGGTTGCTTTGTACCTTGATGGACAAGTGGCATAACCTCACTCACCCAGCTGGCACATGATCCCCCACTTGGACCTTGAATGGTCCCCACCTAGGCTCTGTGCACTGTCTACACAGTACCAACCTGATTGCTGCCAAGACCGGGTGTTGTCTCCTGTCTTTGAAATGGCCCCTGCAAGATATTTTCTTCTGTGTTGGGCCACTTTAGGGATTCTTTTGGAGCGCAATGAAGTGGGCTTCCGCGCACCTAGGTGCTTGGGCAGCCGGGCGTTCCACCTGCCTAGGCAATTGGGTATTCTACCTCTTTTGCTCATGAGGGCGAAGCTCTTGTTTATTGGAGGCAGGTTTAGTCATTCCAAGGTGCAACGGAGAATTGGAGTTATTTTCCTCGTCTATTTATGCGTGTTACGATATATAGCCACGCTTTTCCATATGTGCCACGGTATATGGTCACACGGGCATTTTCACAAGCGCCACGGTATATGGTCACGTGAATATCCTTATCCGTGCCACGGTATATGGTCACGTAGAGTAATATCAACAAATGGAGAAGTCGTTGGCGATACTCAGCGGGGAGCCCAACTCATAGTGGGTCTTACCTAGCCGCTCAAATGGCGAATGCGTTGGCGATACTTAGTAGGGAGCCTAGCTCGTAGTGGGTTTACCTAGCGGTAATGAGCAGGGCTTGCACCACGTCCTACCTTGAGGTAGGCGCGAGGTGGGTTATCTCGTAGTGAGCTGATTCGGACTTTCGGGAGCTTACTTTCCACCACGTGTCTAGTTGTATTTTCTCCCATAATAAGCATCATAAACAATGAATTTTCAAAAAAAATATTTTTCAGTTAAACGATGTTGTTTTGAATTTAAGATATTTTAGTAAGCTTATTATTTATAGGAAATGTTTGTATCTCTTTTCACAAATGTTTTATAAAATTGAGATTTTTATAAATTTCGAGAGAGGATATGAACATTTTTCTAATTTTATTAACTCGCAATACTTGTATGGGTAGATGCTAAGTCCATTGTCAAACAGTCCTTTAACGAATGAGGGGTTTGGTATTCTATGAATTAAGTATTTTATTATAATTTATGGTTTTACATATTTTAGTGGTTTTTTTAGTTATTAAGTATTTAACATGTGAAAGATAGGTATCAATTCTTTTTCGCTCTTTGTGTCAATTTATGTGTGTCCATATTTTAGTGGTTTTTTTTAGTTCCTAACTATTTGACATATGAAAGATATGTATCAATTCTTTCTTTTTTCTTTTTTTTTTTAGTTTGTGTAGCTTCTGAATAGGTTGGTGTTTTTTGAGTAGATGACTCTTTTGAAGTGGTACGCATTTATTTTTCCTTTGCAGCTTACTTAGTAGATGTTTCTATCGTCGACATTTTTAAGTGATTAAAATTGCATTAAGTGCTTTTATTCAACAAGGATCACGTGATTGATTAAGTGTATTAATCAAATTATTAATTATATTTTTCATAAGTCTAACATTTAACATGTGTACTAATCAAATAATTGATGGTGTTTTTTATAAGTGTAAATTTATTTAGCATAAATTATTGGTTCCTTTATATGGATAATTTCTTAAGAATAATTTGATAATTCATATTGTCATCTTATTTAATCTTTTATTGGCAATAGTTGGATTAATTCCTTAGTTAACTAAAAGCATACTCGGTTAATTATTGTTTTTCTTATCGTTAATAATTTTTTTATTTGTATTATATTTTATTCTATTTGATTAAATATTCCACTAGCATATTTAACTATATATTCTTTATTATTGTCTAAATACATATATTTTAATATTTCTCCTCAATTAAGTTCATTTACATATGTTTCTATTTTTCATTTACATTTATATTAGTAATTCTAGTTTAGGTAGATTTTTAAATATTTCTTTCTCAAGTTTTCTATTTAATAATTTTGAATGATTAGCTAAGTTAGGTACATTTTCTCTAATTTGATTTACCATTCCGAAGAATTGTTGTAAATGTCTTTTATCTTTTAATTCTTCATCAAAATCTACTATTTTTTGTCCTATATGTTCTTGTAAAAATGTACCTTCTTCAAATATTATGCTTCATAAAATATTCAATTTTTCGTTTACATAATTCTAATTTCTTAGCACTAATTATAAATATTTTTACCTAAAATCCAATATCTCAATAATAACTACATTAAATTACATCCCAATCCACTCCATTAATTAGCCCAAATAAATATATCAACATAGTCCGATTTTGAACAAACAATCTTATACTTTAAAAACAACAAATAAGAATGTAAATTACAAAATTAATTCCTATTTTTAATATTAGAATACGAACAAGCTGTTGACTCATTATAAAATTGTTGCTTGTTTAATTAAACACATTCTTCAACAACAAACCTGCATTGGAAACACAACAAATAATAATATAAATTATATTTTAACACAATTAACAAACTAAAAAAATTAAATTTTAATGCAGTTAACACACTAAAAATTACAAATAGTAAAGTTTTCAATATATATAAAATGAATATTTAGTAAATTAAATTAAATTAAAGAGAAAATCAAACTATATTAAATATAAAGTATTCCATCACAATTAATATGATAAGAATTAAAAAAAGAAACCTTAAATTAATTTGAATTCCCATAGTTTATTTAAAAATACGATAGACAATAAAAAATTAAATAAAATAATATATATATGCTCACCAATTAATATAAATTTGATTAAATGATATTTTTAGATTGATTAAGAAATAAAAGGAGTTACGTATATGCATTGTATTTGATTTTATGGGACCAACATCATTAGTTTCTAATTAAATATATGAATATGAAATATAAAGAACAACTTCGAGGCATTGTTCTTCGCATGGTCACTACTCATCCAGACCAAAGGTCCAACCAAAAGAAAAAAAAAAAAGGAAATAGTCAAAGCACAAATTTCTCAATCAAGACCAATATTTAATTTAATCTAGGCAGGCCGGGAGTAGTACTTGCTAGAGTCGTTCTATTTAATAAAGAAATAACATCTCAAGTTGAATTTCATCACCCCTAGGACCTATATGCAGGCATCCATATGCTTGGCTATTGAGAAAATTACGCAAACCAATAGTTTTGCCTAATTGTCTCTACAACTGCAATAAAATTAAAACAATAAAAACTAGTACATTATGAATTTTATACATAAAGTAATAAAATATTGGGAAATTGACGAATACCCCCTTGATGTATGGGGTAATAGACAGATACCCCCCTGGTGTTTTGGGGAGTGGTAGATGCCCCCCTCAGGTTTGGACAAATAGATAAATACCCCCCTGAATTACTATTCTGTCATATAAATGACTATTTTACCCTTAATATTTAAAAAATATATTAATTGACTATTTTAACTCAACTATTAATATATAATAATCAATATACCTTTATGATATTTTTTTTACAATTATGCATTCAAATATTTTTATAATTAGTCAATAATATTTAAAATAATTTTATTATACTAATTTAATTTATAACGCAATCAACTAAAATAAATTCTAAATAGTATTTAGATAATATAAATTATATTATTTATATTTTGAAAATAATTATATAATTTATACATAATTATAGTAATTTATAAATAAAATAACTTAAATAATTTATGCAATTTATAACAAAATATTCTTAATTTATAGGACAATTAATTAAAATAAAAATCAAATAATATTTGTATTATATTAATATATTATATATAATTTTGAGAATATTTATATAATTTATACATAAATTTATTAATTTATAAAATAATTTGAATAATGTATATAATTTACCATTGAATTTCTAAAAAAATATTGAATATTATTAATATAATGATAATAAAATTATTTTAAATATTAATAATAAATTATTGACTAATTATAAAAATGTTTGAATACATAATTATCAAAAAACATATCATAAAGGTATATTAGTTATTATGTATTAATAATTGAGTTAAAATAATCAATTAATATACTTTTTAAATATATAAGGGTAAAATGGTCATTTATATGACAGAATAGTAATTCAGGGGGGTATTTATCTATTTATCCAAACCTGAGGGGGGCATCTGTCACTCCCCAAAACACCAGAGGGGTATCTGTCTATTACCCCATACATCAAGGGGGTATTCGTCAATTTCCCTAAAATATTTTGTTAAAATCTCATATATCTTATATATTCCGGTAAAAATGAATATTTATTAAATTAAATTAAATATTATTCAGGTCCGAATTATATATTATTCGAGGCTGAATTTTATATTCAAATTTGTTTTGAAAATTATCGAATCTGAGTCGATTTTCTAATTCATCTAAACTTATATATAATAAAATAAATTTTCGGGTACCCAACTCAGCCCTCATTTGACCGGGCATATACTTAGGTTTTTATTTAAAGGCCCAAGCCCGATCCGAATTTTATTTAGAAATGAATTTAACTCGATCCTATAATCTGAGTTTTACTTTAGCCGAGCCAAGCCTGAGTTTTTTGTCCAGTCTACTCACTTACATATATAAACCATCATACATTATTTTAATGGAATAATTAGTGTATGTATACAAATAAAATTGTAATCTGCTCTTGTTTTTACACTTTGTAGGTGATCTCTAATGAATCTCTCTCTACTCTTACATATACAGATACATAACTCAAGTGTCAACCCAAATGGTTTGTTTAATCTACATTTTCTTTTGTAACAAAACACCATACGTAAACCCTACCACTTTCATTGATACGCATGTATCGTAAAAAAATTAGAGAAGATAAGGAATTTCAAAAAAATAAGGATAATTTGAGAGAACCACTCTGCAAATAAGGAATAAGACGAATTTTACTTTGATAAATCTTCTTTTAATTTTCTATATTTGATTGATTAATTTAAATACAAATAAATAATTATAAAAATAAAAAGTGAGTCACTTCCTAAAATAGCTAAATCCACTAATATAACTACCAGTCAACTACTAACATAACTCTTAATAAATAATACACTAAAATAAAATTAATTAAGAAAATATTAAGCACGTACCATTCATACCCAGATCTGGCTTCATATATTATTAAAACAATGAGATCAAATTGAAATGAAATCGATATCACAAGCATGCATAAAAGTTTTACAACTTCAAATGGATAACATGCACCATTTTTTTCCCGCAGAATAATCTCAAGAAATAGGAGAACAATGAGACTCCATAGTTTTGCTATTTCAAGTTCCAGATACAAGTTCACCAATATGAAAAACAAAAGAGTTAAGTAATGCGGGCTTTCGAGTTCTTCAATCCTCTAATTTACACAACAATTAATAAAACTAATTAAGAATACACAATGCATATAGACCAATTTCACATAAAAGCAACAGCCACGAAGAATAATAATCTAAACTCTAAGTATTTTAAGAGAGCTTGTTAACATCTAAAATTTCTTCTTTTCTTCTCCTTTGCTTTCCTATATTATGGGTAATCTTTTCTTAAATCTCTAGTTTATATTTCTAATAATAATAGGTTGTTAAACAATAATTGATTACTTCCACTATATAATTGGTAAAGACTATACTCAAAAATCAAGATTCATAGACATATAGGAAACTCAAGAGGACCTTGACGTTTGGGAACTGATTTATAACTAGACTTTTCATCAGGTTTTGGCTTCTTTGACTTGGTGTAGGAGTATTTCCTATTACAAACGAGAAGTACAGATTCTGTAAATAGAACAATTAAACAAAGAATTTGCAAGTTACACATAACAAAAGAGAGTATAATTGTACCTAAGGATTAGGTCGAAGAATCACTGGGCTCTTAGTGCAATCAATCAATTACGACTCTTCAAAACTCTCTTAATCATTTCATCACACAAATTGGAAATGCAAAATATTGTTGTACAATTCCACAATATAGAACTCTTCGAAACTCTCTTAATCATTTCATCACATAATTAGAATGACTTATAACCAAGTTCGTATTCCGAACAACAGCTGAAGCGTCAAAGTGGTTTCTTTTGCAAATTGAAGTGAGATATGGATTTGGGTTTTGGTTTCCTAAATCTCTCTCAGACTAATTCTGATTATTATGGCCTAGTAATTTATTAGAAACTCAAATTTGAAATGAAACACACATAAGCAATAGGCCTAAAACCTTCCCAAAAATCATTTGGCCTTTAGTGTTATTTCCCATTTCAAGGCCATCAACAAAATGTGTCATATTAACATTCCACCATCAAATTCAAGTATATGGTTGTGTGGAAAATAGGGAACAAAAAAAGAAAAGAAAATTAATACACTAAGAACTTGCAGCAATTGCTACAATACTAACATTTTCTGGGATTGCTGAAACCTAAAATACCAGTCAATTATCATGCCTCAAGTAGGGTCTTTCCATTAGCCACAAAAGTAGCCATCATAAAAGTTTCAAAAACAAAATTAAAGAAACAATAAAGCAAAAACAAATTCTTTGGCTCCAATTATCCCAAAACAAAGCTTCTACGACCAATTTTCCTTTCTATCCTTATTTCTCTTAATGAAACAAAAAGAAAAAAAATTCTCTCTCTGCAGAATATTATGACAATTTTTGTTAACAATCACAATCGAATCACCTTCTCAACGCCTTAGACCTGCTTTCTAATAATTCTAATAACAAAATATATAGAAAGCACAATCCACAACAAACAAATCATAAATCAAAAACTAAACGTGAAACCATCGGCCAATAATTAATTGCAAAATAAATAATTAAAATTGTGCCAACAGCAATGAAGGCTTATCTAAAACTCTCTATCAATCTCATGTTAGCGGTCAGTGGCGATACGTAAAGCAGAGTTGAGGACACATAGTATTGACTATCGATGCGCTTTGCTGTCTTTTTGGCGAAAAGCAATGTTCACCTAAAATTGAGAGTACTTTTTTGGAAGGAACTCAATGCTTGGATTGAAGCCAAAGGTTCGATAAGGAAGCCAAATATCTTCTTCTTCTTCAACCGACCAAATCATAATGTTACTTAATATGTAATAATTTCAATTGATTCTTGGTAGTAAAGTATTATTGATTCAATTTACAACATTTGTTTCAAGGTAAGCATATTAGATGGTTAATCTCCCTCGAAAATAAGAGTTCGTAAAGTTTGATAGTTGATTTGTTCCGTCATGCTCAAAAGTCCAACTCAACAGTTTATTTTAAGCAGCTTACTTGAAATAAATTGTCGAGTAAATGATGAGTAAAGTAAAATTTTACCTTACTCAAAGAAAAGTTTCGAGTAAAGTTTGAGTAAGGCGAAATTTCACCTTAATTAGGCTTTACTTGACAATTTGTTTCGAGCAAGGTGATGTCACTATTAAGAAATTCTTTTTTTTTTTATGATGCAATGAAATAACACTATTATTTTAAGGATTTTATTACAGTTATGGAAGGATAGGTTATGATTGTTACTCGATTTGAAGGTTCATGGGAACGTTCTTCAAATGGTTGTGATATTTATGTCGATAAAGAAGTTATGCCCTTTTGTGTTGATACAAATATTAGATATAACAATTTATGTAGATGTTATACGCTATACATGGAATTAATCAAGAAGAATGTAGGATTATAGTAAAAGCAATCTTTATTGATTGTGCACAAGTGTTAAGGGTGCCTCCACCAAAGACAGCGATGATTAATACAGAATTCACATTTCGTGCCTTTATTCATGTCGACAATGCACAATATATTAGCATGAGGGGTCATTATTACTTGTATCTAATAGTGGAAAGGTTTAGCAATGCACGACATTCAAGTCCTCACGATTCCAACCATCCAACAACAATTGTACCAAATATTGTACTCTCATTCAGATCATCAAGGGAAAGCAATCAGGTCAACAATGTTGTTCTAGCAATGTCAACATCGTTTCAGTTTAATAGTCAATACAATTACACAGCTTTAAGGTTTGAAAAATCTCACTATCCACCGACATAAGCACGTAACTCTCCACCGATTCTTGAGCCTTATGTACGCTGCCTTGATGATGATGCAACAACTATTGATGAAGGTTATTCTTCTCCCTACTGTTAAGAAGGAAAATCACGCGAGTTCCATAATAATAGGGTCTTGATCAATGCCCTCGGAGTAATTGTGACAATCTCGGCCTAGATGCACGCCCATAAAGTAAAAATCCAATGTAAAACCTGTCCGAACAGCTCATCAGAGATAGGCGTATAGCGACAAATTTGGTACTCACGATCGTAATAGGGTCTAACCCTCATGTTCAGTAGTCTACGCCTCCACAAAGGGTTAGTTTACTCCATCCGAGAAGGCACGGTCTTCGTGTACGTACATCCAAAGCAGCTATCTGGGCCCAATAGGAACTTAGGAATAATGCGTACACTCGAATCACCACAAACGTAGACCTAAAAATCAGAAAACGCATGTTTAGAACTTAATCCAACAAAACAAAAAAGAAAAAAACGAACAGAGTTCCCCCTATAAATTCTACATTTCTAAAAATATACACCTATATTTCAATCATTATAACTAGGACTTCATTAACAATAGGGCCTCAGACACCCAAATTCATCCAAAATTACACCCCCGAATGTTTTATCATCAACCAAACAAATAACAAATCACTTCAAAAACATATATATTGCCATGTACATAACGGTTTATGTAGTTTTGATTTCGAAAGTACTTACTTATGCCTCTGACAATCCAATAACTGGCTTGGGACATAGTAGACCACGAACATCCTCAATCAAACTAAGCAGTGCATCATGGTGTTGTTGCACGGCACTATCCTTCCTACAGTGAAAAGTGTCAAAGTCAGCACGTAGTAATCCTAATTGCACTACAATGTCCCCACCGAACAAAGCTTTAGTATATGCATAAGCCACAGCGTGTCTGTCATTATGTGATGGCGAATCATGATTTGTAAACCGATCCTCCTCTTTATTAAATGAGAACTATGGACGTGCCTTAGGTTATCTGCTGGCATGATGAGGTTGTAGGCACTAAAAGTGTAAATACAAAGCAAAAGGAGTTTAATGACTAAAGGGACATATTGGTAACAATGCCTTTATAATTGAGCACTCGTGTTATTAAAAGTATACCATACCTTCTTTGCTCTCACCAAAGGTGGTAATGATGCCATAGTGACGGGACAACATGTGTGGCAGGTGTGGTAAAGTCTACGATATCAACATTGTAGAGCCCAGTGCCATCTACATAGGTGCATCAGTATTGTGAGGGGCATCTTGTGACATGGGCTCCTCCTCATCTTCTCCCATGGGTGCATCAGTAAATAATATATCTCCAGTCACCTATGGCACGTGCTCAACATACAGCAGCTCCTGCTCCTCTGCTGACAGTTGTAACAAACGCAATACAATCAACGCCTATACCATAGTAAACATTCAGTATTTCAAAGGAAACAATTTTTTTGGGCCAAAAATTACAAATCATTCATATACAAATTAATAATAGTAATGACTACATTTGACGCTTCTAGTTACTACTTTTTCCATGAATATATATGTCTTTAGGTCCTTCGTCCGAACATTCTTGGACTTCGAACACCACCTCAAAATACATGGTAGCCTATCGCCAATGCATATCCCAAACTCTAGACTGGCAATGGATATCCTCGTACATCCATGCCTGCAAAATAACTTAAGTAGATCAATTTAGGCATGACAATTAAAATATATCTTTAAACATAAATAAAGCAATTCACTAATTAGATATCTAACACATTACCTGAAATGCTATAAAAAATCCCTCTAGGTTAAACTGATTAACATGTGTCTTCCCCTCAACCTTCGCCTGTACCGACTTCTTTTTAAAGTGTTCCACCTAGCCCCCTATAATACGACTCAAACACCACGCCCTATTAATAATCCTCAACAGCCAAGTCTTAGAAGTGTATCTACTACCACGCTCTATCAATGTATGCTCGATCAAATAGTATAATATAGCTTAGTTGCATCAAGATCTGGTATACGACTCAGATCCATCCCCTTGTAAACTTGTTATATCGTGTACAGTGGGATGGATATAGCCCATCTAAAATATCTGGTCCTGAGTCGATCGCTCTAAAAAACAACCTCAAGAAATAGTCTAAACCTCAGCCTTGTGATCAACATAAACTCAACCTGGGAAACTCTTATGGTAATGCCTCTTGCAGCTAACCACAACTTATGCTCCGTGCACTCAGTTTTGACCTCGTGAATAACCATGCCCTGAACAAGGTTCCTAGAAAATGATAGATTCGGGTCAATGTCCAAGGAATTGCCTGAGTAGGTCCGTTTGAACAATCGTTGCTGCCTTGCTATGAGCTTCTCTCGGATCACCCTAAGATCACAAAGGTGAGAAAGGCGAAGTCACCACAACCTCAAAGTGGTCAACCATCTTCGTCTTTAAGGTTCTAAATACTGTTACTATAACGGCTGCAAGCATGCCAATTTCAATTCATCAGTATTTAATTCATTTATTGATATTTATAATTTTAATACATATCTAATACATCTATATTTTAATTAAATCAAATCAAATCAATTACTTATTTATTTATTTTAATGCATAAACAAATTTAAATATATATTAATTAACAAAATAAGGGAAATAACATAAAATCAAATCAATAAATTATTTATTTTAGTATGTAGACAAATTTAAATATATATCAATCCATTAAATTAAATTTGTATGCATTCTTGGTTATTTTCATCAATTAAAACAGTTATGCTCGAACTCAAAATTATACTTCGAGCATGAAGAATCTTCTGGCTTCGAGCAAGCTAAATGCTCAAAGGTTACATTTTGAGCACGATAACACTTTCGAGTATGATAGCCCTTTTAAGTAAGGTAAATTCTCGAACGTGACCTAACCTATTCAATATAAAGCTTTGACATTGGATTTTGCAACAAATCGAAGGAAATTGACAATCGGTGCTTGAACGTATGGTCACGGTAAGTACTCGAATGGGTAAATACTTGAAAGATATGAAAATGTGGGTAGTTCGGTTTTGTTTCACAAAACATGGGCATAGGGACATTTTTTTCTAAATGAGAAAATTTAGGTCATGTTTGATTGAAAGTTTTGGATGAAGGTATTTTTGAATTTTTGGGAGCAAATAAGGGCATTTTCAGTTAAAACCCTAGCAAAAACAAGTGTCGATTTAGGTTTTGTCCTAAGATTATTAAATGATGTCGTTTTTTCGAGAACAATTAACTGAAAACTTAGCAATTACGACATCGTTTTCATTCCTTAGTGTCTTAAATTACTCATCAAACAACATCGTCTAATTGATAAATAATTTTTGTCATGAGGTATGTGTCATGGATTTTTGACATTTTTTTTGTCATGAAATTTTTTAAAATGGACCCTAATTTTAGCGAGGAAGTTTTTAATAGAATTACACATCACCATTCCACCATGCGCCTATGCCCCCTTAGCAGAATAAATGGTGCATTCGGGCCTCTTGAGCTGCGCTCTTGTGCTCCTTATGAGATGAATGAAGTCCTAAAATTATTTTTGATTGTTGAATCGATTTTAAATGGCCAAATTTGCTAAAATTGTAGGGTTTCATGTTTTTTTACTTGGGCAGCTATCATCAAATATAAAAAAGAGATTTTAGTTAGAGAAACACAAGGAGGAGAGAGAATAGCTTAACTTTCTAGAGAGAAACTTGAAGATCATCAAATTCTTGAATATTCTTGGCAGACTCTTAAAGAATTGGAGTTTTGGAACATCTCTCACACTAGATTTCTCTCTTCCTTCATTTTATCCCTTGAAATTTATAGTTTGTAATATTGTTTGAGGCTATAATTATATCTATGAATATTTTGATGATAATATTATGAATTTTTATACGTTAGGCTAAATTTTATATTTTAGGGACTTGATAATAACTTATTTGAAACTTGTTTTGATTAATAAGATTTTGTTAATATTAGTACAATTTATTCACTTGTATTCCTTTGTACTTAAAGCTTCTAATTTATAATTTGATGAATTAGTTTATTGATAATGAATATTTTGATGCTTGGGAAAAATTAATTTGTTCATCAGGTTGAGGAAATAGTCTATGTCGTTGTGAGATCAGGAGGAGATTAATACTTAAATAATTGAATTAATGCTTAGAATATTGTAAGACCGTGAGATGATCTACTTCTCAGTACTTAACAACGGGTAGAGCATAATGAATGTATAATTAGTCAAGTCATATAAGAATATCTGTTAGGTTAGTCATACATAGGACCTTTGGTTAGTGAACCCGTGATTTTAATTTGTGATTAGTGAACTAAATCAAAAGCTCTAATGATTGCCAATTTGGATAAACATGGAGATAAGTGAAATCAAAACTCTAGAATTATTATCATAAGGATTTCCATTTGGTTAATTATAGTTTGTTTATTTATGTATTGTCATTTTTTTTTAGTTTAGCTTGTTATTTGATTTGAAATTGTTTTACAAAATTAGGTTGCTTATAAAAAATTAAGTGGTCATAGCCTAGTACTTAGTTTTGATTCGAAAATTTTATATTTTGAATAATATTCTTACTTATTACTTTATCACTTGTTACAACCTTTACAGTTGCGATTACATGCATGCACACACGTCTATATATTGGTGATAAGTGAGTTTTTTATCACTTATCTTAGGCTTTCAAATTTAAATATGTGCTTTAATCCTCAAGTCCTCAAGCTGTGGGTTATTTTGATGAGATTTTATGATTTTATGCAGAAAAGTATTAAATCCTAGCTCAAGGCATTAAACAGCACAAAAGGGAGAACTAAAATGCAAGCCATCAAAATTGGGTCAAAACACAAAAAATATTAGGGACTTAATTGCAAAGAAGTCAAAGTTGGGGCGTATGACTAACAAAGGAAGTGGTGTGCACGCCATGCACAGCATGTATGCTGCACTCTAGCAGAGGTGGTGCGCGCATTGTACCCTAACAGAAGTGGGGCATGCGCACGACTTTGTCTAGCATAAGTGATGAAAGCTTATATAACAACACTTTAAATTGATTAAATATAAACAAACAAATAAATAATGAGATATATATTCAGAACATTTGTATTACATACATAAATTAAACATGTTATTCAGTTATGATATATAGAAAATAATTAGAAGAGAATATATACCAAACTATAATTAAAACTAAGGGGTTTTTCCACATACCTTCCTTAAGTGTGAAAATTCCAATTTTCAGAAACATTTAGGGAAAAGGGTATCAAACCTCCCTTACTATGTTTGTCTTCCATTAATGAATGATTAATTAACCAAAATGCCCCTAAGTTATTGCAAAATAATATTAACTTTGCTAAGATTCAAAGCCTGATTATTGGGAAGGAAAACCAATATTCCAAACCACTGTACCAAGAACATTTATATGATGTATTTTCAATCCATAATAAATAATATGTTTGCGAATACATGTATAATAATTTCTTTAGTAACTAAAATTATTTTATTTTACGTAACAATTATTTAAAAATAAAGTTAAATTATTATTACCACTAATAATTTTAAAAATTTATTTTTAAATAATTGTTACGTAAAATAAATTATTTTATTTAAAGAAATAGGTATAGATAATAATAATAATAATAATAATAGTTATTATTCTTAAATAATTATTAAAGAAAATAAATTTAAATTGTTATAAATAAAATTATTCTAAATTTATTATTAGCATTAATAATCTTAAAAAATTATTCTTAAATGATTATTAAATAAAATAAATTAAAGAAACAAATATAAATAATGATAATGTTTTAAAATTTTATAATGTAATGATAATAATAGTTTTAATTTCAACTAGTTATATAGAATTTTAATGATTATAAAATTATTTTTGAATTATAAATTTTTGTTATGATAATAAAAAAATTTTAATTACTAAAGAAATTATTATACATGTATTTGCAAGTATATTATTTATTATGAATCCAAAATACATCATATAAATGTGGTTGGTATGGTGTTTGGAATAGTGGTTTTCTTCCCTAAGGGTGCTGGCTTTGAATCTCAGCAAAGTTAATATTATTTTGCAATAACTTGGGGGCATTTTGGTTAATTAGCTATTCAATAATAAAAGACAAACGTCATAGGTAAGAATGGCAATGGGTGGCGGTGGGGAGACATGCCCCATTCCCCACCCCATTTTCTATTTTGATCCTCATTCCCTGTCTCATTCTCCAATAATTTAATGGGTCGAGGATGGAGAATCTCCTCATGGGGAATAGGTTCTCCGTTCCCGTATTAATTTTATATTTTATATTATTTTATAAATTAATTTTGGTAATATAAAATTTAATTAACTTAAACAAAAATATTATTAATATATCGTAATATAATTATGAAGAAAAATTGTTATTGTAAATAATATCTAATAATTAATATTAAAAAATAAAATAATAAAACAATCAATATCTCAAATTTTATTAATGTCATGTAATATCACTTTTACTTCTTTCCATATTAATTTTTTCGTCTTCTTTAATACTTCACTCATACAATATCAAATAAAAAAGCTAACGATTTTAATTTATTGCTAATCTAACTATAAAATTATTAATTTCATCTTCTTTCCATATAAGTAGTTGTAAATGATTAAAATTATATATTAATATTTTAAATTTACTTTATCTATATCTTCACAATATGTATGACATCAATTTTTGTAAGAACTTGAACTTGAATTTAAACTTAAACTTGAATTTGATTATAGAAACAAATTCATAAAAAATTTAGTTAATATTGAATAAAATAAAACAAATTAAATTAAAATTTAACTAAATGTGTAATTAATAATTTCACACCTTTAATTTCAGCCCATAATCAATCTTGAGCACACATCAAAGTCTTCAATGTCTTAAAATGTAATCTATTACGATATGAATTTATAAATCTACCACTAATGCTAAAAGCAAATTTAAATATGACTGATATCTTCATTTTGCTACATAATTATGTTTGAATTATTTATTATTAAATAACGTACTTAACATTATTTAATCTATTTTAAGTAGTTATTTTAGGATTTTTAAGCATTTTAGTTTTATTTTATAGGTGTTCATTTGTTTTAATATGAAAGCATGAAAATGGAGTATAAAAATATGTTTGCTAACCAACCATGAAAATCACAAAGTTTTATTTGTGGGGCTAAAATGCAAACAAATGAGGATTAAAATAAAATAATATTGAAAAAGAGATCCATATTCAAAATAATTAAAACTAAATAATCAGATTTAGTGTGTCTTAGGTTTTCATGTTTTTCAAAATGGAGAGCCACTTGGGAGGAAGAGTTTAGTTTTTAGAGATAGAGAGGAAAAGAAGATTTTTAGAGAGAGAAAAGAAAAAATTAATAAGAAGGGGATTTCATCAAGAGATTTGGGGGATTCTCGTGAACTTTATAGATTCAAGATCTCCTCATCTAGTTTTTTCTTTCTCCTCTTTTTAATTTAATATTGAATTCAATAATACTGTGATTATTGAGATTATATTATCAATTGTTAAATTTTTAATTGTTGGATTTGAACTCTATCTAATGAGTAACTAGACTTATTTTCTAAAGCAATGATTTAATCTATTTGGAGCATCTAATTTATAATATTATGTTGTTCATTTGATTTGAAATTTAATGTTAAGTATCTATCATAATAATTAATACTTTTGAATATTTAACCAATAGTTGAATGAATAATAGATTGATAGGAACGGAGAAATGAATATCGTATCAAAATTGTATGATAAATGCTGTAAGTTATATAGTAGATAGAAATATACTAATATGATTTATGTAGTTTAATTAGAAATTATCAATAATCGTAATGCATTTTCATTTAATTAATTTTATATAGAGATATAGTGAAATTTTAGGTGCAAAGTAGGTTAGTTGATTGAAAGAGAGACCGTCGAATAAATTAGGGTAATTAACTAGCAATACGGATTTTAAATTAGAACAACATCAATTGAAGAATTGGATGCGACCAAATAAGATAAAATCATTAGCTCTAAATCTTTTCATTAATTAAATCTTTTAATTAATTTGCTTAGTAGTTAATTTTAGTTTATTTTAATTTCCTCAATCAAACTATTTTGACTCCTTTAGATAAATTCGTGAATTAACCACCTTTAATAATTTAGGATTAATATTTTTCGTGAAATTGACATCCTTTTATCACTTTATTACTTACTTATGACATGTGCACTTGCGTTCGTAATTTTATGCACAGTGACTGAAGAGACAAGAATGGTTACATATAACTTTACATATTTAAATATAATTTTAAAAATTATAATATAAAATTATATTTAAATATGTAAAATTTAATTTATAAATTATAATATATTTATATTATCTTTTAATGGGGAATGGAGTGAGTAAAACTAATCCCTGTGCCATTAATAAATTGGGGGACTAATTTCTCCCCGTTCCCTGCCCCATTCTCCATAAATTCACATGAATTCTCTCCCGTTGGGGCGCATCCCATAGATTTAGAGCCTTACGAGAAATTTTGTCATCCCTAACCATAGTCTCGATTTTTTACTCTTTCCCCAAATATTTTTTAAATTTGGGATTTCCACAAACCTCAGAGGAGGTATATGAAAAAATCTCTTGAAACTAATTTGGTTAGTACGATAACATATTTTATTTATTCCAAATATAGATTTTTTTAATAAAATGAGACCAATTTCAACTTAGCATATATAATTATTTTAAATAATTCTTATTTATCTCATAATTTTAGTTAAAAATAATAAACCATAATTTTTTTCATGCTAGTAACTAATGAAATTTTTTAAAACTAATTATAATCTTTTAGCACTAATAAACTAATATGCAAGATAATTATACAATTATAAACATAGTATACACACAAAAAAAAATTGTAAAGATTTAAAATCACATTAACATTATAATGGATTAAAAATAATAGATATTTAATTCAATGCATAAGTGTAATGTGCTTAAAACATAAAAAAAAAAAATTGGTTTTACTGCAGATAGTTGAAAATAACCAAAGTCATATAAGAATTAGTTTAATAAATCATTACGGTTAAATATTAATGTTTCTGACAATTTTGATAAGAAATATAAATATCTAAAGCTTAGTCAATTGATGAAGTATAAATAGTCAATAGATAAAGCCTTTAATGATAATTTCGCTTTGCACCTTAATGATATTCGAATCTGGGAGACTAGAACTTAAAATAGGAGCCAAATGATATTAAGCTTTGAACTCTTAACAACATCTGTCTATGGACTCCTGTGATATTTTATATTATACTCAATTAATATTTATCCATGAACTCTAACGATATTTTATGCTGAACCTATATTTAGGCTGTACAATTTTTTAATATTATTATTTATGTTTTTATTTAAGCCTAAAGATATTTTTGTTTCTTGAAACATTTTATTATTATTATTATTATTAAGTTACAATATAAATATATATATAATATTTACTGAAAATTGAAATACATAGTTTTACCACATCCTAAATATCTATGAACATACACTATATCATCTACTATCAAATTAAAAGGGATCTATTCATACTTTAATAAGGTGGAAAACTATACAGTATTGTAAGACATCCTATCATTAGTAGGGATCAAAATACTATATCTTATTTTAGTGAAATTCAAAATATTAAAAATTAAACAATATTTCATAATTGAAAAGAATACAAAATTAAATGAGGTCATATGTTATATCCATTAATTGTCTTACGATCAAATAAATCAATGTACATTCATGATAATCATCTTAACTATACTTATTGTTTATATGTGGAGAGCGGGAATATGACCATTGCCCTCTTATTTTTTGGCCAATTAACTAAATCACCCTTTAATTTTAAAAAATTATCCGTTACGTCCTGCCGTTTGGTTGACTGACGAAAAAATTAATATTTTGAGGGTAAATAATTAATTTAATGAATTAAATTAATTTAAACAAAAATATTTTGAGAACTTAATTTTTTAATTTTCTGAGGGCTATTTATGTTAATTTGTAATAAGTATAATTTAATATTATTAAAATACTATTTTATTTAAAATTCATATTTTATTTTTAAATAGCTACTAATGGGACTTACATTTTATAAATTAGGACTTATTTTGTTTGTAAAGTTAAAAGTTGAGGGTATTTTAGTAAATTCAATAAGTTTCCGTCAGTCAACCAAACGGCAGGATATAACAGATAATTTTTTAAAATTAAGTGGTGATTTAGTTAATTGACTAAAAATATAGGGGGACAATGATCATATTTCCTGCTAAGAGCAGTCCCCTTTTTTTTTGTTTATGTATTTATTATTTATTTAGTTTATGGGATTCTATTCCTATTAAAAAACTAATTGAAAAATATGTAAAGATTTGTATTTGTTGGGTCTTCTGACGGGTTGAATAACATAACTAAGAGAATTATCTTATTGGACTTCTTCTTTGCAGAGAAATATTAGCCCCTGATTTCTTAATAGTTTGGACCTAATTTTATTATTGTTTATTTCTTTTTTAAAAGATTAATTAAACCCAACAAAAAGCCAGTCCAATAGGAGGTCGGACAAAACCCAATAATTTATAATTATTCGTAAAAGAAGAAAAATTATTTCCTTTATTTGTTTTACAACATATAAATTATTAAGTAAAGGATATAATTACAAAAGTGTCAATTTTTGTTAACTTAATAGAAAATTTTTAACAACAAGGAGGTTTTGAGGTATTTTACCCCAGTCGGGGTGATGAGTCCACCATGAATCTAATAGGCTTTTTTTGGTAAAAGAAAAATAAACAATTGGGTTGGATTTACAATTTTAAAAATTGAAATTAAAAAGGAAATAAATAAATCAAAGCATTGAGTTTTATAAATTTGAAAATTATAACACATGATAGTTTTCTATTAATGAATATTGATTAATCGAAAAGATCAAATGAAAACCTATTAAATCAATTTGATTTAATTTAATTTTAATGCTGATATTCAATTTTATGTTTTTAAACATAAAATTTTTAGTTTAATTTAAATTTTTATAAATTAAAAAGGAGCAAACCTCTCACCTCTTCTATTAATGGGTGTCAATTCGTGTTATGAGTTGATATAAAAAAATTAATATTAACTCAATCTGACTTATTTACTAATTATATTATACTTATTAACTAGAATTCAGTCGTTATCCATATTATGACACAACATGATATCATATGATATGATTAATTTATTGAATATAATCACACATAAATTTGATTCATTTAATTTTGATATGAAATTTAATTTAATTTAATTTAAAATAATATTACTTATAAATACTAAAAAAATCAAAATCTATAATATCAATAATAAACAAGAAACAAAAATTAAATTTGGTAGACTATTCACTTAACAAACAAGGAACAAATTATATAAATCTTAAATTGATTTGTGTCATGAATGATATTCTCATTCATTAATCTTATCTTGAACTAATTGGCAAATCATAATTTTAAATATGAATATAATATGTTTATTAAATAAGTACTCATTTATTATCCGTAAATTTTTTTACAACTTAAACACATTTATTTGTCTAAATTATTTATTTAAAGTTTTAATTTTTAAAAATTATTATACATTTATTAATTTAACTATATGTAGAGATAGAACTTAAAATTCAAAACTTAAGATTCTATTACAAATGAACATTCAAATTCAATTAGAAATAAATTACTGCTGTATTTATGGTAATTTACCCTGAATAAATTAATCACGTAACTAATAATTTACCAAAGAAAATTATTCACGTAACTAATAACCAGCTACCTTATTTTTTGAAAAAGATATTTTCATTTAAGTCCCTATACTTTAAGAATTGTTACCAAAGGAAATTTCTCGCATGCTGGACACTAATATTCACTTTTTAGTCAAGTGTTTAGTATCTTTGATAAATGATAGGAATTTAAGTTCTCTCAATACTTAACAGTATCTGGAGGCCAATTTTCCTCCTCAAATAAGTGCAGGTAAAGTTTTCTTAAAAGGAGGCACATTTCAATTTAGCAAGACATATTTTCTTAAATGATGTCAAATTAAATTTATTTAAGACGCTCAATTTTTAATAAAATTTTGATATATTATTAGTAGATTATATATGTATTATATAATAATTTTCACAAGTGATATCAAATTAAATTTAATTAAAATTTCTAACTCTTGATAAATTTTTATTGTAATAGAGTAAATTGAAATATGTAATGTGTAATATTAAAAAATAATATTTTTTATTATTTAGAAAAATATTTAAAATTTTTTTATCATTTGAATAATTTACCCTATTTAAAATTATTATCACCAAATTATAAATTAATAATTTATTTTGTAATTTTTAACTAAATTTAAAATTAGTAAAATAGTTTTATAATTCTATTTATAATTCTTTTCATAATATATTGCCATTTTATATTATTTTCTATGCTTAGGCAAGAGATTACTTTTAAAAAGAAACTTAACAAATAACTCATAAAATTTAGTGTTATTTTTAGAAATTTTTTTAATTTCATCATTTTAACAAACATATCATAAATTTTCATAAACCTTAAACTTAATATAATCATTATAAATTTTCTCAATCCTTTAATACTAAAATTTACTAAAAGCACGTGTTAAAATAGGTAATACTGATTCTTATTTTTTGTTCTATAATTTTTACAACTAAGTTATAACAATAAAAATTAAATTATGTTCAATATTTTATTCATATTCTTTTCAGCTTTAAAAGTTATTTCTCAGTAGAAGGTGATTTTTTTTTTTTAACCAAAACCACGATCAATATTTTCCATTCTCATTTTGGATTTCGATTTCAATGTAAGGTTAGATGGATTTTGTTTAATGAAAATTGTGGGTTTTGTTGTAAAATAACATCAATCCTTATATATGGAATGTAAAGATGTAAGTAATACACCTGCAAAACGTTAGAACACAAATAAAACTTAACTAAAATGTAGGGACTCTTTTGATATTTTACCTTAACATTTTACTTTCTTAATTGTTACTCGCAAATTTAGCAAGCCCAAGATCTATAGCTTTCAACTGACACTCAACTGATATTCCTCGCTTAAAGCATGCGGTTGCCGGCGGCGAGGAATGGCGGCGGTCTGTGCATCGCCGCCATGTCCTATGTGCTGGTAGACTACCTCCGCCACCTATCACCGACCTGGCACTCGCGTTTACAGCCGGCTCTCTGGACTGTACTGGCTCTTATCGCAGTGACGCGCGTTCCCTTTTACCGGCACTGGAACGCCGAATTCCGAGCAGCAATTCCTTTTGTTGCTTCCATGGTTTTCATGCTCTCTGCTCTTCTCTTCGAAGCTCTCTCCGTTCGCTTTGTCACTGCAGTGCTTGGTCTCGATTGGCACAGGTACTGTATATATTTTTGTTTTATCCCTCCATTGCTTTTGGTTTTGCTTAATCTGATGTGGGTCGAGCTTGATTTATGTTGTTTTTCGCATCTTATGCAAGTAGTGGTGGTTTGAGCTGAAAATGGAGTGAACCCAGATGGAAAATAGATCAAATTATTCGGTCTTCAAGTTTTTAATTTGTTATTTTGAATCTATTTGCGCTGAATGTAAGATGGACCGGATGGTACTAGATGAGAATTTTTATGACTTGACTTATTTACTTATTTTGTGTATACAAATGCTATATTAATCTTACCTGTTTGACTTTGGTTTGTGTTGGTTTAGGAATTTCTTTGGCTGTTTCATAGATTTTCTTTTTCCTTTTTTGGCATTATTTTGTTGGAATATAAGTTTTTATGAATCTTTGAAAAGGGATTTACATTTATGTGTTTGCAAAACATCCCCCCATAATGGCTTGCAAAGCATGGAAGCAATAAATGATTTTCGCCCAAACTGTGTTTAATTGTTTTATAATTTGTGCAACCATTTATGAACATGCCTGTTTTAGGAGTTTTTCTAGTTTTAAAGCCTTGTTCTAAAGCATCTATGATTGGTGGCATTACATCTATGCATAGATCATGATGGGTGAGGCTGTTTAAATATTACTGTTGACAGTGGATAAAATCTATTGTAGGACTAATGAGCCAAAGAGGTTGTGCATTAATTCTTTCTACATGCTCTTTCCAAACAAACATCTGCAACAATCTTTTATTGCATTTTTTTATTAGTTTTCCTTGCACAATTGTGCTTGCCCTTGACCAGCTGTGACAATTCTTGTACCGTAGTCTTTTTTTGTCATTTGTATAAGCTGAAAATCGTGCACCAAGCTGATCTAGGTAATCAAATTAAACATGATCTCAAAACAAACGCCTCACTGTTCAAATTTTAACTGATTCATCATATGGTCATTGAATGTTCAACCGAAAAACTGGACAGTAAATTAGTTAAAACTTGGAAGTGGCAACATTTGTTTAGTTTTCAGTTAGCCAGAGATTACATGAGCTGAAATTAGCTAGTGTTATTTTTAAATTGATTTTGTGGGCTCAAGCTTATTTTGCATGGATTTAGTGATCTCTTATTGGACTATGAGGTTTTATGGTTTGTGAAAGCTGAACTTTGAGATGCTCTTTTTCAAATTGTGGTACATTTTAAATTCACTGTTACTGTTGAAGTGTTTCATGTAACATCATTATTACTGGTGATTTGCAAATTTACAAATAAGGTGATTCTTAACTTGTTATGAACATCTCAGTGATCTATGATGAATCATTTCAAAGACTGATGACAAAAGGAGGTGTTGAATGAAGTTCTTGCACTCTTTTTTCCAGTAGGTATGCCAGCATGGCTTGAAACTAAGATTAAGAAACTTGGGACAGAATCCAGTCTAAACCCCTCACTCACCAAAATGTTCCTGGCCTTTAATAGCAATGGTGCAAGTGAAAGTAAAGTAGTTATATATTCTTTCTCTTAAGTGTAATTTGTTTTACATGGAAAACAAATTATGAAGTAGTTATATTCTTACAAAATTTAAGACATGCAACATTTAATAGTTCTTGTAATTGCCAAATCAAGATCCTCTCTGAGGCATGATCTTATGATATCAAATTGACTGATATGTGCTATAATGCCCACATGAATTATATTCTGTCATATCAAGTTTTATCTCGTTTTCTTGAGAAAACCTTTCAGTTTTATACCATTTCATCTTTGAGTATCACCTGTTCCTTAAAAACAGGCTTATTGATTGGCTTGGGAATATGCAACAGTGACACACCCCCTCTTCCTGATACTGGTCAGTGGTTTCTCCTGGCATTGAATGAGAAGCTTCCTGGAACAATAGTTGAGATATTGAGAGCTCGTATAATTGGGCTGCACCACTTTCTGATGTTATTTATGATGCTGGCTTTCTCTGTTCTATTTGACTCTGTGGAAGCCCCTGGCCTTGGGCTAGGTGCAAGGTACATGTTCACTATGGCAATCGGCCGCCTCCTTCGGGCCATAACATTTGTGTCTACCATTCTGCCATCGGCCAGGCCATGGTGCGCTTCAGCAAGGTTTAGTGTTCCCGCATACCCTCATCATTGGGCACAGAAATATTATGTCCCATATGCTACTGATGCCAGTGCTATTCATCAGATAATACAACAAGATATAGCTTATGGTATGTTTTATTTAATTCAATTTGCTTTGTCTGTATAATTGTTTAAGTATCTTCCATTTGTGGCTGGGACCTCAGTGGACGTGATGAATGCTCACTTTGACCCTGCTTTCTTCAGGAAATGATGTTAGCCTTTTTCCATACTCACCACTATAATTACTTAACTAAATAATGTTAATTGTACAGATTCATGAAGTAATGCTAGTTTCTTCTTATTGTAAGCATGATATATCTGCAATATCTTGCATTGGTCTTATGTTAATAATTCAATTCGCTATGGCAACACTGAATGAAAGAGATTCAAGATTCCTAACTATTCTATTCTAGATAGACTAAAACTTTACTAGAAAGCTCTTAGCAGTACTTCCATCATTTTTTATTGTTAATGAAACATCAAAGTACCTTTCTTATGTGATTCATTTGTTAACTATAAGCTATCCTAAAATCCTATAAATTTGTCTCTTTAACTGGAAGGTTCTGTCAAATACCTTTATTCTCCTTTGCAGCCAACTTTGAAAATTACCCGGGTGACTATAGACCAGATTGGGGTTCAATGAGCTTTTTGATTGACTTCCTCCGACCCACTCCATCAGAAGGATCCTCATGGTACAGTCTGCTGAAAAAAGCTGGTGGTGGTTGCAATGACCTTATATACAGCGGTCACATGCTTGTTGCCGTTCTGACAGCAATGGCTTGGATGGTATTTATACAAATCTATTTTAAGCAATGTTGTCTCGTCTTCTAATGGCCATTGCAACTAAAACAATAAATGACTAATTACAGAATCTCATTGACCTTTCTATGTCTTAAAATGGTTGCAGGAGGCTTACGGAGGCTTTAGCTCAGCTCTCATATGGCTACTTGTAATGCACAGTGCCCAGAGAGAAGTACGAGAACGCCACCATTACACCGTTGACTGCATTGTGGCCATATATGTGGGCATCCTCCTTTGGAAGATGACGGGTTTTATCTGGCCAGTCAAGGATGCATCCAGAGGTAAACGGCTCGATAAACTTGAGAAAATACAAAGCAGACTAGTCCAGGCTGCAAAGGACTCAGACATGGAGAAGGTGACTGAGCTTCTCAAAGAAGTTGAGTTGGGCAGTCTAGAAACCCAGAACAAAGTCCCTAACAAGGGACTGTGGCTATTTGCTTGTGCCACCATTTTCTTTGCTCTCACTGTTGTTCTACTCGCCTTCACATGGACAAGTGATGGATGATTTTTTTTTTCGGACATAAGTTCTACCACAGTTTTCGAGGTTAGACACTGTTGTAATTCTATGTAATGTAAACTTTTTTCTTGTTAGAACAAGTTTGTTGGGATGTATTATGCAAAGGTTCTTCCTTTATCAATGGGGAAGGTTTATGCTGCCTAACATGTTTTAACAGAATGACTAGGAGTGGTTTATCTTCTGACCTTTAGATGAATCCTTAACTGTGGCTTCTGCTGTTGTTTTGTTTGGTTCCTTGATTAATGTTTTGCTAAATTTCTTTGAACTGTTGGTTTTATTATTTCCTTTTTCAGAAAAATTTATTGTTACTTTTGCTGTTCAATATTTTTTATCAACCATTAACAGCATTTGCATTTGAGAGTATTTGACTAATTGTGAGATTAGAGGTTCTTTGGTTACGTTTTTAAAAATTATTTATTATTTTGAGATATTGAGATACGACCCTTGAAGTTTGGTGTAAATATGGACGAGTCTAGTAATTTGGAGGATTCGACAGATATCCCCTCAAATTTCAGAAATGAACATGTTCCCCTTAACCTTAACAAGTGGTTGATATATGTTAAATTAAAATTCATAAGCTAATGACAACTTTATATTATAAGTTTTGACAATATTCGATTTCACTTAATATTTATAAAATATTCATCTTACACTCAAACAATTAATATATTTTATTAAATTTAATTTTATTAGGAGTTAATGGTTTTTTTTTAAATATAAATGTTATAGAAACTAAATGTTTGTTTAAATAGACCCAATTCACTATTGTTTTTTTTTAAACACACTCCACCGGATATATTTACTTTTTTAAGTGTACCGAATACCTATTTAATATTATTTATTATTTTGTTATTTTTTTAATTAATATTTTAAATAAATTAATAAAAGACCCTAAATCTATAACATGGCGATGGTGAGAGTGGCGGTGGCGCGACAATAAAGGTGGCGAGCATATGACCCACGCTGCCAGATCCCCACAGAGAGATGGAGGTGCGGCCAGGGTGCAGGTAGTGCACGGGCACCAAGGTGTATTGGCGCAATCCCCACCTGGCCACCAAGGCCAACTTGGCATGGTCAGCGTATGCTCTATGGCCACTACGACTGCCAATAATAGTTTGTCTTTTTAAAAAAAAAGAATTAAATAAGAAAAAGGAGAAAATAAAACGTTTTTTTAGATTAATTATTATGTAAAAAATAAAAAATTATTTTTAATATATTGTTGGTGTTATAAGGTAAAAATAAGTTGGACACGTGACGATACATAAGCCTACGAAACTCTAGTTAATATCTATAGGATGATCCGCTCATGTTAAAACCCATTTCACCTCGAATCTCAGTTGAGACCGGATCCGACCTCAAGTAATATAAAGAGTGTTCATATGAAGAGTGTCACGTGGCCTATAACCAATAGTTCATATAAAGATAGAAAAATTGTAGACCCTATTTTGAAATAATCTCAAAAGCAAAGAGATTTGGTCTTTCTAAAAATATGAAAAAGGCGTTTTATTTCTTCAGGTTATTTGAAAGGACCACTTGACATCGCTTAAAAATGACAATTTGACCAAGGAGACAGTGCACGTCTTTGATGGCTGAGAAAGAGATCCAACTTGACGCTGTTAGTGTTTGGAAGACCACAAATAGATGCAAATGAGCATTCACCACTTGTATATAGGAGATAATGTAATTTTCTTCCCGAATTAATCGTACCACGTGACATGTAATTTTGAATAAGGTCATGAAGACCAATTTCGGCTCACCACGTGTCCTTAATTTTGATTTCAAGCTAAGGTTTCAAATGACAAAAACGTGGAAAAAGAAAGCAAAAGGAAAGTAGAGCAACACTTTTCAACCAATCACATACTTACAAAAGTATGATATTTAAGAATACTTATTTCAAGGTAAAGTGGGTGGGGGGCTCTCTTTAATTCTCATTTTATTCTCTCTTACTACAAGCACAAGTCACTTCACATTTTCTCCCTCTAGAAACAAGAAGAAAACTTTGTCTTGTCCATTAATTTTCTAGAAACAACCTTAAACACTCATTGAAGGTTGTCTTTTAGAGCTTATCTACTATTCTAACTTTAAAAAATACTACATTTATTCTATTTCTCTATGTGTTTTGTGTGCCACTTTGTTGACTTGCCCCTTGCTACTTGAATCCTTCATATATTAGTCATTTTGAGCTACCAAAGTTGAGCCGTAAAGTCACTCCCTCAAGATACTAACTTAAGCGTAGAAGTGGGCTCTCCAAAAAACCTTCAGCACCCTCTTTTGACTGTGTTCTTTGCTGTAGGCAATTTCACCAAATTCGCGTTTGAGGTTAGTAGGGATAGCGGGGTTAGGAAGGTTTGTGACATCTTGGTATGAGGATTAGCGAAGTGTGAAAGTTTAGCTTAGGAGCCTCATTGGGGTTAGGACGAAACCAAGTCGAATGCGAAATACTGAGCTCAAATTGTTGACTGGGCATCCATCTTTAGCTCGAATACTAGATCACCTAGGCATCTTACCTTACCATGGTTGATATTTACCACATCAACAATGAACCCGTCTATGGGGACCCAAAATAAAAGGTCTCACTATAACTTATGCACCCGCCAAAGAAGTCGGACGCTTAAGAGGGGCTGGAAGAGAGGTCATGTGGGAACTAGGCCAAAGAAGTTGCCCACCTTAAGCTCAACCTCAAGACGAGTATGCCGAGAGTCAGAATGAAAGAGCATTTGACCTAAGTCCCAATAAGAAGGGAAAAGAGAAAGCCAAGGAAGTAAGAGAGTTCCAATACATAATGAAGTATATGTGCGACAACCTAGGTTTACCATTGCCTTCGCCTCGAAATCTAGTAAACCAACTGGGGAGTCAACCTAGGAGTAACCCTGCTCAGGTTAAACCATTCACACCCAATCAGTAAGGTGCTCAGCAGTGATCATTGTAGTTGAGAACAAACCCCTAGGATTTGCCTAGGAGCCACTACAATGACTACCAATTAACTGCCAGCAAACGACTTGAGAGAGCAAAGAGCTAACTTGAGGGACTTGTTCATGGTGATTTAAGATATTCCTTGATGGCCTGATGCCAAAGAGAACGTAATGACCTTGAACCTCCTTGCGTAGAATGTTTAAGGAGACAGTTGCTTACCATGCAGGAAGAAATAAAAGAGCCCAAGTCCAACAAAGGGAACCCAGCTTACCTGATATCCTTGGCGACTTCACTGCCCTTTTTACTAACTCAATGAACAATGCAACCTTATTAGGGAGATTCAAGATGCCCTAGCTTGACTCCTACCATGGACAATCCAATCTCGCAGCACATGTAGAAAGTTTTTAGAATTTAATGTTAGTTCAAGGAGTGCCCGATGAGATAATGTGTAAAGTATTTTTGACTACCTTGAGCAGGCTGGCTAGAACATGGTACAAGAAGCTTCTGTCAAGAAGTATAAAGGTCTTCACCACCTTCGCCAATAACTTTGTTCTCCATTTTTAAGGAGCCAAGCCGCCCATTAAGGATCACTTCTCTCTCCAGTACATTAAGTAAGGGGGCAAGAGCCATTGCATGAGTATGTGAAGTGTTACCATGATGAGATGATGCAAATGAGTGTTTATAAAGAACTAAAATCTTGAGAAACTTTTGGTACAATCTTCACATCATACCTTTGTGGGTGTCATTTGAAGAAAGGCCGCTTATCTCATATTAAGAGGCCTATGACTGCGCTATGAAACAAATCGCCAATAAGGAAAAACGCAATATCAAAAGAGAAAGAGAGAGGGCTGAGGACTTTTATGAAAAAGGGAGGCACAAGTAGAAACAAGATATTAGGCTACCTAAGTCTATCCTTCCTCACTAAGAATCTGCTCCGCGTTAAAAAGACAGTCAAAGAGCACTACTACCTTACAGGCACCCATTTTAGCCAGAGCTAGAGCCAGTGAGGCCTAAGCCCTCGGTACCACCAAGGGAAGCATATCAATCACCAAGAAGAGAATCTGTCACTGCACACACTTATCACCCCTTGAACATATCAAAGGAACAAGTATTTTAAGCTATAAAAGATAAAGGACTTTTGACCAAGCCGCCCAAGTTGATTACCCCCATCTCTAGGAGAAACTTGAAGAGGTATTGTGATTTCTTTGAGGAGTATAGACACGGTACAGCTGAATGTTTCAATTTAAGAGAACAAATCCAAAATTTGTTCAACAATGGATATCTAAAAGAGTTCTTGGTCAAGGTGAGGAGGAAAGCTTAAGGGGTCAAGTAGATAAGAGAAAGCATAAGAGGACACCGGGGTTAGTCAGGATCCAAGATGACCAAAGACAAAGATTTCATTAGTACAATCTTAGGGGGACCTACCTTGGCAAAAGACTCCAACCGAGCAAGGAAGAAGCATGCTAGAGAGCCTACATTGGCTCGGTATCACCAAGAAGTAAACTTCACTGAGAAGATGCCAAAGCTACTAAGGGTAGCCTTTACCCTTATTAAGTTTATTGAAGAGGACACGGGGGATGTTGTGTACCCTTATGACGACGCTTTGGTCACCACGATAAAGATCGCTAGTAAGGACGTGGCCCCAATCCTCATCAACACGGGGAGTTCGGTTGATATAATGTTCAAAGAAGCCTTAAACATGTTAGGATTAAACTTAGCAAGAATGCGACAAGTTGCCACCTCTCTTAGCGGGTTTATTGGAGACCAGCTAATGCCGTGTGGTAGCATCACCTTGTCAATGACCATTGGGGAGGACCTTACCAGCTCATCATTATGGTAGATTTCATGGTTGTAGACCACCCAAGCTTTTACAACGTCATCTTGGGAAGACCGTTCCTTATGACAACTAAAAGAGTGTTGTCTACATACCACATAAACCTAAAATTTCTGATTAACAACCAAGTTGGGGTCTTGAGGGGAGATCAGCTCGCTGCGAAAAGACACTATTGCATTACTATTTAATTTAAAGTCCCTATTTGTGTAAAAATTGTGAATTTCATTAGTACAACTTTAATTTGCATATTTTTATGATCTAAAGCATTATATGCAAATATGTATAATTGTGTAAGTTGGCATGTATATAATACTTATGTGAAATAATATTATAGTGAATTTTGTGTATAGGTGAAAGGTGATCAAGTTGCAATTGAAAAAAGAACAAAATGGTCAACATCATATTTTCCATTTGAGCACTAATTAGTCTAATGATTATATCTTTGTCTATCCATCTCTAAATGTAATACTTTTTATTTCAAATGAAAGTTGACTCAATTTATCAGAATTCATATTTAGAATTCATTTTCAATTTCGAAATGATTCATCTCCAGATATTTAAAGCAATACAACAAAAAGTGATCCTACCATTTGTAGCCTGGACCTATGTATAGCCTTCAGTATTTTAGACATAACTTTCTGCACAGTACCCCAATGGCTTTAATTCTTGAATAAAATGAATTATAAGATAGGTAGCTACATGTTTTATGTTATACACAAGTTCTAATTTGTGCATCTTTATGGTTGAAAATAATTATCATTCAGACAATATATATCAACGTTTTAATTTGAACATGCATTATTATTTTAAGTGTAACGTTCACTATATAGGTCCAAATTCTATGATTCATGAAGCACTGGAAAGATTATTCATGGGGTCATATTTTGGAGAAGAAATATTTCTTTAATTTAGAGTGGACAATAGACAAAAGCACTTCTCAATATGGAGGATAATGCTATAATGAAACTTGCCAGTTTCTTGTATTCACACATGTGAATTCTCTTTCATCTTATTTATATAAACCTTGGTTTTGTAAGCTTGAAGCAACTTGTATTCTCTAAAAAACTTTCATCTCTTCTTCTTCATATTTTCTTTACACCATGTATTTCTAATTTCATAATTAGGGCAAAGGGTGAACTTTTGATGGTTGTATAATTTTGTTCTTTGATCCTTTGATTTATTTTTCATTGTCAACTTTTTTATTGAGTGAGTACTATATTTTACAAGTGATTTTGGTTTGTTAAAGATCTTAATTCATTGTTAACTAAAGGTACATTGAATGCTTGGATATTTTCTACATATTAAGAGCAAAGCAACCTATAGTTTTTCACCTTCAATTCAAAGGTAAGTCTTTTGATTTTTTTATGCTTAAATATTATCTATCGTCTAATTAAGATTACTTCTTATTTGAATCTTAATTGTGTATCAAAAGAAGAATCAAGAATAATTTCTATACATGTCATTAAAATGGATCTCTATTGTCCTAATATACAATAATAGTTAATTTAAAGTTAATAATTAAAATTTCATTCTATTTTCACAATTTTTGGACATTTGGACTTGTAATATTTAGACTTTTTGGACTTATGGACTTAATATAACTAATTTTCTAAAGACTAACACTCGAACTTTCTAATCTTTATTACTGAGACAACCTACACTTAGGTATTATAATCTAAAAATTGTAGCAAGTTTTTGGCGCCGTTGCTGGGAAATTTCGGCTTGTATAAAATTTACTTGTTCTAATTTACTTTTATTTTACTAACATTTAACATTAACATCTAACTCTAACTCTAACATTTAACTTTAACATTTATTTTGTTATTTATATTTCATACTTTTATTTAATTGGGAGGTTCGGTCGCCCATTTGTATTTTTTTTATCGTTCTTAAATGAAAAAGATCCTAGACTCCCCTAAGGTTTCAAAAATATCCTGTTACATTCTTCCATTAATTGAGATGACAGAAAATTTAAATTTTCAATTAAATTACAATTATAGCCCTTCAATCAATAATGAGACAATAGAGATAATTAATATGTAAATTAGATATATAATTATGTTCTGTTTATGTTAAATAAATATTTAAAGAAATAATTATTATGCAAGTAAACAATTATTTTATTTTTATATTAAGTAAGTACTTATAGAAATAATTATATGTAAAATAAATAATTATTTTATTTTTATAAAAAGTAAGTATTTATAGAAATAATTATTATGTAAAACAAACATATTTATTTTATTTTTATGTTAAGTAAGTACTTATTAAAATAATTATATGTAAAGTAAATAATTATTATAGTAATAATTATTATCTAAAGTAAACATATTTATTTTATTTTTATGTTAAGTACTTATAGAAAAAATTATATGTAACATAAATAATTATTTTATTTTTATATAAAATAAGTATTTATAGAAATAATTATTATGTAAAGTAAATATATAATTATTTTATGTTTGTGTTAAGTAAATATTTAATGAAATAATTATTATGCAAAATAAATAATTATTTTATTTTTATGTTAAGTAAGTACTTACAAAAATAATTATTATGTAAAGTAAATATATAATTATTTTATTTTTATATAAAATAAATATTTATAAAAATAAATTTAAATAAATAATGGTGGGCTCAAGCACATATAAATATTAGTATATTGGTAGATCTAGTCAAATAAATATTGGTTACTGTAGTGTGGTATTATTTTACTATTTTACACCTAAAATTTAAATTTTTCCATCATCTCAATTAACGGAAGGATGTAATAGGGTATTTTTAAAACCTTATGAGGGTAATAGGTAATTCACTGAAACCTTAGGGGGATCTAGGACTTTTTTCCATCTCATTATTGATTGAAGGGCTATAATTATAATTTAACTGAAAATTTAAAATTTTCAGTCATCTCAATTAACGGAAAGATGTAACGGGTATTTTTGAAACCTTAGGGGGATAATGGGTAATTCACTGAAACCTGAGGGGGGTCTAGGACTTTTTTTCTTCTTAAATTAATGTTGTATTATATTTTATTGTAAAACTAGTTTACGCGTTTTCTTTATTTAATATAATGTTTGGTTCTACCATTTCGTTAATTATTGTGTTATCATTTTATAATTGTTTTATTTTTTTAATAGGAAGGTTATACCGCCTCTTTTCCTTTTATTTATATTATTGTTCTAATATTTTGTCTTTTTATTTATTATTATTATTGCTGTTAAATTTTATCTTATTTAATTTATGCTTGGGTGGTATCATGACCCTCACTCGTATCGCTTGGTGAAAGGTAATTCTAAAACATTTTTTGACAATTTGTTTGATTCATCTGTACATTCGCACATATCAAACACTATGGCTAAAAATGAAAGTGTATACGGTGAAAATGAAAATTTATATGTTTGAATTTTGCTTGACTACTTGCAACCTCCTTGAAATTAATCTCTTTCATGCTTTATTTTTCCTCTTAATGCAAATAATTTCAATGTTAAGCCTAGTATGATTCCTTTACTTCCTAATTTCTATGGCTTAGAGTCTGAAAGTCCATATATGCATCTAAAAGATTCTAAAGAAGTATGTGTCACATTTACTAATCAAGCATGTAGTGAAGAGTTAATTAGGCTAAAATTGTTTCCTTTTTCTTTAAAAGATAAAATAAAAATATGGCTTAATTCATTGAGACCTAGATCCATAGGTACATGGCAAGAAATGCAAACTAAGTTCTTAAAGACCTTTTTTGGTTACAACCAAGTGAAAATGTACGCCTTAGATGAGGAAGAGACCTCCTTTATAACGAACAAAGGTCTCTATTATTACACGGTAATGCCAATCGGTTTAAAGCATGCGGAGGCTACATATCCATGCTTAGTGAACAAACTATTCAAAGAATAGATAGGCAAGACTATGGAGATTTACGTTGACGACATGATCACCAAGTCAATGAAGACAACTAACTATGTGTCTCACCTTAAGGGGACATTTGACGTGCTAAGAAAGTTTGACATAAAACTTAACCCAGAAAAATGTGCATTTGGGATAGCAGCCGAAACGTTTCTGGGTTACATGGCCTACTAAAGGAGAATAAAAGTCAATTCGGAGAAGATTAAGGCCATCATGAAGATAAGGTCACCTTAAACGACCAAAGAAATACAGAGCTTAACTGGGAAGATAGTTGCGCTGAACAGGTTTGTGTCCAAATGCCCATATTGATGTCACATTTCTTCTAGGCTATCAAGAGGGCGAAAGGGTAGCAATGGGATGGGGATTGTGAGACTGCCTTTAAGAATTTGAAGGACTATCTAACTAACCCGTCAATTCAAACTAAACCTCAAGTGAGGAACAACTTGCTGATGTATTTGGCAGTACCTGTGACTGCGGTGAGCTTGGTGTTAATTCGAAAGAGGGAATGAGGTTTGCAAAACCTATATACTACACCAGCAAAACACTGATCGATGTGAAAAAGAGGTATCTTAGGTATCCAAGGTACCCCATTAGTGTCGTCACTAGCTTTCCACTCAGACAAATCTGACATAAACCAAAAAGTTTAGGAAGGCTTATGAAGTGATGCATGGAGCTTAGCGAGTTCGAAATTCACTACTGCCTATGGAATGCAATCAAAGGACAAGCCATGGCTGACTTTGTGGCCGAATTTACTCCTAACTTGAAAAGTTCAGAGGTAAGCATGGACCAAGGTGAAGGTGGAAAAGTTGGAGCCAGCTCATTGTGGATCCTCCATATAGACGGGTCATCTAGCTTACAAGAGAGTAGAGCTGGAATCGTGATCATCAGTCCTCATAGGGTAAAATGAGTTTTGCATTGAGGTTCGAATTTAAAACTTTTAAAAACGAGGTTGAATATGAAGCACTGATAGTTAAACTTAAGATGGCAAAGAGCCTAGGGGTAGAATGGTTAGAAGTCAACAACGACTCCCAGCTCATCATGAACCAAGTTTAACGATGAATACGAGGCGAAGGAGGATAGTATGATTGTCTACCTGAGGAAGGCCAAGGAATTGGTAGGAAAATTTAAGCAAGTTAGGTTGCGGCAAATCCCAAGGAAGAAAAATTTTAGAGTTGACGTGCTGGCAAGGTTGGCGTCTCTACCAAAAAGTTCCTTACTTGGTATAGTACTGGTTAAGGTTCTGCTAGGTCATATATAGAGAAGAATGCTAAGGTAGTTTATTGTATCCCAAACACTTCATGCTGGATGAACCCCATTACGGAGTATTTAAAAGAGAGACGCCTCCCAGAAAACCAAGAGACAACTAGAAAGCTTAGGTATCGTACGACTCGTTATTGCATTATTGATGGTGTGTTGTACAAACGAAGTTTTACCATGCCCTACCTGATGTGTCTATATCCAGATGAGACAGATTATGTTTTGAGGGAGATCCATGAGGGAGCTTGCGGAAACAATTCAGGGGGTAGATCATTGGCCTACAAAGCCTTAAGCCAAGGATATTATTGGCCGACTATATAAGAGGACTCCAGGTCATCTCGCAAACCTGCACTACTTGTCAGAAACACGCTAAGATGATTCGGGTTCCGCTTGAGAATTCAACACTAACCTCACCATAGCCCTTTGCTCAGTGGGGTATTGACTTGATCAAGTCTTTTCCAACTAGTCAGGGCCAAGCCAAATTCGTCATAGTGGCAATAGACTACTTCACAAAGTTGGCAGAGGTGGAGTCGCTGGCCAAAATCACAAAGAAGAGAACTACTGACTTCATCTGGAAGTCCATTATTTGTCGTTTCGGGGTCTTGTGAGTGATAATCACCAATAATGGACGACAATTTGACAACAAAAATTTAGAAGTTTTGTGAGACAGGGAAGATAAAGAATCGCTATATTTCACTTGCTTACCCACAATCAAATGGGAAGTTGAGGTACTAAATAAGGTCATCAAGTACTTGTTGAAGAAGAAGCTAGGAAGTAAGAAGAACGCATGGGTCGATGATCTTCTTAAGGTATTGTAGGCATATCGCACCACCTTTAAATGAAAAACCTTTTTACTCATTGTCTTTTGGTATTGAGGCAATGATCCTTACTGAGGTAGGCATGCCTACCTTTTAGAACCCTTCATTTCAATGAGGTCAGTAATATAGCCCAACTTGATGTCGTCTCGGATTTATTAAAAGAAAATATGGATCAAGTCCATGTCAGGGTGGCTGCATGTCAAAGAAGGGTCGTTAAGCATTACAATACTAAGATCAAGCCTTAAGGCTTTAAAGAGGGGTAACTAGTGTTGAGAAAAGTGATCTTCGGATTCAAAGAGGGAGGTTCTACCAAGTTTGCTAAAAAATGATAAGAGCCTTTCCACGTCACCAAGGTTCTCAAGCTCGAAGTCTATAGACTTGCTCACTCAGATGGCCGCCAAGTGAAATGACCAAGAAATGCTAACCAGTTGAAGAAATACTACCCATGATCCTACATGACCTAAGATTCCAGCAAGCGTTTATTTCTATCTTCGTTTTTTGGTTTCTCCAAAGTCTTTAGTGATTATGCTCTTTTTGTATATGCGCCGAAAAGTGACATGGCATGTTATTCCATTACTCTTCTTTGTGTGGGCCTTTTGAAGGATAATAGTACTTGGATGGAAAAGATTTTTATTCTTTATTAACTGGGATGTATATTCATATTTAATGATATGATGACATATGCCTTATCAAGTAATTTGCTACTAACCATTTTATTTCACCATGATTCATATGTTATATTCTCCTTATTAAAATTTATTTCGTTTTACGCTATGATAATATTATAAAGTTGCCTTTTAAATTGACCTACGTTAGGTAGAATATCAATCCTAAGTTAGGGAGGACACCTACTTAAGTCGGATAACCCACCTCGGGGAGATTTCACCTTATTGGAATGCCACGTTCATGGAGTCATCATGCATGGGCAAATAAATAATAAGCTCATCGCGAATTATGCAACAAACAAAAACTAGATAATATATTAAGCCAAAACGGGGGCCATTAGTAGAAGTACCCCTCAAGACGACAACATGCCGATCGAAGATCACACCACAAATTCAAGTTCACAACAAATTGAAATAACATCCAAGTTCATACACACAAGAAGGAAAGAAGAAAAAATTCATAAAATAAAGAACTGTTGCAATATTTAAAGGTCAAGTCAAGCGTCTCCATCCTTCTCCATTTGAGAGCCCTCGTTATCCTGATCCTCTAGGTTACCCTCCTTTTGGTCTGAGTGAGGTGAGGACACCTCCAGATTTAGTGGATGATCTGTGGTGAGCTGTCACGAACTTCTTGCAACATTAGCTGGATTCTGGTCTTTGTTAAACTTGGCCAGCAATGCATCCCAATCAAACCCGAATTCCATGTGGTGTAAGTCCATGTCAGAAAATTCTTTGGTGACCTGGTATTGTGCATAATGATGCCTATGAAAATGGTTCGATCCCGCTTTAGCTTCCAACTTGTCCATGCTCGCTTGGAGTTCATTGGCCCTATCCACCTCAACTTAGAGTTGAGTCTGCATCAACCTTACCTCTTCTCAAAACTCTCCTAACTAGTCTTCTAACTTTAAAATCTAATCATCCTTATCTTTGACCTTCTAGGAGAGCCGGTACAGTTGAGTTTCCAACTTGACAACACGACTAGTTGCGATCGATCTCTCCCTGAACTTGTCGTCAAACTAAGACATGAGAAATGATCTATGGTAATAAAAAAGGGGGGGAGGGGGTGGGGGAAGGTCAGAGCTGTGAATATAGATTTCAGGATGGAATTGAAAGCTAAGTATTCTTACCTGCAAGAAGAGTTATGATGCCACTAAATCGCTTGGCTGGGACCAACTCCGCTAGCTCATTCCCTTTCTCTGAGTCAGAGTGCTCAAGAACCCGCTATATCGTTGGGACAACTCGAGAAATATGGGCAAAATATTGACCAAGGACACCCCCAAAAACCTAGCCAGCTGGGGCGTCTACCCTGTCCCTTGCACCTTCTTGGCGTAATAAGGCTTGGGGGAGAAACCACTTGAGGTAGCAACGACCTCTTCAGACCCATCTAAGCTCATCATAGCTTGTTGACTTGATACCTTAGCTGCCTTAGCCATCTTATCCCTTACCAAGTCAAGAAGAGCTTGATTAGTCTTGCTCCCTTCTACCATCCACCTAGTGACTGAGCTTGGAGTCGGAACCTTATCACCTGAAATCCCCACGTCACAAGGAAAAGAAAACGCAGTCAAGGGTGGAAAAATTAGCAACTAAGGATGTGAATGTCGAGTCTGCTGAGATATTACCTAAAGAGGGTAGTAGAATCAGTCCTGCCTTAGCAAGGCGCACGTCATTAACTATATGAGTCTTAGATGGGTTGGTTGCCACATACTTCTTCATGCTCTTGAGGTCAGCATCTTGAGACAAGTTGCAAGTCCACCTCTCTGCACAACATCAAGGTCAACTAGATAAAAAAGAAACCAGCTAAAGTTTTAAAAAGTAAATAAATGGTCAAGTTCCGAAGAATTTTACCTGCCCATATGAATTGGGTGGGAATAAAATATGTCTTGCCATCCTCAATCACCATGTAACCTCAATCACTCCACAAACTAGAAATTATCCTAGGCCTTGTTATCGGTGTTAAGGTTCAATTGGAGGACTACATGAGGTTGACCAGTATATGTCTTTAAGTAAAAAAGGCTAGATTTATTCGGAGCTGTGGTCAAGGTGAAGCTGGCATAAACATCCTCAATTATAGGCTTAACCCCTAACACTTCCTTCCAAAGAACATAAAGCCTAGCAAGGTTCTGTCAGGTCATGGAACTTAGCTGAGCAGGGACAGTACCTAACTTACTCATTATCTGCATAAAAAAAAAACTGCATAGGAAGCCTAAGGCCATACTCGAAGGATTGACGATGAATCACTACTTCATCAGGGCCAAGCTAACTTGGTTTGAATCCTTGCCTAGGGAGTGACAACTTCACAGACGAGGGAATCTTGTAAGTCTTCCTCAGTTGGGCAAGCATCGCCTCCATCTCTAAGGTTCCCTCGTAGTCTAAAATGAAACCTTGGCACGACCGCGACCAGCGCGAGCTTTATAGCATTTGCTTCAGTTTGTCGAAGCAAGGGAAGGTGCAACATTTTCAGGAACGGTAGTCTCATTGTCAGAAAGGAGATGCTGAGATTTGCCGGCATCCGACATATCTGTGGTACAACCAAACGTAAAAATTTCATAAGTCATCTACAAGAAAGGAATCGCCACAAAATAACAAAATACTACAACCCAATAGCAAGTGTTTGCCGCAAACAACACAAGTCACAATGGAAGGGCTAAGCAGTACATGCATGATATATCTAACTAAGCAAAAAACATGCATTGTACAAACAAGCCATGGCAAATTGCAGGGGCTCACAAACCCATTTCGATGGACAGACAGTTTGCGAATCTTTACCAAGCAACACCTTACGGGAAAGCCAAATAGGAATAATAAAACAAAAAATGCAAAAGAAATGCTTACCTCTCGAGCTTTCCGACGATGAAATCCAGTGAAAATCGTGAAAGACAATAAGAGTGACAAGTGATCGACGTTGAGAACGTGAAGTCGCGAGCGACGATGCAATTGAGCAGTGAAAGGGCAAGATACAATCTTTTTTGACTGTCGAGATCTAAAAATCTAGACGAAGGGAGGCAAATTTGTGTCACAAGCGAGGAGACAAAAAGAAGATGGCAACTAAGGTTGGAGAAAAGGACAAATGTGGTCCCAAAAGGCAAAAGGGAAAGTTTTGAATTTCTTAATCCGTAGGGCCCGCATAAAGAGGAAAGAGAAGGGTCAAATGCTTAAAAACGTGAAAGGGCACGATCCTTTCTTAATGTTAAAATGGATAAAAGCCAACTTTTTGGCTATGACAGGCCCCGCATTGAAGTTATGTTTTGAAAAAATTGGAAAAAGAAGAAAGAGAAATAAAGTAGGGTTCCTTTGAAAAGTCGCATGTGGAGAGTCACACCCCACTATTACTCCTCATTGATTCTTAGAGTTACAAGGTCTGGATGTGCTAAGAAATGAAAGGAAAACTCAAACTACGAGGCCCACGCCTTGATAAAATATCTCATGTGCAATCCTCAGTTATCCTAACCTAAGCACACTGATCCGAGTTGAGGAAGGATAGCCCCTCAAGTTATGAGGGAATTTACGCCCATGTCAATCTCAGCTTAGCATAGATTAGTCTCCAAATAAAAGGGAATAATCATCTAATTTCGCCCAAAGATGAAGTGGAAATTTCGCTAAGCCCTACCCAGATTAAGAATGTGGGAGGGGGGGAGATAGCGACATGAGCTCGGAAAAGTTTTTCCATAAACACATATTCTAAGCCATCTTGGATCACCCTGAAAAGGTGACAAGGTGTGCATACACCTTAAGGTGGCAAGGGTAAGACCATCAAAGAGGAAAGAGTACAACATGACGTGGGTGAGGAACGCTTAAGAGCTTCTAACGCCTTCGCCATCTGCTCAGCCATTGAAAGCCGGGGACCTTTGTTATGGGGTAAAAATAGGCTGGACAAGTGGCGGTACGTAAGCCCACGAAGCTTTAGTCAATACCTATGGGATGATCCGCTCATGTTGAAACCTACTTCACCTCAGATATCAGCCGAGGCGGGATCCGACCTCAGGTAGTATACAGGGTGTTCATATGAAGAGTGTCACGTAGCTTATAACTAATAGTCCACATAAAGAGAACAAAAAAGTGGACCCTATTTTGAAATAATCTCAAAAGCAAAGGGATTTGGTCTCTTTAAAAATATGAAAAAAGTGTCCTAAGTTTTCAGGTTACTAGAGGGACCACCTGACATCCCCCAAAAATGACAACCTAATCAAAGAGACAATGCAGCTCCTTGATGGCTAAAAAAGGGATCCTATCTGACACTGTCAGCTTTTGAGGGACCATAAATAGAGCCAAATGAGCATTTGCCACTTGTGCAAAGGGGATAATGCAATCTCCTACCCGAATTAATCGTGCCACATGGCATGTAATTTTAGATAAGGTTATGAAGACTAATGTCGGCTCACCACGTGTCCTTAGTTTTGGCTCCAAGCTAAAGTTTTAAATGACAAAAATGTGGGAAGAGAAAGTAAAAGTAAATTAGGGCAACACTCTTCAACCAATCACATGCTTACAAATGTATGATATATAAAGACATTTATCTCAAGGTAAAGGGGGGCTCTCTTTAATTCTCATTTTATTCTCACTCACTACAAGCATAAGTCACTTCACATTTTTTCCCTCTAGAAATAAGAAGAAAACTTTGTCTTGTTCACTCAGTACAAGCATAAGTCACTCATTGAAGGTTGTCTTTTAGAGCTTATCTATTATTTTAGCTTCAAAAAATACAACATTTATTCTATTTCTCCATGTGTTTTGTGTGCCACTTGGTTGACTTGTCCCTTGCTACGTGGATCCTCCATATATTAGTCATTTTAAGCTACCAAAGTCGAGCTATAAAATCACTCTCTCAAGGTACTAACTTGAGCGTCGAACTAGACTTGTTGGAAAACCTCCAGTGTCCCTTGTTGACTGTATTCTTTATTGCAGACAGTTTCACCAAAGTCGGGTCCAAGGTCAGCAAGGATAACGAGGTTAGAAAGATTTGTGACATTTTGGTATGGGGACTAACGAAGTGTGAAAGTTCAACTTAGGAACCTGCTCGGAGTTAGGATGAGACCAAGTCGAGTGCGAAATACTGAGCTCAAACTGTTGACTGCGTATCTATCTTCAGCTCAGATACTAGATCATTTAGGCATCCTACCTCACCAAGATTGATATTTTACCGCATCAACAGTTGAATAAATTTATCTTTTCGTTAAATTTATAGAGTAGAAAGGTGCAATAGTAATTTAATTAGTCAAAAGTAGTCAATTGTTATTTTTAATATAAATCTAACAATTTGGATGTTTAATAAATATTTCTTAAAATATTAGATATGAATTAAATATTATAAAAAAATATTTAGGATAATATAAAATTATTCTATTATAATATTGTTAAAATATACAAATAGCTCCTAAAAGTTTTTTCTAATCCACTAATCTCTATTATTATATGTATTTAAAAATTAAACTATAAAAAGAACAAAATTATTTTACAATTTGTCACAATTTATTTAAAAAATATTATCTTTTTTATTTGAAGTTTTTTTTTCTTAAAAGTATTTAATTTTGGTCAATTATTAATGTGCATAAGAATAGTTCAATCTATATTAGCTTAACTCTTTTTATAACTCTATTCTGTAATATAACAATTTTAAAATTTTCTATTCAAACTATTAAATATAAATTGATGTAATATTATTATATAATTTTCATATATTTTGTTCATATCAATTTTTTTTTATTTTATTTAATTCATATTATCATATCAAATCAGTTTGTATACAATAATTTAGGTAAAGTGGTTGACTTTGACCATTAGTTTAAATTTATTAACACAAATCTACTTAATTCTAATAATTTATAGTTAATAAAATTATTTAATTTTTATTCTTAAATAAAACATATTTTTATTTAATTAATTGCTATAATTTAATTTTATCCATCTTATTTAAAATCTTTAATATTTTAATCTATTTACTATAAAATAATAATTTATAATAAAATAATTAAATGTAAAAATTAACCCAAATTTTTCAATGGGTATATTAGTCTGTTAATATTATATTAAAAAAATAATATTTTATTTAAATTGGCTGTTAGAAGATATAAAATAATCTTATTATAATTTCCTGTGTTTATTTAATTCTTTAGCTTTTAAATAAAATAATAATATTTTGTTCTAATTAAAAAAGGTTAATTTATTTTGTTGCATTGAATATTATATTAATCATTTTTAATTTTTCAAATAAAAGTAATAAAGATTAGTTATAAGGTTAATTGTATATAATAAAACTTTAGGAAATAAAAGTGTATTATAAAAAAAATATTATTAGGATTTATTTGTATTTAAGTAAAAATAAATAAAATATTATTCATTTTTAAAAATAATACTAAACACATTTTTGAATAGTGTTTTTTATAGTTTAAAAAATGTGTTTTCAAATATATTCCTTTTTAAAAAACTTTTAAAATTATTTTTAAAAATAATACTAAAAAAAATTTTATTTTTGAATTTAGAAAAATAATTAATTTTTTTTAAAAAGTCATGATTTAAAATTTAAATATCGCGTGGGAAAAAATTTCTCCACCTTTTAAGTCAAGTTGCTGCCAGAAAAATATCAGCAGCAGATATTCTTGAGAAACAGTAAAGTAAGAGCCAACAATCAATCACCTCTCTTTAAATCCCACACGTGATTCTTTTTTCACCGTCTGATCTAAATACAACCAAACTTCCATCAATCGAACGAATAAAAAATCTCCAAGTTAATTAATTGATAACTTACACTGCCTGCCATACTAAATTCCTCCTCGCTTATCGACCTTTATTTCTTCCTCATATTCTCTCTCTCGATTACTATCCAAAGCTCGAAACTTTTTCCAAATTTTAGGGAAATTTCATTTTTTTGAAGGTCAGTTGGAATGGCGATTTCTTTATCGGCCTCTACAATTCCTTCATTGAATACCCGAGTATCTGCTGAGAGTTCACCAAAACTCTCCTCGCTGTCTTCTCTGCAATTCCCTGCACAGTTTCGCCGGATTCGAATTTCTAACAACAAAGGAATTTCGTCTCCCTCCAGGCCCCGTTTCCTTCCTCTGGTACTTAATTACTTGCCTTTTTTTGTTTTTGTAGTTGCAGCCCAATTGAGAAAGTGGGAATGTTTTGGTTTAGGATGTAAAATTGTAAAATCTGTAGCTGCAAGTTTTTGTTTATGTGGGAATTGAAAACCTAGAGAAATATAATAACAATATCTGCTGTCATTGAATTTGCTCTAAGTTCACCATTATTGTCAAGCTTCATTATGCACTCAGTTATTGTATTAATCACTCTACTGTTTGTTATGTAGAAGTTAATTGGGTTTTTCATCTAACAACGAAGGTATAAATGGTAGTGCTAAATTTTATGTCTTGGAATCTCAGTATGTGTCACATCCATATCACTAGGGAAGTCAGCTTGCAATAGGTTATAAGCTTGGGCAGCCTGGCTGGGTTATATAACCTTTGGTTCTCCAGATTGACTAGATGTGTTTTGGTTTGCAAAGACTGAGAGTATACCTGTCATGGCCGAAAAGCCAACAGTAAGCATATGGTTCAGTCAGCTGATTTTTGAAGTAAACATGTTTGCCAATTTGTGTAGCTGGTATTGCCGCAAATATGATGTGACTATTGGAATTATTAATGAATTTCCGATCCATTTCATATGGCTTCTATTGAGTGCTCAAGACGTGCTCAGGGCTTTCTTTAGTGCTCAAGACTTTGCAGTAGAGTTCCCTTTTTACATACTTGGTTTCTCTTTAGTGCTGAAGACTTTACAGTAGAGTTTCCATTTACATATTTGGTTTTATGGTGAATATATGATGAGTTATTTGGAATGATTGTGTTGGATGATTGGTGATACAATGAGCTCTTTTTGATACTTGCTTGGTGTCACTTTGCACATTTGGCAAATATGTACTCGCTGAGTTGTTGAGTTCACACTACTTTTCTGAAGCAAATAGTTGACAGGTTATTTTGCTGAAATAATGTAGGTTGAAGCAAAGAAGCAAACTTTTTCCTCCCTTGATGATTTGCTGGCGAATTCAGACAGACCTGTATTGGTTGATTTCTATGCGACCTGGTAATCATCTATCTGTTTTACCTCTTTTTCTGCTCTTCTGTTTTTGCTTTCCTGAATTATGGTCAATCTGCTATCATATATTATATATATCTTTGTCTTGTCTGTAATTGTTGATGTGAAGGATAAAAGAAGATGATGAATATTTGAACCATTAAGGTATAATTTGGAGTGGAGAATTCAATTTATGAATTCGTATATTCACATGTTTTCAAAATATGTTCATGTATAAAATAATTAGCACATCAAATTTGTTAAAATTTATATTAACAAGATAGGGAACCCATGCTATTGCAGGTGTGGTCCTTGTCAATTCATGGCTCCTGTTCTCAGTGAAGTTGGTGCTGCTTTGAAAGACAAGATTCAGGTGGTGAAAGTTGATACTGAGAAGTACCCTAGGATTGCTGATACATACAGGATAGAGGCCTTGCCAACTTTCATCCTATTTAAAGATGGAAAACCCTATGATCGCTTTGTAAGTTGATTTAGTATATCTCATAGTTTCCTTTTTGAAAAGATAATTTTCACATCTTTAAACAATACTGCCTTGCCCTGTGAAAATGCATAAAAGTGGCATGACATATCAGGAAAGCCTGTAGCAATTTTCTTTCTCTTCTTATGCCTGTAAAATGTAGTTGTACGATTCAATTTCTTGTCAGTTGTATTATCTACAATTACAAGGGTCAAGCTTCAACGTCACTGGTCAGACATTAGGATTTTTTTTTCTTGCAGCATTAGAAACATTATTGGAGTCCATTTGCTTTTCAATTACATTTTCTGGTTTCTACAATGATTTATATAGTTCTGCAGTACTTTTAACGTATTAGAATTTGAATTTCTTCAATAATCTTGGCATTGATTGTTCTTCAGGAGGGTGCATTGACTAAAGATCAGCTCATCCAACGCATTGAAAATTCATTAAACGTTAAGCAATAGTAGCGGTGGGCTATCTTTTGTATCCCTTTCATCAATTTAACTCCTCCCTTAAAGAGTTCTAAAAGAACTCTCTGCTCACTTGTTCTCTGCTTTTCTGGCGTTTCTCAGCTGCTCATGATCTGCCTGGAGACCATTATAATCAAGTTGTTAGATTGAAACACTGAATTTGGTAAATGAAGAATTCACAGGAAATCGCTGCATCTTTCCTTTTCTTCTCTTTATTTGACTAACTTTTATTGTACCCAAAATTGATTATATATATTTTTTCAGGCCATCCTGTGTGTTTTATTAGAAACAAAATTTTTGTTGACCTGAAGTTCTTAAAATTTTGGTATGAATCTCTATTTTTGGTTGTGGTGAGAACAATCATACTTTCAATGAAAATTAATGCGTTTAGAAAATAATGTTAGGATATTTTTTATGTTACAATCGTTTTAAAAAGTTAAAACCTTATATGAACTTGTTTGTTTTTTTCGGTATAGGGTTTGTTTGGTTGAGTTTTTTAAGTAGAATTTTTTCGCGAAGATCTGTTATCTATAAAATTTTTATAAGTAAAATATTTAATAAAAATTTATTAATTATTTAGTTGTCACAAATAATTTTGTAAAAAATTTTAGTAATTATTTTAATAAATAAATGATTATGCTTTATTTAAAAAAAATAAAATTTTTAAAATAAAGTAAGAGTAGTTTAGATAATTTTGTCTTTTAAAAAAGATAGAAAAGTTTAATATTAAAAGTTAAATTTTGTGTACTTTTGATTGAAGGAAAATAATTTTTTAATTCTAAAAAATTTATTTTTCAATGATAACCAAATCATTTCTAAAAATTTAAAAAAGTTTTTTATCACTAAAAAAGTCTTTTTGCTTAATTAAAAAAGTTAAATCAAACACGTTTAAATTTTTAAATAATTTTATTTAAATATTTAAAAATTGTTTGTTTTTAATTTACATAAAAAAATTTGTTAAAAATATTTGAAGGTATTTAAATTAAAAAATTTAATTTAAATTTAAATAACTAAATATTTGAATGAATTAAATATTTTATTTATAATGATTTTTTTAGTTTATTATTTAATATTTATATATGTTAACAATTTAATATATTATATTTAAATTTTTTAAGTTATATATGTTAATATATTAATTTTAAATTTTTTATTTTTATAAAAATAAATAACTTAACATTTATATTCAGACATTTAAAATAAAAAATAAGTATATCATTTATATTTAAATTTTAGTTAAATTCATATTTCAATTATGTTTAGATTTCAATTAAAAAATAAATATTATGAAAGAAACACATATTTTATTTGTTTTTTAGTAGGGTTAAAATAATATTTTTAATTCACTATTGCTTTTTCGATGATAACTAAACATAAAAAAATTAAAATAGATTTTTAATATTACAAAAGAATTTTTATTGCCCTAGTGAAAAGATGGATAATTACAATCATAAATATTTAGAAAATAAATACTCAAAATAATTTTATAAAAGAAATTTTAAGCTTAGAAATAATTGGCTATGACTAAATTACATCTTTTCGATCTTATTGAGAAAATGTCCTACTTTTTGCAAGCATAACAAGAGAGATAATTATATTGAATTTTTTTTTCTTTTTTCTTTTATTATTTTTGGAGATTTAAAGCAAAATGAAAAAAAGAGAGAGAAATACGAAAGAGAAAGGAAGAAAAAAAACTTGTTATTTTTTCTAAATTTGAGTCATTGCATTTTTTAAGATCTTTTTGCCTTTTTCTAGAGAAGAAACAAAATAAGGATTTATAAACATTAAAAAGTTTAAAGGAAATCAAAATTTTAATTATTAGAAAATAATGATGTAAGGTCTCATGAAAATAAATCTAAATTGAAGGACTTATTATATGTGCTTTTATTGAATACAGCCTTCTTAGAGGGCGAAATGCACTTATTGATTGGGAAAGTTCCTCTTTTAGCCATATCTTAAAGAAAAGTTTTTAAAAATAATCACATTAAAAAAGTTTTTTTTATCTTTAGTCAAATATTAATAATTTAGTTAAAAGACGTCTCTAGCCACGTTTTAAAAAAAGGGTTTTAACCTAAAATATCTTTTCTATACCTAAAATTTAATATTACCGTCAACAAAAAAACAATTTATTTCTTTTAGACAAAAATGACCCTGATGCTCAAAATCAATAAATTTTCACTTCTTCCATTTCTTCACCTTCAAGCATCTAAATCTCTAAAACTAAAAACTCCTTACCTCCATACATTATTATTAATTCTTACACATTCATCCAGATAAATTGTTATTTAGTTAAATTACAAACTTCATTACAAAAGTTAGTGTTTTGATAGTTGAGAATTTTTAATTTAACAAAAAATATTGTTTTGTACGTGGGAAGCCTTATTTTGCATAAAACTAGGCAATGTAAAGTTATTAGATGTGGCGTGTTTTTTATGTTAGAATGTACTTGATGCTTGTTTGTATGAGAAAATGAGGAATTGTAAAGGTTAAAGATGATTTGGACATCTCTTTCAAGTTTGTCGTTTAACTTGAAAGTATAATTCAAGCAAAGGTGGAATTTTCATTTACTCGAAAAATACTTTTGAGTAAAGTTAGCGAAAGTGTGCTTTTGAGTAAGAGAAAATTTCACTTTATTCGAAAGTATGTTTCGAGCAGTGAAAATTTCACCTTACCTGAAACACATTTTTGAGTAAGGTAGAATTTTCACCTTACAAGTTAATTTCGACCTAAAAACCCCACAATTTGTGCCTAGTACTTTGAAAATGAGTAATTGTGTGCCTTTTACAAGTAAATAACATATTTTTTTTTTACATTTTCATATAGTTATGATTGGCTCAATAACAATAATTACTCGGGTTAGAGGTTCATGGGACAGTCTTCAAATGGAAGTGACATATGTATGGATCCAAACGTAAGTTACAAATAATTTATGTAGATTCTATACACATCATATGAGATTAATCTTGTTTAGTTTATTATAAGGACAAAAGAGATATTTGTTGAGAGTGCACAATTGTTGGAGTGCCTTAGACTGCCACCAATATTAATTTAAAATCCACCATCTGCCCTTTTTATAACGTCGATGATCTAGTATATGTCTCTAGCCTAAGAGGACTTTGTACATTGTATCTTACCACAAAATGTGTTGGCGATGTAGAAGATTTAAGGCCAAATATTTTGTAGCATGCTACCCATCGGTGGAGTTTCTGTACCCCTATTTAAGTTCTCTAGTGGAAGCAATCACATAAACAATACGCTTCCTACAGTGATAATATAGTTTCAGTATAGCAGCCAATTCTTGTACACCAGTGCAAGAGTTCCTAAACATTACTCTTTTGGTCCAAAATGACACCCACCAATTGCAAAGTATTATGCTCTTTGTTAAGCACATGATGCGACCATCCTTGATAAAGGTTATTCTCCACCCTATTACAATGAAGAACAACCACACCATTATCATGCCAGTCAGTTGAGCTTTGTTGATGTCGACTTTGATGAAGAAAATGATGCAACAAAAAATGTTCGTGCAGGTGCTTATATAAGTAGCTCAATGGTAGGTTCACCATCATTAAATCAAAATCCATACATTCGATGGTTACCTTCTACTTCACCAATCATAACCATTTCAACTATGCCAATTGATGCTTGGGCAAATTTTAACCATGCTAATCAGTACCATATCAATGATGTGTGCATTGGACAAATTTTTAGTACGAAGCAAGAATTGTGAGATAAATTGAGCATGATAGCCTTGAAGAGCAAGTTCTAGTTCAGGATTTTCAAGGTAGATACATCCTATTTTTAGGCAAAGCATATTTCAAAGGCTATAAATGGCAAATATGAGCAACTAAAAACAATAATGCCTATTTTTGAGTTACTCCCATGGACACTGTTCATAGTTGTCAAAATGAGCAATTATAGGATAGGCACTAACAAGTTAGCATTCACTTAATAGGATAGCTTACCAATGACAAGTTCACAAATACCAGTCGGATTTACATGCTAAGGAATATTCGAGATGATATTTAGAGTGGTTATAGGGTTCTTTTACTATACTTAAAGATCTGGCGTAGCAATGAAGAAGCATTAAGACTTGTATCTAGAGATCCAACCGAGTTGTTGAAGGTACTCTCGTTGTACTGTTCGGTGTTAGAGAACAAAAATCAAGGGATAGTGATTGCGATTGAAAAGGATAATGAGGACTAATTTTTATACTTCTTGATAGCGCTCAGGGCTCTATGGTTAGAACCTCTAAGAGGTCCCAACAGTTTTGACTTGAGTCAGTTGAAAAAAGGCATACAACCTTGGCAAGAACGACGTTTCGCAGAATCTATGACTCATGCTCCTTTAGGTTCTTAAATTCTGTAGGTAGCATGGTGTAGCTATCAAGATCAATGCAGTTAATTATGTCTCTCTTGTTGGTTTTGTTGTTATTAATTTAAAGAACGATGTCTCGTGGGAATGGTTTTTATTTAAGCTTCGGGATTGTATTAAGTTGATAGAGTATTTAATATTCATCTAAGATCAACAGATAAGATAGAGGAAAGAATCCACCTAGTTTTTTTCGATGCAAATACACGATTTTTGTACTTACCATATATCCATGAATTTGGAGGCGAAGTACAAGATGAAAGCGCGGAAGATAAGCACTTTATTACAGGCATACTTAAAAGCTACATATGCATATTGAGTGAGTGAGTTTAATGAATACATAGACAGTTTGAGGTCGATGTATTTGGAGGCAACAAAATACTTATAGAATGAGGTAGTATTTTATAGATGGTCAAGAGCACATTTTTCATCTTGGAAGTATGATATGATGACCACCAACATGGCTAAGATTATGAATTCTGGTCTTTCCTTATCATAGCATTGATCGATCATATAGGTTTGTGCTACAAATATGGTTTTATAAAAGTAGAGAGTTGGCGACGGTGAGAGATAAATACTTTTCTAAATCAAATGGAGTAATGGAGATAATGTATAGCATGACCGTGTATCCTATGTCACAGTTTAAGTTTGAAGTGAAAGAGTAGGGGAAGGTTGACATTGTCAATCTACTAGCAAAGATATACAGTTGTAGATAGGCTGACATCCAGCAACTATCATTGCTCACACTTTAGTTGCATGCAAACATGTACAATTCACATACAATTCACTATGCTCACACTTTTACACCACTGATGTGCTTGTGAATGCATACACAGAGCCTATTCATCCAATTGGTAATGACGTTGACTGGGTAGTTCTATCCAAGTTATGAGAAATATTGATTAAGCTCCCTAAAACATGCGTGTCGGCTGATCGACCAAGGAAATAACAGATTTCTTCCATGGGAGAAGACAAGGTTACGAGGAGATATTTCTCGGTGTTGATAGTTTGGCAATAATCACGTGACATGCACGAATCTAATTCTATTCCACCTATGTTAATGGCCAAAGCCATTGATTGTGTTGTATGCTTCATACTTATTTGATACTTGTTGTCATTGAAAATTTTCCAATATATATCTGTACTTGTTTGATTATGAGATATAGATTAATTGTTGTGCCTTCCATATGATTATATAATGTATAAATGTTTGTTAATGCTCAGGTTTATGGCAAGGACGTTGTATTGTAAAAAATTGAAAATTGGAATAAAAAATAACGATGATACTCGAAAGTTTTGAGTTTGTGCAAAAAATAGCCTTTCGACCAAGGCTATACTGTGCACTTGAATTTATAGTTTTGGGCAAGGCTCTTATTTGGCAATAAATAAGTGTTTGTTTATTTTTAAAATGCCATGTAATGTGAATGGATTTCAAATGAATTAAAATGCATGTAATTAACTAAATCAATGTAAAATGAATAGAATCAATTAATTAATTAAATTTGGAATGGAATTAGATGAAATAAAATGAGATTGAAATGTAATTAACTAAATTAATGCAAACTACATTTGCCATTTAATCAATTCAATTAATTTGAATTTAAATAGCCCCAACTATAATTGATCTCAATTCCAAATACAACAAGGTGTTTTTTGATTTATTTATTGGTAGTCAATGAATAAATTCATCAATAGTAAAAGAAATAGAAAATTACAAAAGAAAAGAAAAGGCTAAACCAATCCAATCAAAAAATGAAAGGTTTATGTAACCTTTTATAGTCAAAGACATCTAAAGGTAGACAAAACACTTATAAGTGCAACAAAAAGATAGCACAATATTAAATCCATAAGAGCTGGTTTAAGAAGAGGTGATTACTCTTTATAACAAACTTCAATTATGGATTTGAAGAAGGCAAAACTGCAACACTTTCAGAACATCAACTGGGTAGAATAGCCTTTGCATCAAATTGAATCAAAAGTTGACAATAGGCAAGAATAAAACTTCAGCAGTATAAGACAAATTGTACCAACTAACAACAAGCATTTTGCACCAGCATAGATGAATCAAAGTTGGTCGAAAGAATTCCAACAATAACCAATAACTTGCACTAGCACCAGCCAGCAACTGCAATAGTAAAAAATTCCAAAGGCTAGAAAAACACTAAAGAACAAAATATTGGTTAGTGAAACCTATAATTAGGAATGCCGATATAGTCTTTAGGCGACAAACCTCTTATCTCATTCAAAGGATCACACCACCAATACAAAGAAGAAAATAAGAATGAACCTTATATCAAAAGGATACTTATTTCTCATCTCCAATTAACCATTTAGATCCATGAAAGAAATAAAGAAGAACAAAATTAAATCTCACAACTAATGATGATTGAGAAACTTTGTAACCACTAAAATAAGAATGAACCTTATGTCTAACTTTAAAATACCTATTCCAAATGGTGTCTCTTTGATAAGAATCCTAAGAAAATTTATGGAGACTTACTTTACATAGAACTCTTAAATCTCACAATCCTACACCACCCTTATTCTTTGGCAAACATAAAAGATCCCAAACAATAGTGATAAATTTATGTACCTTAAAATCACCAAAGCATATGAAATTGCGAGTAGCACGAGACAAATATTTTAGAAGGGAAATTGGCTATTATAGATATGAAAGCTGTGTAAGAGAGTAGATTAAAAGACTAAATTGACTAGTTGAACTCTTTCGGCTATAAACAAAACCTTACCTTTCCATCCTGTGAGCCTTAATATAACAGAATCTAAACTTTGTAGATGAGTTTTTTGTAGTTTACTACGAAACATAAGAACTCTAAGATACATAAAAGGAGAGTTGCCTTTTCTAAATCCCAAAATGTTTGAATGTCCCTAGAGTGATGAACAATCGATTTGTCCACATAAAACCAACATTTGTCTTTATTGATTCATTGAGTAGAAACTACAAAATAATGATTAAGCAATTGAATCAAATTCCTTAAATATTTATTATAAGCCTTACAAAATAAAATAGCATCATCTGCATAGAGCACATAAGTTAATCGAGAATAGCCCCTAGGTGTTGAAATGGACTTGATGTCTTTATTATTCAAGAGTTTTGAAATTCCTATACTCAAATAGTCTTCAACAATACAAAATAAAATAAGTGAAAAAGGATCTCCCTATTGAACACCCCTAGAGCAAGAAAAAAAATTCATAAGGAGAACCATTACTAAGAACTGAAAACTTAGCTAAATGTAGAGGTACTTTCACCTAAGTGACAAATACTATTATAAAAATTATATCTTTCTAAAATATTGTTCATTCCAATATGTCAAAAGCTTTTTTAATATCTAACTTGATCGCTACATTTCCACCTTAAATCATACAGTGAAGAAGTTGAAAATTATCAAAGACTAAGCCAATAGCATCTAAAATACTTCTATGAGAGATAAACCCGTGGTGTTGTGGAGAGATGATTTTGACTACAATATGCTTTAATTTGGCTGCGATAATCTTTTGAGATGACTTAAAAAAGGTAATTGGCCAAAGCAATTGGATGAAAATGAGATAAAACATCAGCTTTTGGAACCTTAGAAATAAGGGTGACAAAGTTGAAATTGACATTTGATGTGAGTTATGAATTCTTAAAAAAAATATTAAATAAAGCCTATTATAGCTTCATCAACAATTTCCTGGTAAGATTGGAAGGAAGAGCCAACAATTTCCTCTATGCTTGGTATTGTATAAAAAACCTTATTATCCCTAATTAAAACTGACTTTGGGATAATATCCTGTAAAGCTCACATTACCTTTATAAGCATATGAATTTGTAAAATAATTAACAACATGATTAAAAATCTTGGCTGGGTCCTCCACCAAATCTTTATTTATCTTTAAGAGAATTAACTTTGACTGAGTATATCGAATTTTAGCATACAAATTGAGAAACTTGAGACTGCTATCACCATCTTTAAATTAATTAGCACATGCACTACAAGAAAAACTAGTTTTAGCGAGGCCAAAAATTTTGTAGTTGAAACTCCCTTTAACAATGACAACGACATTTTTATCATTGTCGCTAAAATACATGGAAAAAAATTAATGAAAATTATAACTTTTAGCGAGAACATCGTTTTGCCGCTAAACTCATGGCGACAAGAGGATGACTTTTGGCAACAAAACAATGGCATTGTGCAAAGTAGACCTTTTAGCGATAAAAAATATTGTCACTAATGCCTTTTTTGGTGACAACTTTCTTTGTTGTCACTAAAAATCTATTTACCAGCTGCCGTCGTTAAAAAATGTATCAGTGGCAAACTTATAAATGCGTTTAGCGACAACATTTCTCGTCACGAATGACCTTTTTCGAGACAAACGTTTGTGTCATTGCTAAAAAAATTATTAAGTCTTTTTACATTCTTATATATACAATAATGTAATATAATTATAGTATTAGGTTAATAGAAAAAATTTTAGGATAAATAATAATTAATGGAACATGAATTTATTTTTTCAATTGAAAAAAGTACAAAATTTTGCTGAGAAAGATATGCAAATTTGTATTAAAATTTGTCTATCAATTAATTGAATAATCATATTAAATACTTAATTATTAGTCTTTAAGATGGCTTTATATATTTGTCCACATATATTTTAACGTGTTCCCCCTTTTGATATTTTTTAACTACTAGAATACACATACTTATTTTATATTTATTAATATTATTATTAACTAATAATAACTTCATCATTATTGAAGTTTTATATTTGTTAACTTCATTATTATTGAAAATTTATATTTGTTACTATTTTCTTATATTTATATTTAAATTTATTTTTTTATATTTTATCTTAAATGTGATAACTTTCAAAATTGTACTTATTAATGTTGGTGTAAAATTACTGATGGTTAATTATTATATTAAAGTACCATAATAATCATATTTTTATTAATAATATGTTAATGAAAACATTATTTATACAAATTTGTTACATTAATGTAACATAGCATTTATACTATTAAAGCAATATATTAAATTAAAGAAATAATTTTAAATTACCGCTAGAAGCTTTTGACAATATTCAAATGAACAAAAGGTTTTCGAAAATAGTCAACGCGACCTCAAATCGCTAGCAAGCTCTGTCAAATTTAACACGAACCAATGCTAACAAAGTAAATTAATTACTAGTTTACCTATAGAAAGTTGTGATAAAGTTATAATTATGGTCTTATATTGGTTGGTGTTAAGACAAATAGATAATTGATTTTGTTTGCTGATGTGGAAAGTATAATGGTTTATTACAAAAACACCCTAAAATTGGAGTAGTATTCCAAATTTGGCATGTAAAATTTAAATGGCCATTTTTTTATCGTTGGGGTTGCAACGGGGTATAAACAGTAAGGAATTTCAATATATATATAGGATGCAAAGTGGTGATGAGGGATACCATTTGCTTAAATCTCTCAAGAAAATATCTACAAAAATGCCATATTCAACATGTAGTTCAGCTTCTACTAGTGATGTTGATGATGTTCCTGTGAATGGAAAGTTGATCAAGTTCAAGAACAAGATATGTTGAAAGTGTCAGAATTTGAAAAAAAAATCATGAAAAATTATTCTATTGCTGCTCACATAAAAAATGCTCATTTTTCAGGTGGTGAAAACTTGCTCATAATGAGTTTAATCCTAAAAACTTATCCTCTGTGTGGACAACTCATCTATACAAGAAGCAATCAACAAATATGTAAGAAGAAGACTTAGAAACAACCACAACGATAAGAAAAATACATAAAGAAGTAACCGAACTACTGACAATCATAATGCAGGCTTTACTGTGCATTTGTTTGTACTATCTGATGAAAATCCAATAGTATGCTTATAATGTAATTTTTCGAGTTTAGTATATTGATAACCATGGTCCAAAAAATAGTACAACCAACTACTAGAATAAAGTTCAAATCCAGCCAAGTTCAGGGCATATATACTACCAAAAAATAAAAAAATAACAAAAGTAACTAGGAAGTTGATGATCAAAGCCTCAAGTACGCCCATACACTTACCCCTAGGATGTCGACCTCTAGTGTTTAACATGCACATAATGACCAAAGCTCGAACCATCAATTGCCTAATTAAAATTATTTTAATTAAAATAAAAGTGATATAAAAGAAATATAAATGGTGGAAACCCTAAGAGATTGAAAAAAGAGTTTTTCTTATGACATGTACTATAGAGAAAAATTAGTTTTTTTTAAACACCATTGTATTGCAAAAAAAACTCACTCTTTTCTTTACTATAACTGTTGAAAGATTGGTTTGAAAACCACTGGTGAAGAAAAACCTGTAGCAAAAGTAATTTAAAAGCATCAAAAGGTATATTTTCTTCTTTTTTTTTATTTTATATTAAAATTGTATAATCATATAAAATTATCCAACAATCAGAGCTTAGCTTATCTCATCTCAATATATGATTTTAATTTTAATGTATGTAAATGATGGGTATTGCATTATTATTTTTTATTTATTTACTTTGATGAATGGTATATTTTATCATGCGATGAATTTTGTGTATGGATCCTTTGATCGCTAATTGTATGATTCCCTAAGATTTAAATTTAGTTACTATTTTTTCATTAGATTAAAAATTTTGTAAACTCATAAAGGGTATAGGTTCAATGTATAATTTTTTTTTATTGTAATTTATGAAATTGTATGAAAGAATCTTGGAGTCCGAGTTCGTGAAGAAATAAAATAACAGAGAAGAAAGCGGTCATTGGGTAAAGTACCCATTGTTGTAGATGCAACGTAGCTTGCAAGGTTAGGGAGCTGAAAGTCAGTGCCTGGCCGAGTGTAGAAAAACTAGGGATGGACGGGGGCCCTAGCTCGACCCGGTCAATCTGGGCCAGGTTATGGGTATATTTTTCAATAAAATAAGTAATAAATCGAGTTTGAGTATCAAATATTGTACCAGCATAAAAAAAGGACTGGGTAAGGGGTTGAAGATCTTGCCCCGACCCTGCCCGCTTTTCCAATTTAATTTTTTTTGTATAATTACAATCACATCCATTTTATTACATAAATTATTATAAAGGTTTAATATTTTGAATTTTATTTACTTAAGTATTTATATAAAAGTTAAAATCTTTTTAATTTAATCAATTAAACCCTTCCTATAAAAGATGAGATAAAATCCCTAAATCAAACAACATTATGTCCTTCAATATTTGCAGCCGCCACTTCCATCTCTCTCAATATTTTACTCCATCTCTCTCAATCTCTCACTATTACATTTTCTTCTTCAAATCAACTGGAAATTTATCAAAATTAAGGTATTTATATCTTAATACATTATATTTTCTTATTTGCTTTAAAATTGTAATGGGTCTTCATAATTATAAATTAAACATTATTATTAAATTTAGAATATGTAATTTTCTTACATGTATGCATATATTCTGAGCAAAAATTTTAATTGTTAATGTATCAAAGCGCAATTGGTAAAAAATAATTAAATTCGGAGTAGGTGACATGAAAGTGGTCCTCCCTCCAATAAATAAATAAATATATATATATATATTAATTAATTAATTAATTCTGCTATATATGACCAGAGGCCACGATTCCCTTGAACGTAATATGAATTTTAATCCTTTTATTATTTAATTCCAAATAACCTCACCATGGAAACCAATATATAAAAATTTCTATGGATTACATGTATATAAAAAGCTAGCATCGAGATTTGAGATAGGGAAAATAATATAGTATAGTATGACTATAAGATGCATAGTATAGGATTTCTTTGGATGATGGGTTTGTTATACACGTGCATGAGGTTGAGAATTCATAACAGGATTAACTTGGATGGTGGGTTTGTTATTTTCCTTGCTATGGTCCATTTGCTTCTCAAAAGTTTTGTTGCTATTACGTCTATTTTCTTTCAATATCAATTCATTCATTGATGTACAACCAATTCTTTCTTCTTTCTTTTTATTTTCTTTGAATTTCTTAATTTAAAAGTCTAATAAACGTGAAAATAAAGCATTTATTTGTGTTATTATCTCCCAAAGTATATTGTATTCTAGCTTTGAGAATTTTCAAATTCCATGAATGAAACGTGCAAATTCAATTTACTTGATCAGAAAAATGCTTTGTATTTAGATAAATTTTACGTGGTCAGAAATTTACGTAAATAAAACATAATCATGACAAAATATATATTGATATTTTTATTGACCCGAAAATTTCTGACCACTATATTTAAAATTTATTACAATAAAAATATTACATTTTTTACAAAAAAAATATTTTTTTAATAATATCTATTAATTAATTTTCTTTATTATTAAATTTAATGTAATTAATAATATTGAATTACTTATAGTAATTTTTGTTTTGCAAAAAATGGCATCAAGTGATTCATCTCATATACTAGATGTTGTTGGTGATGATGTAATGGATGATGATAATCTTTTAAAAGGTAAAGAAAGGTTAAAGTCTATTGTATGGGAACATTTTGATAGAATTGGTAGTTATGGGATGAGAAAAGCAGTATGCAAATATTGTAAAAGTAAATTAGTGGCACGTAGTACGGATGATACAAGACATTTACATGCTCATATGAAGACATGTATTATGAGAAAACAAAATCAAATAACTAGCTATTCAAAGAAGTTGAAAATGGTGAAAGATGAGGAAGGAAATGCAAAATTGGAAACATTTGTTTTTTATCCTAATGTTATTAGGGAAATTATTGCTAAATTAATCATTGTACATGAGTACCCTCTTAGTTGTGTAGATCATGAATATTTTAAAAAGTTGATAGAATCTATTAATCCTATGTTTAAGTGTGTGTCCCGTAATACAATTAAAAGTGATAGTATGGAAATGTATCAATGGGAGAGGGCTGGAGTTTTAAGTGTTACTGAGCAAAGTAAGAGTAAAATAGCTGTCACAACGGATATGTGGACATGTGGATCACAAACAATGGGATATATGGCAATTACCAAGCACTTCATTGATAAAGATTGGAACTTACATGGAAAAATCCTAAGGTAATTATTTTCATTTTATATAAATGTAAAAATTTGAAATGATTGATTTGTCTCCATTATGATTTTATTTAAAAGGTTATTTTTTTTATGTTTTTATTTGCGTAGGTTTATGAATGTCAAATGTCCACACACTGGAGAGGTACTATGTAATGCATTGTTTAATGTTTTAGTGGATCTCAATATGGATCATAAGGTATCTGCTGTAACTGTTGATAATTGCTGTAGTAATAATCGCATGATTTCATTTTTATTGCAAAAGATTCAAAAGAGTGATTTGATCATGAGTGGGAGGTTATTTCATATTCGTTGTATTGCCCACATTCTTCATTTGATTGTTAGAGATGGTTTATCTATTATTGATAGTACAATTATCAAAATTCGTGATAGTGTTTCATATTGGAGAACTACAGCTAAAAGAAGAGAAAATTTTGATGAAGTTGCTCGTAGGTTGAATACTCTAGGCATTAAGGAGTTAGTACTTGATTGTGCAATTAGGTGGAACTTCACTTATCTTATGATTTCTGTTGCTTTGGAGTATAAATCTGTATTTTGTAGATTGAGCTTTCTTGAGACACAATATAGAAGTTTGCCAAGTGGGCAAGAATGGGAGTTAGCGCAAATATTGGCAGATAATTTGAAGTCATTCTATGATATCACAAAAATATTTTTAGGTACAAAGTATCCAACTTCTAATTTATTTTTTATGCACATTTGCGTTATTAAATTGTCATTGGAAGAGTGGTTTGTATCTCCTTACGAGGAGCTTAGGAAAATGGCAACTATCAAGCTAGATAAATTTAAGAAATATTTGAAAGACGTGCATGGAATTTTAGCAGTTGCTAGTGTGTTAAATCCGAGATATAAGATGAAATTGATAGAATACTATTTTCCTATGATATATGGTGATGATTCATCATTTTAGATTGAGAGAGTTTGTCATCTTTGTTGTGATTTAATTAAAGATTATAAATCCAAGTTTAAATTACCTGAAGGTTCGTCTAGCTATAAAGCTAGTAGTACCTCACATTCTAGCTCTAATCCTTTGGTGCCTTCTACTAATAAACAAGTTGCACGTAAGTTGGGATTTAAACAATTTGTGAAGTCTAATGTGAATGAGCATAGAAAGAGTAAGTTCTTAGCATATTTGGATGATGGTGTATTGGATGACTTTGATAAGTTTGATATCATGAGTTGGTGGAGAGTAAATCAATGAAATACCCTTTGTTGGCCAATACTGCTAAAGATATATTGGCAATCCCAGTGTCTATAGTTGCTTCAGAGTCCGCATTTAGTGCAGGTGGTAGAGTTGTGAGCCCACATCATAACAGATTACATCCTAACAGATTACATCCTAGTACGGTAGAAGCTTTAATGTGCACTCAAAGTTTGTTACATAAAGGTATAAAATATTTTATATTCAAATTTATTTTCTTTCTTATGATTTTATGAGTTTTTATCTACTAATTTATTTATTTATTGTCTAAAATAGATGAGAAACCTGTTTTAACTTCCACTGAAGATGTCACTAATGCATTTGCACAAGGAGATGTTGAAAATTGTGAAGAGGTAGATTTTTTTTTTAGTAAGAGTTAATTTTAAGGTTGATAATCTATATGTTTTCATTATATAATTTGTTTTTGTCTTTATTTTTACAGGATGATGAGGAAACTATTTGAATTATTTGAATTTAATTATGATGATATTATTTTTATGTAATATAATTTATGTAGGTTTTATTTTTGATTTTATAAATTTAATTTTGGTGTTAATATTTTTATTTTGTTGATGAACTAAGAATTAATAAGCTAAACAGATTTGAGTTTGAAATTAATAAAAATATTGGTATAAAATGATGGGTAAGTTTAGTAAATTTATGGGCTTGCACATTAAATAATGAGTGGGCTTAATTAAGAATATATGTTGATAATTTTAATATCCATTAATTTGATATTAAACAATAGTCAACCAAAATCAAACGGGTTAATATATATTTTTTAAAATAGGCCAGTACCCAGTTTAGCCCTGTTTTAACAAAAATGGGGATGAGCCGAGTATGGGGATATTTGGCCTAATTTGAAATGGGCATGGGGATTGAGGTCCCCGCCCTTATTCGGCCTATTGCCATCCCTGAAAAAAACCCATGGATTTGGAATATAAGAGTTAAATTTTTTGACATTTATCAATTGAGTCTTTTTTTTGGGCTATTTTCATAAAAGCGTTTATGGCAGAATTTTAATTTTAATTAAATTTTGCTTTTGAGCTTTTTGAACTATTTTAAAATTTTAAAAATAAAAGTTCAAAAGTTAGAATGCCTTGCAATAATTAAATATTGGATTTAAGAAAAATATTTGAGCTAATATGGATATTTATTTCATGAAGGCTTGTAAAAATGGACCTATTTTTAACTTCAGAAGATTGTTGTTTTTTTGAGCCTGCGAGCCTACACACCTTTGTAATTTTAATTAATTTTTTGGGTTTGTAATTAAATATCTTAGGGGCTAGGCCAAAGTTAATTAATTATTAATTATTTTTGTTATGAGATATGCGATATGATAATATGACCATGCATAATAACATGTCATTCATAATACCCACTCATTATCATTATTAAATGTCATATATATATGTCATTATTTCTATTTAATATTTAAATATGAATATGATTATAATTAATTAGATTAATTAAATAGCATAATAAATTAAATAATGGGTAATTAAGTTTTATAATTAAACATGGCAATTATTTCATTTATTTAATTTGTGTTTATCTAAATTAATTATTAATTTAGGTTAGCCTATATTATCCTATTTTTAATAAAACGTAATTTTATTAAATATGTGGTAATTATTTAGGCTCATATTAATAGAACTAAGTTATGTTAATTTGTTAACCTAGGCCCAATTAGATTAGAATAAATTATAAATTTAGGCCCAATTAGATTGGACTATATTAACTTAAAAAAATTAACTAAAATAAAATTAGATTCTATATATTTAGTAACTATTGATATGAGATATAAATAATTCACTAGAATTATAAAACATAAGATGTTTTATAATTAGAAATACATAGTTTTTAAAATAATGAGTGGAAGAAAGATATATGACAATATATCCCACAGTCTCCATTGTCAGTACAACATTGTGAGATGTAGATAGCACCTCGCGATGCTTCCTACGAGAGTATCTATCTATATTAATATCAAGGTTGACTTCCTAGCGATAGATTCAGATAACGTATTTTAAAATTGACCTACCTTATGGTGTAAGTTTTTATTTAAGTTGTTAGAATCTAAAACAACGGGTTACACTCATAAAGATACAAATTAAATTGTTATTTGTATCTTGAAAAAAATAACGGTAATTAATAAATATATGAAAATATGAGATATTTTGAATTTCATATATTAATTGAAATAGTCTCAATTTAATTATATTAGTGTGACCTACCCTGCGACTACACATTAATTGTAAGATTGAATTATCATGGTTTAATAAATTAATTATGTATTTATCGTATGCATCATGCATCACATTTATTATTTTGAAAAATGTTTATATTTAGTTAAGATATTAAATGCTTTATTTATATATTTAAACAATTATGTTTGCAACCAATTCCATTATCGCTTTACTTGCAAATAAAAAGTTAAATGGTGAAAATTTTATAAAATAAAAAAGTAATATAAATATAGTGCTAATATGTGAGAACCAAAAGTTTGTTCTCTTTGAAGAGCGTCCTTATAAAGTAAAAAAGCAATATGAAAATTGGATTGAAGCCAATAATAAGGCTCACTGCTACATGCTAATTAGTATGAATGACATGCTTAGATAGAAGCATGAACGAATAAAGACTATATATGAGATATGCAAGTACCTTCAGGCCATGTTTGGGTAACCCTCGGATCAATTGTATCATAAAGCTACTCGTAACTATATTAATACAAAGATAAGAAGTGTGTTTCAGTTAGATAACATTTTTTGAACATGGTAAATTACATGAATGAAGCAGAGATCTATGATGCGATCATTGATGAGCGTACACAAGTCAGCATCATCCTTGAGTCGCTATCACTGACTTTTACGCAGTTCAAGATGAACTATATTATGAATAAACTGAATTATAACATGACTCAACTACTCAATGAATTGCAAACCTTTGAGGATATCTCAAAAGGGAAGCCCAAAGAAGATAAGGCAAATGTTGCCAAAGATAAGTCTTCTTCATTTGGCAAGAGCAAAAATAGGAAGAATACAAAAAATGGTTATGGAGCACAATCATAGGAAGCCAAGAAATGCTCCAAAGGCTACAAGAACAAAACGCCAAAGGGAAAGCGTTTCTACTGCGAAGTCGATGGGCATTGAAAGAGAAACTGGAAAACATATCTCTTTAAGCTAAAGGACAAGAAGAAAGGTAAATTGATTTATTAGTTCTAGAAGCTTGTTTAGTGAAAGATGATTTATCTCTTTGGATAGTTGATTTAGGAGCCACTAACCATGTTTGTTCTTCATTGTATGTGTTTAGTTCTTCTAAGGAGCTGGCTGATGGAGACTTCACCATAAAAATTGGCACTGGAGTAGTTGTCTCAGCATTAGCAGTGGAAGTCGTTTGTTTATATTTTCAAAATAAATTTATTGTTTTGAACAATGCTTATTTTGTTCCTGATTTTAGAAGAAATTTGATTTTAGTTTCTAAATAGATTGAACAATATTTAGCATTTCATTTTATAATAATTAGATTATTATTTCAAAAAATAATTTAAATATTTATTCAGCAAAAAAAGAAAATGGGCTATGTTTTAAGGCCAAATAAATGACCAATGCTTAATACATAACTATTTAGAATAGAACATCTTAAACTTAAAAGGCAAAAAGTTTCTTAAAATAACGAGACATATCTTTGGCACCTCAACTTAGGTTATATTAGCCTAGATAGAATTAACAGGCTCATAAAGGATGGTCATTTAAGAGAGCTAAATGTTGGTACTCTACTTGTTTATGAATTTTGTCTAAAGGACAAAATGCTAAAAGACCTTTCTTGGCAAAATGCGAGGAGGCTAAAGAACTACTTGAACTTATACATAGTGACATCTGCGATCTATTAAATGTATAAGCTAGAGGTGGCTATGAATATTTCGTTGGTTTTATTGATGATTATTCTAGACATGACTATGTATACCTAATGCAAAGAAAATCCAAAACTTTTGGAAAGTTTAAGAAATTTTTAGCAGAAGCTGAAAAGCAATTAGGTAAATCACTTAAAAACTCTTCTATCAAATCGAGGAGGTGAATACCTTGACTTAGAGTTCAAGGATTATTTGCTGGAGCATGGCATTCTATCTCAACTCACAGCACCTATAACACCATAGCATAATGGTATTGTAGAAAGGAGAAACATAACCCCGCTTGATATGGTTAGATCTATAATAAACTACTCTGTATTGCCACTTTCATTTTGGGGATATGCACTATAAACCGTAGTTTACATTTTGAATGTAGTACCTTCAAATTTTGTTCATTATACACCTTTAGAGTTGTGGAGTAGTCGTAAACCTAGTTTAAGACAATTTTGCATATAAGGATGCCCAACACATGTGTTGATAGGAAAGATTGGGAAGCAGAAACTGTGAAAATAAGTATACATGTTTGTAGGCTACCCTAAAGGTATTAGAGGAGGTTTGTTCTACAGTCCTCAAGAGAATACAATGTTTATATCAACAAATGTCACTTTTCTTAAGATAACTACATGACAAACTTCAAACCTCGTAGTAAGGTTGTATTGGATGAGCTACTATCTGATAAGATCAAACTATCACCATTAACAATTAATGAATGAGAAAATCAGGAGACACTGTTCTTGATTAGAACATCATGGTGCCTCGACGTAATGGGAGGGTTGTGAAACTACCTGCTTGTTACAGAGAAGACGGAGAAGCACAAGTTATTATGTTCGATACAAACCAAGATGATCTATTGACATAAAAGCATGCAATAGAAGATCTTAATAAGGAAAAATGGCAAGACATAGAGTCTATGTACTTCAATTCAGTCTGGAAATTTATAGATCCACCTTAAGATGTTCAAGCCGTTGAGCATAAATGGATCTTCAAGAGAAAAAGAGGTATGGATAAGAAAGTAAGAACTTCCAAAACAAGGCTAGTGGCAAAAGGTTATGAAATACTACTAAGCAACATAAGAGGGGATTGAATTAGGTTTTTAACAAATATTAACAACAAATTCGAGTTCCAACCCAACCACACAAGAACATAAAAGAGGCAATAAATAAAAGTTGATAGAGTTGAGAGATTGAATACCAGATTTATAGTGGTTCAACAAACACTCGGCCTACGTCCACTCTTTCAAGCTCTACTTGAAGATTTCACTAATACCAAGTCTTGATTCCACAAGACTTCAAATTATAACCAAGAGGATTTCCAGGTACCTTTTAAACCTTACACGTATTTGCCTACCCCAAACACTCACCCAACCTAAGATTTATGGTATCCTACAACACATACAAGTGTTTGCTCACCTTAAACACTCCATACAGTCTCAACTAAGTGAAAGACCCACTTTTATCACTTCTTTACAATAAAAAATCATATTTAATGGAAAAGGAAACTTACAAATCAATCTCGCATAACAAAAATAGTGCAAATGAATGTTTTTGAAGATCCAAACATGTGTCTGATGATTTCAAGCTCAACAATGTGTTTTGAAACTTTGTAAGGACTTTATGTTTCTCAAAAATATATTCTAAGAGTCTTAAGAAGGTCTATGAGGTCCCCAATATATATTACATTTAAAAACTAGTCATTATAAGCTTAAAATATTTGAATTTTGCAAAATTCGATCAACCGTATGGCATATTCGGTCTACCGGGTGGTAAATTCGATCGACTGGATGTTTAACCGAAGTTTACATCCATTTTGCCATAAGTTTAGTCGATCTAATTGCATTTTCGGTCGATCGGGTGAACAGTGTCCGGTTCTTGCAGAAATCATGGTTCATTTTGGTTAAGTTCTAAAATTCGATTCATTGTAAAACTCAGTTCAGTATCTGGTTTAGGAATAGTATCCGATTTTTCTGAAAACTTTGTAAAGGTTGCATTCAGGTAAATTTTCAGGGTTTCAAAAGCTTGCAATTTGGTCCAGTTTCCAGCTTTCAAATACTTACATTTTGGTATGATTTACAAAACTTAAAAATAGTTTGTTTTAGAAAACTCTTAAACTTGACACAAACATCGTACATACTTACAGACACAAGTATACAAAAATAAAAGAAAATAAAATACCATCTCTAAGCTTGTGTCTTTATTCTTTAATGTAGTTCAAAAGGTTTCATCATACTTTTCTTGAATGCCTTGATTTTGGATGTTCTTTGACTATTCACATTTACATTCCAATTCTTCATAATAAAAATATAACAATAAATGCTATAAGAAAAATTTAGTTAATAAAAAATCAATGTTTGTTATCATCAAAACAATAGGTTATGAGCCTTAAGGCTGACAGATTATACCCAAAAGAAGAGAGTCGACTATAAAGAGACTTTCTCGCCAATAGCCATGCTTAAATCCGTCCGTATTCTCTTATCCATTATTGCATGTCTCAATTATGAGATATAACAAATAGATGTCAAGACAGCTTTTCTAAATGGCTATCTTGATGAAAGCATCAATATAGTGCAACCAAAAGGGCTTGTGGTATAAGGCCAAGAGTAAAAAGTCTATAAGCTGCTTAAGTCTATTTATAGACTCAAGCAAGCTTCAAGATCTTGGAACTTGATATTAGATGAGGTGATAAAATTTTATTGTTTCGAGCAGAACATTGACGAGCCTTATGTATACAAGTACATCAAAGAAAAGAAAGTGATATTTCTGATACTTTATGTAGATGATATTTTGCTCATTGAGAATGATATGGATACATTATCTAACATAAAGAAATGACTAGCCAAGCAATTCCAAATGAAAGATTTGCAAGAACAAACTTTTAGCACTTTCTCAGGCATCGTACATCGATAAGGTGCTTATGTGATTTTCAATGCAAAACTCTAAAAAAAGTCATTTATGGACTCGACATAGAGTTTTCTTTTTCAAGGAACAATGTCCTAAGACACCTTAAGAGGAAGAGAACATAAGAAAGTTTCCTTATGTATTAGCAGTAAGCAGCCTTATATATGCCATGTTGTGTATAAGGCCTAACATTTGCTATGTAGTGAGATTAGGTCACTGGATTACAGTAAAGCATATTTTTAAATATCTTAAGAGAACAAGAAATTGTATGCTTGTTTATTCAGGTGGAGACTCGAACCCTATTCATTACATTGACCATGATTTTCAATCAAATAAAGACACTTGAAAGTTGATGTTTGGGTTAGTGTTCACTTTTGGTGGTGGAGCTATAGTCTGGAGGTATAAAACAATCCAGCACTGTTGATTCAACCATGGAGACTAAATATATGGCAGCTTATGAAGCAGTATGGCTTAAGAAGTTCTTTATTAATTTGGAAATAGTTCCAAATATGGATAAACCCTTATACTGTGACAATAATGGGCCAGTGGCGAATTCAAAAAAATTGAGAAGTCACAAAAAAGGAAGTATCACTTGATCAGAGAGATTGTGCATCGAGTAATGTGACACTTATAAAGATAGCATCCAAACACAACCTTGCAGACCCATTTACCAAAACGTTACTAGCCAAAATGTTTTAGGGATACTTAAAGGGCATGTGATTAAGAGATATGTCTCACCTGCTTTAAGGCAAGTGAGATTGTTAGGGATAATGCCTTAAAAACATGTAATTTGTACATTTTTTAAATAAATAAAATTGTCATTTCTTTATACCTAATTATATTTATATTTATTATTAGCAAAATCCTAATTTATTTATGTAACAATAATCTTAATATATATAAGTGTTATATATACAAGAGGATTAAGATTATTGATAATAAATTGAAATAGTCTGTAATAAATTAATTAATGTTGGGTTTTTTAATTAAATATTACTAATGTGATCCACTAACGTTAAAAATATGATAGTTTTATCTGGATTGTCAATGTAGTGATATTATAATATATTATATAGAACTGGACGAGACATAATTTAAATTCTCATATAAATTCGTTTACTAACTAAGAATTTAAACAATGTCAATGGATAATCATATCATAGCAATCTTAATCCTAAGTAGTAATAAACTCTTGTTTATATTATTGAACATTTTGAGTTACTTATTAAGGTTTATTTTTAAAACAAATTTAATACTTATATCTTAGAGGTTTAATGGGATAAATAGTTGAAATTGTGACATACATATATGAAATCCATTCATTCTTATTAGAAATCAGAAAAATAGTTCCCTCAAGTACTAATTTTAGAATTGATCAGTTTGAACACTCAATTTATAATTAATTATTCAGTAAAAAATTAATAAAAATTTAAGGATAAAGATGTAATTAGAAAAGTAGAACAAAAAATTGACATAATTTTAATTATATAGATTACTCAAAGTTTTTTGAGTAATATATATATATATATATATATATATAATTTAAAGAGTTCAATTTTAAATTTTTAGCGAAATAATAATATAATTAATAAATTAGATTAATTAATTAAAAAGATTAATTAATTATTTAAATTTATTAAAATTTAAAATAATAAATTTATAGGTTTTCAATATTACCTCTTAGATTAATACAGTAAATAATATAATGGATAAAATTATTATATTAAATATTTATGTCTTAAAAATAATTTTTATTTTAATTTAAATTTAAGTAATTAATTAAAAATTAATTAATTTATTAAGTTATTTTAACAAAAATATTTTATCTATTAAAAATTATTGGTGAAAGAAAGTAAAAATAATTTAAAAATAATTTTTTTTATTTTATATTAAAATTTTATAACCATATAAAGTTATTCATCGTATGGAAAAGCGGGCAAATAAAGAGTAAAACGAGGGGAAGACCTAGCCGCGCCTCCTTCCCTCACGCTCTATCCTGCCTGATAGGCCCTTTCATGCTCTCCGTAGACATAGAAAGAAGCACAATCGATCATCTTTCCTTTGATCTTTAAACCGGAATGCGGCTCGTTGAGTTGATCAGTCTGAAGGTTTATATTCTCCTTTGAGCGGGGATCAGGCTTTCTTTCACTCTTTCTCTAGAGATCTGACTAAAAGGTTCTCGGAGAAGATTCTTTTCTCGACTCTCACTGTTCTTCTTGCTCCTCTCCTCTTCCTCTCCACTTCATCCCACCACTTCCGTCCGTTTCTGCTCCCTCACTGCTCCTCCCTTCCCTGCTCTCCCTCCGAACTTTGCCTCTTCTGCTCCGCCGCACACACTCCGACCTCCGAGCCGCCCTCCGCCTCCTCTCCCTTCTCCGATCCCCTCTCCCCGTGCTTCCGCCCCCTCGTCTCTTTGGCTTGCTAACCAACCGCGTTAAGTTGACGTCTTCCCCCGACTTGGATGAAGCGTTGAAAATTAGGGAGGGAGCGGAGGAAATGGCGACGGCGAGAGGGAATTTGTCCAACGACATCGTTTGGGAGGAGGCTGCTTTGTGTTTGGTTATCACGAATGCCTTTGAGGTGCAGGATAAGAGCGGGCATATTTTAGGGATTTCCGCTTACGATAAGTATTTCTCTTGGATCAATCATAGTTGTTCTCCGAACGCTTGTTAGCGATTTTTGCTTTCGGACACCAACACGGCGTCATTTGGGGGCGAGAAGAAGATGCGGATTGCTCCGGACGTCAGCAACGCCGTTGAAAGTACTCAGGTAAACTCACAGTAATACGTTACTAAAACTTATGAACTTTGTTTCTTGTTTTATGAATAAAAAGTTGAGGGATTGGTGTTGAATGCAGGAAGAGAATGATGTTTGTAGGGACAGTAAATTCACACAAGCTTGTCATTTTATTGAAAATCTTTTTAATATATTTGAAGATTATTTATTTTTTAAATGTTTTTTGATTTCTGAATTATTTTCTTTACTTGGGTTGTTGAAGGAGGTGAGAGATATGGACCCAGAAAAGGGAAACTCACGAACTTTCTTTTGTGCTAATATATCCAATAAATTATCAATGACTAATCTGGCTAACCAAGGCCATCAGAGAAATAAATAAATGAATAGAGGAGAAAGAAAGACCATTAACTTAGTGGTGCAAAGATTGCATGTAAAAGGAAGGGTGAATCTGGTGAGTAGGTACACTTTTTTGTCATAGATCAAGAGAAAGACTGTGCTATATTCCCTGTGGATTCTATTGTTACTAACTAAACATATGTTTGATTTCATATCCTGAATTATAAGTTGCCTTAGTTTCATCATATTTATGTTTCCAGCGTATGTTAGAATATTACTGGTTTTGAACATTGAAGGATAATTTGTTAGGTTCTTCTCATTCTTTTAACTTAAAGCTTCTTTCAAAATTTTATTTTATTTTATTTTAGGCGATAAGAAGATCAGAGTTGTGGTCAAAGTATCAATTCTTTTGTTGCTGTGGGTGATGCACTGCATCATCACAATGTTGATCTCACTTTAGAGGTAAAAGCTTGCAAACTTATTAATGTGAATATGTTGTTATGTTACTATGGTCATTGTAGATTGATTAATCTATTATGTAATCACTTTTTTTCTTCTGCTTGCTCCCTTCTTTCACCATCTTTGGCCTTATGTTGCTGGTGAGAATATGTCAGCAATTTTTTTGATATTATAGTTACCTATGTAATTTTTTTTCAGATTATTGTAGATTGATTCATCTATACTAGTTAACTAAATTTTTTTCTCTGTTTGCTCCCTTCTTTCACCACCTCATTACCAAATAGGCCAAGAAAATAGAAAAATAAGATAAGAAAATTTTACTGAATAACATGTACAGAAAGGAGGAAATCTTGCATAGATTTTATTATCAAAAGTTGGCACCCGATATTTTTTAGAAGTTTTTCTAGATTGAAAAATCTTGCACACCTTAAAAATGAAAATGCCTCCTTTAAATGGAAGAGTGGACACCAAACATACAATTATAGCAAAATAAGAGGAGAATAATTAGTGGACAAGTCCCACCACATGATCGAAAAAGAATTAAGACTTTATTCTATTGAGAAAAAAAACATGTAGATATTTTGCCGACACTAAGAGATAAATTAGTCTTTGATATAGTTGGCAATTATATCTCCTAAATGTTCAAAAAACAAAGAGAAATTCCTTGATTTAGGAAGGCAAAGGACTTTAATAAAGAAACTGAAAGAGAGTTGGTTCTGTCAAAAAGCAAAGAGTCCATGTCCATTGACTTCAAGACAGATCCCAACTTTGATCTCTGCAGTGGACTAGTGGCTCAGAATCCTTTAGACATTTAGGAGATATGATTGACTCTAGCTATATCAAGAACTCTTCTTATCTCTTACTGTTGGCAGACTATTTTGCCTATTTGTTTCGATAAAATAAAGGGAAATTGACAGATACCTCCATCATGTATGGTATAATAGATAGATACTCCCGATATTTGGAGAAAAACAAATACTCCCTCAAGTTTTAACCAAATAGACAGATATTCCCTAAATTACTATGCAGTCATAAAAATTGACTATTTTGCCCTTGCATATTTAGAAGGCATATTAATTGACCATTTTAACCCAATTATTAATCCATAATGACCAATATACTCTTATGATTTTTTTAATAATTATGTATTCAAATATTTTTTTATAATTAGTCTTTAAATTATTATTACTATTTTAAATAATTTTATTATCATTATATTAATAATATTTAAATATTTTTTTGAGAATATTTGATTGTAAATTATATAAATTATTCAAATTATTTTATTTATAAATTAATAGAGTTACGTGTAAATTATATAAATATTCTCAAAGTTATAAACAATATAATTCATATAATACAAATATTATTTGGGTTTTACTTTAATTGATTGTGTTATAAATTAAGAATATTTGGTTATAAATTGTATAAATTATTTAAGTTATTTTATTTATAAATTAATATAATTATGTATAAATTATATAATTATTCTCAAAATTATAAATTATACAAACAATTAAAATAAATCCAAACTAATATTTGAATTTTATGAATATATTATATATAATATTTTTTATATATAAATTTTAAATATTTAATATTGCATTTATTTATTAAAAATATACTCAAAATATAAATAATATAATTCATATCATCCAATTATTATTTGTGATTTATTTTAGTTGATTGCGTTATAAATTAATATAATAATAATAACATTATTTAAAATACTAATAATAATTTAAAAACTAATTATAAAAAATATTTTAATACATAATTATCAAAAAATAAATCATAAGGGTGCATTGGTCATTATGTATTAATAATTGAATTAAAATAGTCAATTTTTATGACGACATAATAATTTAGAGGGTGTGTCTATTTGGCCAAACTTGAAAAAGTATTTATTTTTCTTCAAACATTAGGGGTATCTGTCTATTACCCTATACATGAGGGGGTATTTTTCAATTTCTCTAAAATAAATTGCTAACCCTTTTTCAATTATGTGGTTGGGCTTGTCCACCAATTATTCTCTTATTGTTTATTTTTCTCTTTTTAATTGTGTATTTGGAGTCCACTCCTCCCTTATATTATGGAGGTTTAATTTTATTTTTAAGGTGTACTAGATTTTCTAATCGATAATAACTTCTGAAAAGATCTCATATGCAAACTTCTGTGATACAATTTTCATTTTATGTAAGATTTGTTTCTTTCTCTGCATTTTATGTGGTATCAAACTTTTATTTTGTTTTATTATTATATTTTCTGGATTATTGTCGTGTTCTTATGTAAGGTTACTATGATCATGATAAATTGACTCATCTGTAATATGTGATCACTTTTTTGCTTCCTTGGTTCCCCATCTCTGTCTTTAGTTAGCACGGATATGCCAGTATGGTTTGGATTATTATAGTTTCTTATTTCACATCACTGTTATCATTTTAGATTGATTGATGTGTAATATATGATTACTATCTGTCGTCATGTATCCACGTTCTAATAAAAAGCACTAAACTTTGTACCAGAACTGTTGTAATGATATTCTACTGATTCACTTTCCAAACTTTACATCATGTGGCTGAGAACGATGGAAAAAGGAGACTTTGCATCGGTTATGTGGATAAGGAGATGCATGACTTTCATAAACAAGTTGTTTGAAAGAACTTTGGGGTCTTTTCCCTCGGGAAATTTCTTTTTCAAATCTGGGTTCTATGAGCTTGAGTTCTGATCCTAACTTTCCTAAGGATGAGGCAAATCAAAAGTTAAATGATTACATGGATGAACTTATATCCGAGTATCTGTCAGTTGGTGATCCAAATCTTGCTGCAAGAAGCTTGAGAACATGCTTACCCAAGGTCTACAGGGTGAGTTGTTAGGAACCAAGGAAAATTGCAGCTAAATTTCTGGTTGTATCCACTGCACCATCTTGCTCTGAATGTCTATACGACACTGGCATCTGCATATAAAATCCGTTTAATTGACTTATTGGCTGCTTATTCCGATATTGGTGGAGCTTTTGACATGAGCAGGAAAAGTGCAGCGTACTCATTGTTGCTTGCAGGTGCAACTGCAGCGTACTCATTGTTGCTTGCAGGTGCAACTGGCCATTTGTTTCAATCTGAATCATCTCTGATTGCATCTGCTGCTAATTTCTGGGCAAGTGCAGGGGAGTGCCTACTAACTCTTGCTAGAAGCTTGGATTGGAATTTGTTTGTAAAACCAGCATCACCTGTTTCAATTTCTTCCCTTGAGAAACATAAATGCTCCAACTGCTCGCTGATGGACAGATTTCAAGTGAATTTATTTCTTAGTCAAAATCAAAATACAGATTTTCAAAACCATGTCTACTGAGATTCTTGATTGCATCACTGATACAACACAGAAAGTCTGGAGTTTGCTACCACATGGATGCCGGTACATGCAAATTATCAAAGATCCTATTGATTTCAGCTGGCTTGGCAAGTCATCCAATGCATGGAATTTTCAGATACATTTGGGCAGCAGTGACGAGGATTCCTATTATCGAACTGGGGATCAGGAAAGAACTTGTAGAAGTATAGCATAACTGTATGACAATGAAGGAAGATTGACTATCTATCAGCTTGGTGTTCATTGTTTATTATATGGAGGATATCTAGCATATGTTTTGGTCAGAATTCCCATTCCACTTGTTGCATTAAAAATATTTTATATAATGAGGAGAAACAGGTTCAATAAACTGAATGTTTTTGGTCCCATCTAGAAGAGATCAAAACAACTTGGCTTTCTGTGGAGTCCGCGCTTTTCCTGCGAATGAAAAGCAGAAGATTTTAGTAAGTACATGATGGTTTAAACAAAAAGAGGTGTTGTACATGTTAAAATAAAGCTTTTAGGCTGGAATGACAGATCTTCATCTTTCCTTGAGGCCCATTCTTTTGCTCTGAAAGATAACCATTGACAATTTGGTAGCAATTTCAGAGGAGCTGAGTTGCTTTTTGTGTTCAATGCACTCCTTCATACTCATAGAACAGTGGAATTGAAACAAATAAAAGCAAGGGGTATCAATATTGATATACTCCTGCAAGACACTCCTGTCTTTACGATTATGGAAGAAATAGAATCATTGCAAGGGGTATCAATAAAGGTGGGGATCCGATTGTTGCTTACACTGACTTGTTTCGACCCAAGGTACTATTCCATATCAACTATATGCTTTATTTGATATCTGGTTGATAACGTTCTATTATTTCTTTTTGGTGTCTGAATGATGACTCATTGGTGGAATGAATCAAGTAATTCTGTTAGAGAACTCTTGCATTGGAGCGAACTTTATTTGCTGTGTATATATAATAGATTAAGAACCACTGTAAAATTATTTTATTAAATGGAATAACTAAAAAACAGTGGTGCAGTTAGTGGAATTTTCAGGAGATGATTTGAATGTGGTTTAGTTTAGTTTGATAGTTTTTGGCATTTATTACATGGTTATGTATAAATGACATTTTAGAAACTTGTCTCTGAAATGGAAAACTCACATTTTCTTTTGCTGCTAATGCATCCAATAAAACTATGACTACTCTGGCTACCAAGGCCAACAGACACACAAATAAATAAATAGAATTGGAAGAAAGGCTATTAACTTAGTGGTGCACAGATTACATGTAAAAAGAAGGGATGAATCTAGAGGGCTTGGTCTTTTTCCATAGATGAAACCAAAAAAATTGCTACATTCCCTGTGGATCCTATTCTTACTGATGAAAGATTTATTTGATGTCTTATCTTGAAATATGTGTTTCCTTAATGTCATCATATGTGCATTTCCTAGTTAAGGTGGGTTTGAAATTGAGGTGTTTTAACTTCTCATCAGTAGTGGAATGAAATCACTAGATGCCTATTAAGTGGGAGAGTGGGGGCTAAATGTTAACTACCATGTGAAAGTGGGTGCTTACCAAACTCTATGGTTTTTGTACTTCCAAAAACTAAATAGAGGCAATAATTTCAAACTTATACCTTAATGTTAAAATGCTGACGAAATCCAGACATTGTATAATATTTGTCAGGTTTTTATCATCTTTTTATTTGTAACTTTTTTTCCTCAAATTTATATTTTATTTAGACCAATTTTATGTTATTAGGCAATGAGCCGAATCAGAATTGGAATTGTGGTCAAAAGTATCAATTTTCCTGTTGCTATAGTTGATTTGCCGGGTTGCCTTCAAATTATGTAGATCTCACATTAGAGGTAAGAGCTCTCAAAGCTATCAATGTTAATATGTCATTATTGTTAGAGTATCATAGTTTTCTTATGTGATCACTTTTCTTTCTCCTGTTTGCTCCCCTCCTTTAACCATCTTTGTATGGTTTTACTTACCCACATTCAAATAAAAGCACTTAACTTTGAACCAGAACTATAGTCCCCATATTCTCCTGATTCACTTTGTAGATTTCACACCACAGAAAAGAATGACTTGCATTGTTTGTTTGCAAATTATAGAGATGCATGAACTTCGTAAATAAAAAGGAGATGGTCTTGAGTAAGATGAATAGTAAAGTAAATTTAATAATTGCTTTTTTTGACTTGAGTTTCATTCATTGAATAATTAAGTTTGAATTGTTGAAGTGAAGTAGCTATGGTTTCTATAAATATTTTTACCTGGCTTTTCCAGCATACTCTTCACTTAAATCTTGCACTTCTTGAAACAAACTTATCATTTTGATGTTTTGATCTTCTACAAGAGTTCCATAAGCCTGTCGAATATTTATAATACTCTATAGAGCAACTTGTCTCATAATTCTATTTTTTTACCAACAAACATCGTTCATAAACTAAACTCATATTAAATGTAGTGGCTACAGTCTCATGTTGCTTAAGTGGGTTGATCCTCTAGTGGGTAAAGGGGGTATGGATTTGATAGCGTAAACCTATGGTTAAGGTTAATTTATTGTGGTTAAGGTTTGATGTAAGTGGTCCAATAGAAGATATTTTTTAGGAAAAAAAAAATACATGCATGAGCATATACTACTATTACATAAAAAAGTACTCTTGCATAACAATATGAATGTATGAGAATGCACAAGTAAAGTTCTTTAACTACTTATGCATCGATAATCTAATTCTGTATTAGATATACCTTTATAGGGTGGTTATATTTATTAGATTAGTGTTGGAAAGTTATAAGTTAGAAGATTTGTTTTTTTTTTTTAAAAAAAATTTCTGATTTAGAAAAGCCAGAATATTAGGAAAATTTACTTTCTTTTATGTATTTTGTTTGTTATTTTGTTCCTAACTTTTAGAGACAAAATTGGTCTTTTTCATCTATATATATTTTTGTATATTGAAGATGAAATAAGAGCATTCTTTCTTCTAAAATATTCCAATATGCTATTAGTCTTAGGTACAGTCTAGAAAAATTTAATTCGCTATGGTGCAAAACTAACGCTGTAGATTTCGACACTGTAAATCGATACTCAGTGTTGGGTGGGGGTATAGTTAGCGGCAGAGAGGTGATGTTCGGGGAAAATTACCTAAATTCTTTTATTTCTTTTGGGGTATAGTTAGCGGTAGTGTGGTGATGTTTGGGTATAGTTAGTTGGTGGTTGATTACGTATAGCCTAAGTTATGTTGAAAATGAGTAAAGGTGTTCAGTTTAGATTTCTCCATTGATCTTCTAGAGTGATGTATACTTTTGACAACCAATGACTATTTTGAAAAAGTGCACAATATAAACATTACAGATCTATATGTACCTTTTCAAAACATTTAATCGTATAATTTTCTGATACGTATTTGCAAAGATACGAAACTATGTTATTATGGCGCTAAACTGCGGTTGAATTATATTAAAATTTAATTTTGACTCAATAGATGCTCGAACTAGTCTGACTTTTCTTTTACAACTTTGTGAAGGAATGAGTACATATTCTTAAGGTTCAAGAAACGTATCAATTGATATTTTAAATATACACTCATTATACGAAACTTGTATAAAATTGATTATTAAGTTGAATTCGTATTATTTAGAATCAGTATATAGGAAAATGCTTAATTTTAGGGAAGTTATTGACATTCCTAAGTATAAAATAATAATATTTCTCTGGATAAATTTACACTTTTAAGCATAGGTTTTTCTCACAAGATGGAGATAGGTTATGCAATTATGACTTCTTCTGCGAGGTCCTCCCTTCCCTATTGGAGTGCTAACTCCTATTTTTTTGTAGAGAATCCTTGTGTAGTGAGAGAAAGAGTAGAAACAAAGGGTATGCTTTATAGAAGATTTGCTCGGGGCTGTTCACTTTCACTTGGTCGCCTGGTATCTTATCTTGATCTTGAAAAAGATGATGGACGAGAAATGGTAAATTCATCGATGGGCATCCATTTTGATAGCAGGTTGTCCACTCCACTCTTTTGGAAAGTCCGATAAAAAAAATATGAATTCAATACCGCATATGTCTCGATTTACGATTCCTACTTTTGTAGATTCCGTTTCTGGTAGAATCAATCTCGGGTCGTGCTTTCTTCTCAAAGGCGAATTGGGCATCTAGAAATTACTTAGTCTTAGTCTGGGCCACCCAAAAGCTCAGACATTACATTACTTCCTCACTCACTCAGTAAAAGTGCTCGCAATCGGTTTGTAAGAGCCGACAGAGGGTTTTAGAACCAAAAGATGAAGCTACTGTAAGTGGACCTAACCCATTGAATCATAACTATATCCACTATTTTGATATTCAAATTTCTAATTCTATAGTTCGAACAGTGGATCGTTTTTTATTTCATATTTCTTTTGGACTCCGCAAGAATCCGTTGATATTTCCGATTAAATCTTCTTGTTTACAAGTTTCCTATATTCATAGGAATTAATGGGAGAATGGCAAATTGCTTAAGGGGGCTGTGAAGACTTGCTAGAATAGCTTGTGTAACTTCCTTGCATAGACAACTACCACCTTTTCTCTTGACTTTCCTTCGCTTCGGGTTGATGTGGTCTATAATTGGTTGGGGTATAGGCCTCTGATTAGGATGAGTAAGTGATCAGTCAAGATGACCGGCCCTGCTTTTCATTCTAAGGCCGGGATACCCATTACCTCCCGCCTTGTGTTATCATATGCTTTAATGGCCTACCCTAAGATTGCTATTTTGAACCAACCTCACCTCGCATAGATCACGCTGACCTACCCACTCCGTGTGTGCGGGTGCCCAGTTTTGTTGCAAGAGTTTGGTACAGAGATTCGAGATAAAAGGAGAAGTCAGAATGTGGCAGCGAACTATCTTTTTAGACTAGAGTTGGAGGACAAGGACAACAATCCTTGGATTTGATAAATTTTTTCGGACGAGCATATTCTTTAGCCTGGAAAGTAAAGTTCCATGGTATGTTGATCTTGTAAATTTTTAATTTTTTGGCTTGTAACGTTCTACTACCAAATTTATCAAGCCATCAAAAAAAGTTTTTATATGATGTGATGTGGTATGCCCCAAGCCTATTCAAGAGATATCTTAATCAATTGACCAAGTTCTAATTAATTGCTAAATTCGTAATTAGGGTTATAAATTTGATGATTTTATAATAATCGTTCTTTAATCCTTTGTTTTATACTTTTTCAATTGATTGAATATTAGATTTTGCAAATATTTTTGATTTGTTAAAGACCTTAATTCATTTTAATTACTTTATCAATTATTATCAAATGATACATTGATTACTTGGATGATTTTCGATATCAATGAGTAAGGCAATTTGTAGTATTTATTATTAACTTAAAGGTTAGTTTTTTATTTCATTTTTTTTCTTTTGAAAAAATCTTTTATGTGCTTAAATGATATTTATTTTTCAATTAAAATCACTGCTTAGTTGATTCTTAATTATGTTATTAAAAAAAATTGATAATGACTTGGGCATTTTCATCCGAACCCTTGCGCTTTTGTACCGAAACTTGTGTGTTGATGTCTTTAAACCTCTACGAAGGTTCTACAAATATTTGATTATCTCGAACATCCTTGGTTTAGGCAAAGAGTGAAAGCATATTCCTTTTCTATCATACTATTGGCCAACCATATAAGATCTTCAATTTAAAAGTGGTTTTATGAGAGTAGAGGGTAAGCTCTACGAGAGATACATTTTTTACTGAGGTAGTATAAGCGGTGGTTGACGAGCAATTGAAGTTGTTACGTACAATAACAGTGTTGAATTGTAAACTTAATCTAGAATATTGAATTGTCTAAATTAGTGTACTGGATTTGATAAACATTGGTGTACTAGATTTAGTAAATATTGGTGTACTAGATTTGGTAAATAATGGTATACTAAAATAAAGTAAATATTGGTGTTCTACATGAAGACTAAATTAATGGTTTAGAATGATTTGCTTGAAGTATAAATATCTTTCTTCTTTTAAGATTTTATAATTAAATGAGAAATAAAAGTTTGAGTTTTTGTTCAAGTATTTGAAAGTGTTTGTTTATTTTTTGTAAATTTATGTGAAAAATAAATATATATGAGTATTTTGAGTCCTTACAAAATTATTATTTTCAACAAAATGATATCAGAACTCGATTTTGTAACATGGATATTATATTTGTGTTATTACGTTCATATTTAGGAAGTTCTGTCAAAAAGATCAAAGATTGCCTAAGGAGTCTGAGTTTTAAGTGAGATCATTGTAATCTCTCCTGTCTTTCTTGATTTTTTTAGTATATATTTTTACACTTATAAGCATTCTTATTACTATTCGAAATATTGTTTGAAAGCTATGAAAAATAGAGGTATGACACTATTTCAAGTTCCAATTCTCAATAGAAGCAATTAGAATAATTGGAGTATAAAAATGAAGGTAATCCTTGAAACACAAGATGTGTGGGAGGTCATGGAGAAATGTTATAATGAACCTAGAGATAATGTTGCTATTTTCGTTTTATTTCAAACACAAAGAGATGCATTGAAGGACTCGAGAAAAAGAGATAAAAAAAATTTTTATATCATTTATTTAAGTATTAGATAATGATGCTTTTGAGAAGATATCAAATGCAACTTCCACAAAATAAACATGAGATAAACTTCAAATATCTTACAAAAACTTTAAGTAAGTAAAAAATACTGTCTTCAAATTTTGAGAGGAGAATTTGAAACATTATACATGAAAGCGAGTTGATTGTTAATTACTTCTCTATAATCGAAGTTATTTCTAATCAACTAAAAAGAAATTGTGACAAATCAGTGAAGTAAAGATAATGAAGAAGATACTACATTTTATGGATTTAAAATTTGATCACATCGTCACAACAATTAAAGAAACTAAAGATTTGAAAGAAATGACAATCAACCAACTATAAGAATCATTGTAAGCTTATGAAAAAAAAATAAAAAAGAAGTAAGGCATCTCCGAACAACTTATCAAGATGCAATTCAAGGAAAAAGAAGAAATTCAAAGTTATGAGAGAAACTAATGTGGTCAAAGGTTAAGTTGAGGACAAAGTAGAGGCCGTAGTCATGGACGAGGTTGGAATTATAACTATAATAATTTCAATAACTATGAGAAAAGAGAGTTTAACATGAGGTTGTAGAAGGAACAATACAAATATGTGGAAAAAAAGAATTGAGATGAGATTGTTTGCTAGCATACAAAGACAATAATAGAGGCCAAGAGAACACATGGTATCTTGATATTGGTGCGAGTAATCATATATGTAAAAAAAAAAGTATGTTCACAGAGTTAGATGAATCAACAAGTGACAATGTTTTATTAGGCGATGATTCAAAAGTAGCTATTAATAGAATAGGTGACATTCTTATACAAGTGAAAGATAATAAATATTAATTTATTAGAAATGTCTACTATGTGCTCAATATGAAAAACAATATTTTAAGTTTAGGTCAACTCTTAGAAAAAGGATATGATATTTATATGAAATATTATAGTCTTTTTTATAAATTATTATAAAGGTAACTTAATTACTAAAGTAAAAATGTCAAAGAATAGAATTGTTAAACAATAACGTACTAATCTATTAAGCGTAGTATCTTTTCCATTATCCTTACTTCACTTAATTTTTTACCATTTTTTTTCAGTTGATTAGAAATAACTTTAATTCTAGAGAAGTAATTAACAATCGATTCGCCTTCATGTATAAAGTTTTAAATTCTCATTTCAAAGTTTGAAGACAGTATTTTTTACTTGCTCAAAGTCTTTGTAGGATGTTTAAAGTTTATCTAATGTTTGTTTTGTGGAAGTTACATTTGATATTTTCTCAAAAGCATTATCATCTAATGTTTGAATAAATGATATAAAGAGTTTTTTTGTCTCTTTTTCTCGAGTTCTTCAATTAATCTCTTTGTATTTGAAATAAAACGAAAATAGTAACATCATCTCTATATTTATTATAACATTTTTCCACAACCTCCCACACATCTTGTGCTCCAAGGAGTGCCTTCATTTTTATGCTTCAATTATTCTAATTGCTTCTATTGAGAATTAAAACTTGAAATGGTGTCATATCTCCATTTTTCATAGTTTTCGGATAGTAATATGAATACTTTTAGGTGTGAAAATATACACTAAGAAAATTTCCAGAAAAGATTGGAGGGATCACAACGGTCTCACTTAAAACCCAAACTCCTTAGGTAATCTTGGCCTTTTTGACAGAATTTTTTAAATATGAATGTAATAACACATATAATATCTACGTTATAAAATCGAGTTCTGAACTTTGTTGAAAATAAGAATTTTGTAATGATTCAAAATACTCATATATATTTATTTCTCACACAAATTTATAAGAAATAAGTAAACATTTTCAAATACTTGAACAAAATCTCAAACTTTTATTTATAATTTAATTATAAAACCTTAGAGGGGGAAGGGTATTTATACTTCAAGCAAATCATTCTAAGTCATTGATTTAGTTTTCATGTGGAACATCAATATTTACTTTATCTTAGTACACAATTGTTTATCAAATTTAGTACACTAATGTTTATTAAATCTAGTACACCAATATTTATCAAATCTAATACACTAATATAGACAATTCAATATTCTAGATTAAATTTACAATTCGACATTGTCATGGTACGTAATAACTCCAATTGTTCGTCAACTACCGCCTATACTATCTCAGTCAAAAATGTCTCTCTCGTAGAGCCTACTCTCTACTTTCATAAAATTACTTTTGAATTGAAGATCTTAGCTAGTCGGCCAATGGTATGATGGGAAGGGAATGTGATGTCATTCCCCGCCTAAACCAAAGATATTTGAGATAATCAAGCATGTGTAGAACCTCCATAAACTTATCGTACTTTATATTTGTATTATTCCTTCCACGACCTCGTGTTGAACTTTTTTTTTTCTCATAGGTATTGAAATTATTATAGTTATAATTCCAATCTCATCTACGACCACGGCCTTTACTTTGTCCTTGACCTCGACCTCATTCTTGACCACGTTGGCTTTTCTCATAACTTTGAATTTCTTTTTTCTCCTTAAATTACATCTTGATAAGTTGTTCGGAGATGCCTAACTTTTCTTTTATTTTTTTTTCATAAGTTTGTAATGATCCTTATAGTTGCTCAATTGTCATTTTTTTAAAATCTTTAGTTTCTTCAATTGTTTTGACTATGTAATCAAATTTTTAATTCATAGAGCGTAGTATCTTTTTTATTATCTTTACTTCACTTAATTTTTCATTATTTATTTTCAGTTGATTAGAAATAACTTCGAGTCTAGAGAGATAATTAACAATCGACCCGTCTTCCTTTATGTATAAAGTTTCAAATTCTCCTCTCAAGGTTTGAAGACGATATTTTTTACTTATTCGAAGTCTTTGTAAAATGTTTAAAGTTTATCCAATACTTGTTTTGCGAAAGTTGTATGTGATATATTCTCAAAAGAATCATCATCTAATGCTTAAATAAATGATATAAAGAGTTTTTTTTGTCTCTTTTTCTCGAGTTCTTTAATGCATATATTTGTGTTTGAATCAAAACGAAAATGGCAACATCATATCTAGGTTTATTATAATATTTTTTCACAACCTCCCACACATCCTGTGCTTCAAGGAGTGTTTTTATTTTTATGCCCCAATTATCCTAATTGCTTCTATTGAGAATTAGAACTTGAAATGGTGTCATATCTCCATTTTTCATAGCTTTCGAACAGTATTTTGGATAATAATATGAATGCTTATAGGTCTGAAAATATACACTAAGAAAATTTTCAGGAAAAATTAGAGTGATTACAACGGTCTCACTTAAAACCTAGACTCCTTAGGTAATCTTGGCCTTTTTGACATAATTTTTTAAATATGAACATAATAACACAAATATAATATCTACGTTACAAAATTGAGCTCTGATACCATTTTGTTGAAAATAAGAATTTTATAAGGACTCAAAATACTCAAATATATTTATTTCTCACACAAATTTATAAGAAATAACCAGACACTCTCAAATACTTAAACAAAAATTCAAACTTTTATTTCTCATTTAATTATAAAACCGTAAGGGGATGTATTTTTTTACTTCAAGTAAATGATTCTAAACCATTGATTTAGTTTTCATGTGGAATACCAATATTTACTTTATCTTAGCACACCATTGTTTACCAAATCTAGTACACCAATGTTTATTAAATCTAGTATACCAATGTTTACCAAATCTAGTACACTAATTTAGATAGTTCAATATTCTAGATTAAGTTTATAATTGTAAACTCAATGTTTATAGATGTACTTATAAGCATTAAGTTTACAATTGTAAATTTAATCTAGAATATTAAACTGTCTAAATTAGTGTACTAGATTTAGTAAATATTAGTGTACTAAATTTTGTAAATAATGGTGTACTAAGATATGGTAAACATTGGTGTACTAGATAAAATAAACATTAGTGCTCCACATGAAGACTAAATCAATTATTTGAAATGATCTGCTTCAAATATAAATACCTTTCCCCCTTCATAATTTTAGAATTAAATTATAAATAAAAGCTTAAGTTTTTGTTTAAGTATTTGAGAGTGTTTGTCTATTTCTTGTAAATTTGTATGAGAAATAAATATATTTGAGTATTTTGAGTTCTTACAAAATTCTTATTTTTCAACAAAATGTCTTAATTCAAGTTTGAAGTTAAACAATAAAGGAATGTTGAGATTGTACATTTGCAGGATAAGACTTATGGTTCTAAACAATTTGACATGTAACAGTTACCATGTACTCACGTTTTTGCCACATGCAGACAAATTCATTTTTTGCATAATTCGCTATGCCTACACTACTACACCACTAGCACTTGGATAAATGCATATGTAAAGTCCATTCATCCAATAGGAAATAAGGTAGACTAGGTGATTCCAAATGAAGTGTGAGCAATAAATGTAAAGCCACCAAGGTAGCATCCTTCTTTAATTCAACCAAGAAAACAACAAATTCCCTCCCTTGGAGAGCAAGTAGTTTGCCAAATGTGTTCTTGATGTGTCAACAACCTAAATACAATCGCGTAACTTGCAAAAATTCGATTCCCCTAAACTGTTAGTGAAATTATGGGTAAAAGCCAAAAGTTTGTTGGTGGAATGTATGTAAAACAATCATATTTTTCCTTATGAATTCCATATTTAAATGCTTTTGTGGATGGCATTGATTTCAAAATTCTTGATTGAAGTATACATGTTCAAGGTACTTGTTAATCACTGTCCCTGAAACTTTGTATATTTTGTGACTTTGGCATGAATTATGAGAAAACGAAATTATGGTTTTGAGCATGAACTTGAAAGTTCATTACGTTTATTTTTGGTTTCAATGCATCCATTTAATTTGCATAGCTTAATGAATTAAATAAATTAATTTATTTCATTCATTAACTCATCATTATAGTGCATAGAAGTGTCAAATTTGTATACCGTGATCCTGTGCCTCTTAAAGTGAATTACAAATGCCACCTAATAATCAGGACAAATATAAACGATAATGTACACCTCATCAATAATCCATTCTGGCCTGTGCACAATGTTATACCTATCCTGAATGTGCAACTCTAGGCCAGTATGTGCGTAGAAACTAGCTTCGGTGAGTTGCCTATCCAAATAATCGTCTCACGCATTTACAACGTCTTCAACAATACAAAATTGAAGTAATAAGTGATTATACAAAGTGTTAAAATATACAAGAAACATATACTTCAATAGAAGTACATCCAATGTACATAGAGATAAGTGGACGCGATTGTCCACTGTTTTGACACAAGTGTCGAGCTTGAAATATGAATGAGCAACTCGAGAAGGGGCATGAATTGGGTTTCTAAATCAAATTGTGACAAATTAGTATCTTGACTCAACCAAAACACATAAGAGAGTTTACGGAATAAAGAAATTAACACAACAATTTATAATGGTTCGACAACACTTCGGCCTAGATTCACTCCTTCAAGATTCACTTGAAGTATTTTATTAACAATAAGCCTTGATTCTACAAGACTTTACAATTACAACCTAGGGTTTGAAATTCTACAACCTTTACAATGTTCGGCTCACCCTAAATACCTACAATCGTACTCAATTAAGTGAAAGACCCGCGTCTTTCACTTTCTTATAATGAATATAAAATTAAATATAAAAGAAAAATTTACAAGAATGAGCTTTTCAAATGTGGATAATTAAATTTGAGAGTTCTTGAAAATTCTAATATGTATATGATGATTTGCCCTTTGTCAATGTGCCAAGAGTTTCATATTCTCATTAACTTGTTGTAATATAAGGAATATGTTAGTTTAAAATATACAACCCAAGCATCAAAATGAATTTCAGTGTAATGAACAATAAATAGTTTAACAAAGTCACTCACTGTGTCCTCATTGACCTTCATCTGCAACATCGTCACCCACTCTAATGTCACTCTAATAGTCTACCCCTCAATGGATGCATTTGGTGTGGCCATTTATTACAAATACTCTCACCAACTCATCAGGAATAGGCCGCATTAAGTTTATCTAATATCACGGCTTGTACTCACCCTCTTTCATCAGATAAGTTTGGGTGCTTCAAAGGGTTCATGTTCGAGGTCCGCTAGAACTGACTTTATTGTACACACGCCCGTACTGATTGGCATTCTCTAAGAGAGGTCGCAAAATGATACGCACACTAACCTCTCTATTGTCTTTAGCCTAAAATGTAAGTCATAAACAAGTTACGACAATTTATACTTGAAATTTGGTAAAAGAGAAGAACACAGTTTCCCTTATATTTGAAGAAATTAAAAACATAAACTTGCATGAAAACTTAGACACTCCATAATACAAATAGTTTAGGGCCTCAAACATCTTCTTAACAATCCAACAACCTCAAACAATCACAACAAGAAGTATAACATCAATCTTCACTAACAAAGTGGGGCATCATGCATCATAAAATTTGAATATAATTAATTTTAATAACGACCATACTTTTGCATCATCGTTAGCATCTCTTTGCTACATATCACCTACCTCCTTGACCAAGATCATCAAAATCTCTTCCTAACGGTGCAACAACTCCTCCTTACATTATAATATCTCATCATGACTATACCACATCTCCTCCTGCTTATGTGTAAAGGCCTTAAAATCAGTGCAGAGTGAATAGATCTCTCGTAGTAAGTCTCGATCACACTAAGGTTACGCCAGGATATCGATAAAGTTGAGCGCATCGTGTTGTTTCCTAAGTGGCATTGTGCCATATATCTTTAGCGATAAGAATATGATCTAAAGCCTCAAGCATAGGAACCTTATATGATGGTAAGTAACTACATTTACCCAACTTTTCCATACGAGGATGTACACGATTAATAAGCTGGTAAATGGGTTGTGTCATGTTACTTGACTTAATAACCTGAATATTTAAACGAGTTAATAGGTCGTGTCATCCATTTATTAAACAAATCATATTCGTATAAAAAGAGTCTTGACACGATTAATAAATGGATTGTGTTAGGATTGAGAGTTACACGTCCCGATAATACGAATTGCCACTCCTAATTTCTACTTTTCTAATTGCTGTAAAGTATAAACTAATATTTTTTAAAATAAAATATTTGAAATATCAAAAGTATGTGAATATTGAATAACTTTTTATGAGTAAGATTTAAGAATATTAAATAATTTGAATTAGATCTCACTTAAAATCTTTATACTAACTACCAGTCTACTAATAGTTTAATATATTAAATAGGATGAAATTGATATATTAAATACTAAATATGGTGAAAAGAATTTATATTAATAGTTTCATTTAAAATTTAGAGTTTAGTTTAGTCATCTTATGTTTGATTATTCTGTTAATTGTGTTTTTATTTTAATTGAATAAATTATTTGTTTCCATTGAATATTGATAAAATCTTAGAATAAATAACGTGTTTAATTTAAAATATATAAATAAAAGTGAACTTTTATTTTTTTTAAATAATTATTTATCTTATTAAATATTTGGATCACCTACTAGTTACAATGCTCAATCTAGTTTTAAAAAAGTATTAGCAGTTACACTTTCAGGGTTTTACAAAATTGACATCTATGCTAATCAAGTGGTATATCACTTCTATTAAGAAATTACAAAGGATAATTTATTTTATAATAGATTTAAATTACAATAGATGTGAAAGTCTACGTAGAATTGTGTTTACAATAGATTTAATTCACAATAATTTTTTAATATTATATATTATATATAATTAATTAAGATTTATAAAAAATTTATCCAAATGAAGATTATTAATTGATAAAATTTAGGGAATTAACCAGAAATAATTACGATTCATTCATCTTATTCAAATATGACCACCTACAAACTTTTTATTAAAAAATGACCGTTCATTATATTTTCAAACTGAAGTATCTTTGCGACCACTTTCTTTCTCTCTACTCTATTTTTATTCTTTTTTTCCTCTCATTCCCAACACTTTCTCTCCAAATCAAAACACAGTAATAGGAATTCTTCATACCTTCCTACATTGTAATTGATTCTTACAAATTATTGCGGATAAATATTCATTTAGATACAATATATTACCAAGGTGAGTGTATTTAGTTTAGTTTTTAATTTTCAATTTTCAATTTAATAAAGAGAAGAAAAAAATGTTAGTTTGTGAAAAATGTATTATTTTACGTATAACATGACAATGTAATACTAAAACTCGGTTAATATTTCATACTTTTTGTCATTAAAGTGTAGTATATATGAAAAATACATAAATTTATAAAAGTCGTAGACAATTTGAAGCCAATGATCACACACACCTGACAAGAATTTCCTAGACATGTCTAAGACTTCCTCCATAACAACAATTATCACATGAGGAAATTCTAGCTAGAAAAATGCACATGTTCAGATACATAATCCAATAATTGCAAATAAAGAATTTTATGGGCAGCACACTAATGAAGCCAACAGCCATGTCATGGCATACTTCAACTTCAGTATAAACTTTTATGTTAACAGCAAAATTGTACACAAAAAAGGTTTCAACAGTGGCAGCTTGCTCTATATTCTACTAGATTTTGGAACTCTCAACTTTCCTATCCCAACCAGCAAAAAAACTTAGATTAAATTTTAATTAGCAAAATAAGACAAAAAAAATGCTCGAAACTACAGTTTCGAGTAAGACAGAATGGCCTTCATTCTTTCTCAATTTCTGTTTACCTATTGAATTTTGTCATACTTAAAATTGTAGTTTCGAGTATGTTAAAAAAATCTCTTGTTAAAAACTATAGTTTCGAGAATGACAGTGTAAAATTCATTTATTTTTTAATTTTTTTTAATTTTAAAAATGTATATCATTCCCTCTCAAGCGTGATTCGTCGTCGTTGTCGATTTGTCGTGAATACACAATAGGCATAAGTTTGATTTGTCGTCATAAATGATTTATCGTGAATATCAAACAGGTAGAAGCTCGATTCGTTGGAGAATGGAGAAGAACTAAAAAAGAAATAAAACAAGTTTAAGGGGAGGGCTCGAAAGTCATGGTAAGAGTGAAAGAAGATTTTTTATTCTTTGAATATTACATATTATATATACAATTTATCGAGAATTTTGATATAATCGCATATAATATTGTCCAAAAATCTATATCCAAATTAAATAATATCTTGTGTTTACAGAAAAAGAAATCTACTTGTACTAAAATACAATAAGATGTATATATAATAGATAATATTTCTGAAGTATGAAAAATTATCTTGCGACTTCACTGAGTGAAATTCTAGCCTCTTGATCGGTCGCCAAAGTCGGGGTGGTAATTTTTTATTATTATTAGGAAGGTGGTGAAAATTGATCTTTAGACATTAAATGTGGTCACAATTAGTTGAATGCTGCTGCTGACTTGCAAAAGAACAACAGTAGTTTTCCGATTAACCAGGAACTGAGACTGAGAGGTGAGAGCAGATACAGTAAGAGATAGATGGAGATGGAAATGCGGGCAAATGAAGAAATAAAACAAGGCGAAGACCTAACCCCGCCTCTCTTCCCTCTCACTTTCTCTCTTCACGACTCTTTTCTCGACTCTCACTGTTCTTCTTGCTTCTCTCCTCTTCCTTCCTCTCCACTTCATCCCACCACTTCCGTCCTTTTCTGCTCCCCTCACTGCTCCTCCCTTCCCTACTCTCCCTCCGAACTCCGCCTCCTCCTCTCCGCCGCACACACCTCCGACCTCCGCGCCGCCCTCCGCCTCCTCTCCCTTCTCCAATCCCCTCTCCCCGTGCTTCCGTCCCCTCGTCTCTTCGGCTTGCTGACCAACCGCGATAAGTTGACGTCTTCCCCAGATTCGGATGTTGCGTCGAAAATCAGGGAGGGAGCGGACGAAATGGCGAGGGCGAGAGGGAATTTGTCCAAGAACGTCGTTTGGGAGGAGGCTGCTTTGTGTTTGGTTATCACGAATGCCGTTGAGGTGCAGGATAAGAGCGGGCGTATTTTAGGGATTGCCGTTTACGATAAGGATTTCTCTTGGATTAATCATAGCTGTTCTCCGAACGCTTGTTACCGGTTTTTGGTTTCGGACACTAACACGGCGTCGTTTTGTGGCGAGACGAAGATGCGGATTGCCCCGCATCCGCATGTCAGCAATGCCGTTGAAAGTACTCAGGTACACTCACAGTGATACATTACTAAGATTTATCAACTTTGTTTCTTGTAATATGAATCCAGAGTTGAGGGTTGGTGCTGAATGCAGGAAGAGAATGATGTTTGTAGCGACAGTAAATTCGCACAAGGTTGTCATTTTATTGAAAATCTTTTAATATATTCGAAGATTTTGTATTTTTAAAATGTTTTTTGATTTCTGAATTATTTTCTTTACTTGGGTTGTTGAAGGAAGTGACAGATATGGACCCAGAATCATTGTAAGGAGTATTAAACCTATTAAGAAACACCAGGATGTAACTGTGGCATACACTGACTTGTTGCAACCTAAGGTACATTCCATACCAAGCACGTATTTATTCTATAGAAGGTTGATAATTTTCTGTTACTTCTTTTTGGAGTCTGTATGAAACTCGTTGACAGAATCAGTCAATTGAATATGTGAGATAAACCATGTACTTACATGGTTTTTCTAGTGAACGATGATATCTGTGTGCTTTATAGCTAAGGAACTTCTATCAGATTTATTATGTTGATTAAAGTAATTAAAAACTGGCAGTGCAGTTAGTGATTTTTGCGAAGGATGATTTGTGTCAATTCATCTTTTTTTCTCCAAGGGTTTCATAATTGGACATTGAACCCATTTCATATGATGGGAAATGGCGGTGTATTTGGCGCCTCAAAATTGGATTCAATTGTCAACTGCTCTTAGAAATAGGATTAACTACAGATTCAAACCATATCACATGAATGTGGTTAAGTTTTGTTTGATAGTTTTTAGCCTCTACATGCTTATGCTTTTAAAATGACATTGTAGAAACCTGTCTCTGAATAGGAATACTCACAAACTTTCTTTTCTGCTAATACATCCAATAAATTATCATGACTAATCTGGCTAACCAAGGCCATCAGAGAGAGAAATAAATGAATAGAGGAGCAAGAAAGGCCACTAACTTGGTGGTGAAAAGATTGCATGTAAAAGGAAGGGTGAATCTGGTTGGTACTTACACTTTTTTGTCATAGATCAAGAGAAAGACTATGCTATATTCCCTTTGGATTCTATTGTTGCTAACTAAACATATGTTTGATTTCATATCCTGAATTATCAGTTGCCTTAGTGTCAGCATATGTATGTTTCTGACTTATGTTAGAATATTACCAGTTTTGAACATTGAATAATAATTTGTTGTGTTCTCATTCTGTCAACTAAAGCTTCTTTTTCTCAAATTTTTATTTTATTTAAACTAACTTCTTGTTTTAGGCAATGAGACGAGCAGAGCTGTGGTCAAAGTATCAATTCTTTTGTCGCTGTGAGCGATGCGCTGCATCACCCCCAACTTATGTAGATCTCACTTTAGAGGTAAAAGCTTGCAAACCTATTAATGCGAATATGTTGTTATGCTTCTATGATCGTTATAGATTGATTAATCTATTATGTGATCACTTTTTTTCTTCTGTTTACTCCCTTCTTGCCCCATCTCTGACCTAATGTTGTTGGGGAGAATCAGTCAGTATTTTTTTTTTAATTATTATAGTTTTCTATGAAACGTTCTTTTAAGATCATTGTAGATTGATTCTTCTGTACTTTTTAACTACATCTTTTCTCTGTTTGCTCCCTTCTTTCACCATCATGTTACCAAATAGGCCAAGAAAATAGAAAAATAAGGTAAATTGATACCAAATAAAATGTACAGAAAGGAATAAATCTTGCATGGAATGATAATTTTATTAGTAGAAGTTGGCACCCAAGATTTTTCAGAAGTTTTTCTAGATTGAAAAATCTTGCACAGCTTAAAATCGAAAAAATGCCTCCTTTACATAGAGGAGCGTTCACCAAAATACAATTCAAAACATACAATTCTCCTTTACGAAAAAATGACCAAAAAAGAATTAAGACTTTATTCTATCGAGAAAAAACATGCAGATATTTTGCCGACACTAAGAGATAAATGAGTTCTTGATGTAGCTAGCAGTTATATCCCCTAAATAAGTTCCTAATCCTTTTTCAGTCATGTGGTGGGGCTTGTCCTGGCTTGTCAACCGATTAATTCTCATATTCTCTGTGTTTTTTGGAGTCCACTCCTCCCCTATATTTCGGAGGCCTTGTTTCGTTTTTAAGATGTGCGAGATTTGTTAATCAAGAATAACTTCTAAAAAATCTGGAGTGCAAACTTCTGTTGATACAATTTTAATTTTACATAAGATTTGTTTCTTTCTCTGCAATTATTTGATATAAAATTTTATTATTCTATTTTCTGGATTATTGTAGTGTTCTTATGTAATGTTACTATGATCATTGTAGAATGATTCATTTGTAAAATGTGATCACTTTTTTGCTTCCTTGGTTCACCATCTCTTATGGTTTGGATTATTATAGTTTTCTTATTTCACATCACTATTATCATTTTAGATTGATTGACGTGTAATATATGATTACCTTCTGCGTCATGTATCCACATTCTAATAGAAAGCACTAAACTTTGTACCAGAACTGTTGTAACCATATTCTACTGATTCACTTTCTAAACGTTAAAATTTACATCTTGTGGCTGAGAACAACCAATGACCGAAAAAGCATCAGTCATGTACATATGGGGATGCATGACATAAACAAGTGGTTTGAAATAACTTAACTCCAGGGTCTTTTTCCCTCTCAGGAAATTTCTGTTTCTAATCTGGGTTCTACAAGCTTGACATCTGACCATAACTTTCCTAAGGATGACGCAAATCAAAAGTTAAATGATTATATGGATGAAGTTATATCTGAGTATTTGTCAGTTGGTGATCCCAAATCTTGCTGCAAAAAGCTTGAGAACATGCTTATCCAAGGTCTACAGGGTGAGTTGTTAGAAACCAAGCAAGGAAAATTGCAGCTAAATTTCAGGTTGTATCCGCTGCACCATCTTGCTCTGAATGCCTATACAACACTGGCATCTGCATATAAAATCCGTTCAATTGACTTATTAGCTGTCTATTCTGAGATTGGTGGAGCTTTTGACATGAGCAGGACAAGTGCAGCATATTCATTGTTGCTTGCAGGTGCAACTGGCCATTTGTTTCAATCTGAATCATCTGTGATTGCATCTGCTGCTAATTTCTGGGCAAGTGCAGGGGAGTGCCTGCTAACTCTTGCTAGAAGCTCGGCTTGGAATTTGTTTGTAAAACCGGCATCACCAGTTTCAATTTCTTCCCTTGAGAAACATAAATGTTCCAATTGCTCACTGGTGGACAGATTTCAAGTGAATTCATTTCTTAGTCAATCTCAAAATACAGATTTTCAAACCATGTCTACTGAGATTCTTGATTGCATTACTGATACAACACAGAAAGTTTGGAGTTTGCTAGTATATGGATGCCGGTACTTGCAAATAATCAAAGATCCTATTGATTTCAGCTGGCTTGGCAAGTCATCCAATGCATGGAATTTTCAGGTCCATTTTGGCAGCAGTGATGAGGATTCATATTATCAAACTGAGGATCAGGAAAGTACTTGTAGAAATATAGCACAACTGTATAACAATGAAGGAAGGTTGAATATCTATTGGCTTGGTGTTCATTGTTTATTATATGGAAGTTATCTAGCAAATATATGTTATGGTCTGAATTCCCATTTGACTTGTGACATTAAAAATGTTTTATATAATGAAGAGAAATAGGTTCAATAAACCGAGTGTTTTTGGTTCCATCTAGAAGAGATCAAAACAACATGGCTTTCTCTGGAGTCCGCACTTTCCCTGTGAATGAAAAGCAGAAGATTTTAGTAAGTGCGTGATGGTTTAAACAAATAGAGGTGTTGTAAATGTTGTTAAAATAAAGCTTTTAGGCTGGAACTGACAGATCTGTATCTTTTCTTGAGGCCCATTCTGTTGCTCTGAAAGATAACTATTGACAATTTGGTAGCAATTCCAGAGGAGCCGAGTTGCCTTTTGTGTTCAATGCAGCTCCTTCATATGCATAGAACAGTGGAATTGAAACTAATAAAAGCAATAATATTGATATACTCCCGCAAGACACTCCTGTCTTTACGATTATGGAAGAAATAGAATCATTTCAAGGGGTATCAATAAAGCTGGGGATGTGACTGGCGCTTACACTGACTTGTTTCAAACAAAGGTACTATTCCATATCAACTATGTGCTTTATTTGATATCTTGTTGACAATATTCTATTATTTCTTTTCGGTGTCTGAATGATGACTCATTGGTGGAATCAATCAAGTGATTCTGTTAGAGAACTCTTGCATTAGAGTGAACTTTATTTGCTGTGTATATATAATAGATTTAGAACAACTGTAAGATTATTTTGTTAAATGGAATAATTAAAAAACTGTGGTGCAGTTAGTGGAATTTCAGGAGATGATTTGAATGTGGTTAAGTTTAGTTTGATAGTTTTTAGCATTTATTACATGCTGATGTTTAAATGACATTTTAGAAACTTGACGCTGAAAAGGAAAACTACCACTTTCTTTTGCTGCTAATGCGTCCAATAAAACTATGACTAATCTGGCTACCAAGGCCAACAAACACATAAATAAATAGAATAGAATAGCAAGAAAGGCCATTAACTTAGTGGTGCACATATTACATGTAAAAAGAAGGGATGAATCTAGAGGGTTTAGTCTTTTTCCATAGATCAATCCAAAAATAGTGCTACATTCCCTGTGGATTTTATTCTTACTGATGAAAAACATTTATTTGATGTCTTATCATGAACTACGAGTTTCCTTAATATCATCATATATATATATATATTTCTTAGTTAAAGTGTTTGAAATTGAGGTGTTGTGACTAGTTGTTGTGGAATGAAATTACTATATGCTTATTATAAGTGGGAGAGTGGGTGGTAAATATAAACTACCGAGTGAAAGTGGTCTTACCAAACTCTTTAGTTTTTGTACTTCGAAAACTAAATAGAAGCATAATAATTTCAAACTTGTACTTAATGTTAAAATGCTGACAATCCAAAAATTGTGTGATATTTCTTGGGTTTTTATCATCTTTTTACTTGTAACATTTTTTTCCTCAAATTTACATTTTATTTAGACCAATTTTATGTATTAGGCAATGAGCCAGATCAGACTCATGGTCAAAAGTATCAATTTTCCTGTTACTGAAGTTGATTTGCCAGATCACCACCAATTTATGTCGATCTCACCTTAGAGGTAAGAGCTGTCGAAGCTATCAATGTTATTATGTCATTATTGTTAGATTATCATAGCTTTCTTATGTGTTCACTTTTCTTTCTCCTGTATGCTCCCCTCCTTTCACCATCTTTGTATGTTTTACTTGCCCACATTCAAATAAAAAACACTTAACTTTGAAGCAGAACTATAGTCACCACATTCTCCTAATGCATGAATTTTATTAGATTAATATCCTGCCAATTTATTGTTATTACTGTAGATATCTCAAATGAAAATAATAATAAATTACCCATTTTATAAGTCTCTTAGAATTAATTATAAAGAACTCTGTCAGGAAGGTATTAATTAATCCGTAGAGTGTACAATCATGATTTCAATATAACTATATTTTCCATATAAGACAGTCGTCGTAGAATAGTCAACCTTAATGAGTTATATATTAGATTTTATTCTTTAGAGAAATTCTATCTGATAACCAGTTCTAATTAATAGTTTTGGCGTGGAACTTAAAAGATTTGAGGATAGATATTCCCCTACCTTACTATCGGACTAATAATGGAGGTTATTGATTTTTTTTGTTATTATCATTTTCTAATATCTTAGTTAATTTATATTATTGACAATTTTTATTAATTTCTAATTTTTATTAAAATAATTAATTAGGTTATGTCAAATAATATGAGATAATATAATATAAAACAAAAAAATACTAAACTCATCTTAATCCCATTAGAATAATAATATCACTTAATAAATATAAATGGAGATGTGAATGTGACATCCCTTAATATAAATGATATGTTATTCAATCAACTAATCCAGTAGTAAAATAAAATAGTTGCAATCTATGGTTTTTCTAAAAGAAAAACCATAAATTAAGTCTAATATTTTGAAATTCATTTGGGCTTTAAACTTCAATAGTCATCTTTCATTTCCCTTGATTGATATTAAAATATGGGTTTGGGCTTTTTAGGTCTTTTGTTTTGTCCAATTTTAAAGTTTTTTTAAATTAAATTTTTATTAGGACAAAAATTAAAATAAGCTCATTAATTAATTTTTTAAAAAAATATTGGACCAAAAATGAAAAAAGAATCATAACATTATTTGTATTTTGGCCCAACACAAATAAAATCAAGATTTGAGGATCAAAAATCTAATCTGAAACTCATTATCCAATGCAAAACCCTCATTAGGGTTCAATTATTTTTTCACTTCCAAATGCCACCACCACCAAAGTTTCTGCCATTCCTGATATCGCCTTTTCACTGTTTCGGCTCATTACATTATTCTGGCATTGTATTAGCTTGAAAAAATTTTATTATCTTTTGTAAAATTATGACATTTAAACCTATTTTACATCAAATCTAAATGAAGAAAAAAAAAAGGAAGGTGAATATGACATTTTTCTTGATCTTATTATAACCCAAGACAAATAACAAAGAAAAATTTACATGGAATTAAAGCAACCATTCATCACAATAATAAAATAACAAAAATAGATTAATAATGTACTAAGTACCATGCAAAAATTAACAAATATGCATTAATGATATATTTACATTAATGATACCATATCATTAATGCATATTTGTGAATTTTGATGTGTCACCCATTATATTATCAATCTATGTGTGATATTTTATTATTTATGTGATAAGTGATTGCTTTAAACCATGAAAGATTTTTCTTGTATCATTTTTCTTGGGTTACAACAACAAAGGTGACAGAATAATGTCATGATTACCTTTTTGATTTATTTTTCTTATTAAATTTAGATTTGATGTAAAATAAGTTTGAATTATTGAATGTAATATTTTTGAAAAAAAAAATTTCAAGCTATTAGAGTGTATGAACAGTATCCTGATAGCGATGCGGGGACGACAGTAATGGTAGAATATTTGATGGTCTTAGCGGCTGTTAGAAGTGAAAATAATGAAACCTTAATTAAGGTTTTGGATTAGTTTTCATTTTTATTGTATTGAGCCATACAAGTAAATTTGTTGTCCTAATTTTTTTTTTCACTTTTGGTACTTTTTTTAAAATAATAAATTATTGGGTCTATTTATTATTTGGCCTAATAAGAATTTTTTTTAAAGAAAATTTTGTAATTGGTCAAAACCCATATTTTCAATATTAATTAAGAGAGATGGAAGATGGATGTTGAAGTTTAAAGTACAAATAGAATTTAAGATTTATTTTGAAAAACTTTTAGACTTGATTTAATATTTTTTTATTAAAATTACGAATTAAAGTTTTTTTATTTTATTACTTGATTAATTAGTTATATAATATGTCATTTAGATTAAAAGGGTGTTACATTCACATGTTCATGCATATTTATTAAACTAGATTAAGTTGAAGTTCAGTATTTTTTTTGTTTTTATATTATATATTAATTCATGTAACAAGAAATTTAAATAATATAAATTAACTAAAATATAAAAAAATAATAATAAAAAAGTTGTAAATTATAAAAATTGAGTGGTAGAAAGGTTTTGGCATAAAAACCCATAAACCTCTATTATTAGTCCTGTAGTAAGATTGATGAATCTTAAATCTTGTGAGTTCTTTAGGAAGGGTGTTAATCAAAACTATTTAGTAGATAAGAATTTTTTAATGATAACATATAGTATATAACTCGTTAATATTGCCCCCAAAGGCTCAGCGGCGTGGGTTGTCTCTATTTATAGAGCAATCATGTTTGACTCTTAAAGGAAGTAAGGTGGGCCATAAAACTATTTTTGGGCTATGCCCGCCCACACATTATCTTTTATAAAGAAAAGCTCCGTTTCTTCGATAACGTTAAAGTCTTACTCCCTGTGAAAATAATAAAAAAAAAGAATATTGTTTTATCAAATTATATCTGGAATGTTAAATGCCCGATCAATGCGGGCCGTGTCAGGCTCACACTTGAGCCTGTCTGAATAACTCATGGGCCGTTTTGACTTATGTTTGATTTTGAAAAAAAAATTTAAAATTTTGTAATGTAGGGAATCAAACACACGACTCCAAACATACATAGACAATTTACCACCATATCACAAACCTTCATTTATATAATTTGTACAAAGTAATTATACTTAACCAACATTAAATCTTCATATTATTAAAGTTATTATATCAATAAAAAATTAATTTTATAATTTAATATGATTCAAATTTTATAATTATAATTATTATTGTCATTATAAAATCATAAAAATAAAAATTTTATATATAATACTAATAATTATTAAAGTAATCTATATTTATAAAAAATATTGTCACTCACAATAGACGACGAGTAATTATAAAAGAAAAGATAGAGTGACGAGGGTGACTCATATTATTTGTAAATTTAAGTTTAAAAATTTATAAAATTAATTTAGTTCTATAATTGTCTCTATTAAAGTTCACATAAATTCAAAAAAATAATAAATTTATTGATTTGAATACATATTTAAAGTAATTTAAAAATATTAATTTTTTATTATTTCATATATCGTCAAAATAACATAATCAAATAAATATTTCATTTCTTTAAAAAATTAATAAATAACAATAATCAATTTTTAATAATAATAATTAAAATATATAATCTAATATTATAATAATCAATGAATCATTTGTAATAGTATAAATGTATAAATATTTTAAGATAAAATTTATAAACCAAAAACAAAATTCTGTAAAATTAAAATAATAAGTTTTAATAAAATAAAAATAATAAATTTATTCAAATAAAATAATCAATTTGTAATTAATGAAGTCCTTAAAGAATTTCTTTTTCTTTTTAAATTTCGCTTTCTTATTTACCAAATAAAATATTTTGTGTAAAATTATCAAAAAATAAAAAAATTAAGATTTATTTTATATATTTTCTCTAACTTTATCAATTATATTCAAAATTAGATCATAATATACTACTACATTTATTTAATTTTCTTTTTATATAGGTTTATAGAAAATTATAGTCAACATATCAATTAAATTTGATATTTTATTTTAACAAAATCTTTATTATTGATAATATTTTATATAAATTGTTATTTACCTCATTCAAATGGATTATTGTTGTTAATTATTTTTTAATAATTAATTTATGAAAAAAATATTTATTAAAACTAAAAAAATTATGACATTGAAATATAATTATTGTTAATAATAATTTAAAATAATATATTTAATAAATATACTAAATGATTATTTGTTATTAAATAGAATATATTTATAAAGTTTTCCAAACTAATCTTGTTCTAGTGAGAAAGTGGTCATTTGTGTTCTTAAGGTTATGGTTAACTCTTAACAAATGTAAATTTTTTTTAATTTAATATAAACCCATCAAGACAAGCCCATTGAACTTATTTGGGCTAGTGATACAGGGACACAGGCCTGCGGGCTAGCATGGCCCATCGCGAACTCGTGTCAAGCACCGCCCATGAGCTTGACATCACAGGCTAACTCGACCCGAGCATCGTGCCTTGCTGTATTGGGCTTATATTGTTCATGGACCGTGTCGAAAAAAATATAAGTGAAGAAAAAGAGAATCAAGAGTCTCTTGTCCTACATATAACTAAATTAACTAATTAATATCAAGTGGTAAAATTTAGTATCAACAATAATAATAATAAATTATTAGACTATTAGTATAATTAGTGATAAATATAATCACCTTAGGAAGGTATATTTAAAACTGAATTAAATTATCAATGTATAATAAAAGCAATTAAACAAATGCATTCATATTGTTATGCAAAAGCGTTTTTTATGTAACATAATATATGCTCATATATGTATTATATTATATTTTTTTTCTTTTTTAAAAAAATGTCTTCTACCAGTCCATTTGTATCAATCCTTAAACATTATAAATTAACTGGACCTAATTATATATATTGGAAAAGAAATCTTATGATTGTACTCATAGTTTGTTGGAACGTATGGAGCTTCTTAATTCCATCAACTACTTGAAAATCACCCATCGCGACTTGAAGCTCCTCTACCAAACCGGACCTCGACGACCTAGGGTATCAAGGGACTCCTCTGCTAAATCAGTCTTCAACGACCTAGCTTTCTACTTAGCCCGTCCTCAACGACTTGGCTCTACGCTCAACTGATCCTTAACGATATGGCTCTACTGCTTAACCGGTCTTCAACGATCTGGCTATGTACTACTTAATTAGTCTTGGCTTTGATATCATTTGTTGGAGCAAGTGGAGGTTTTGATACTCAATTGTAGAGAAAAATAAATTGGACACTCTTTAATTAATAAATAAAATAGAACCACTTATACATAAAAATTGGTATAAGTGTTATACATACAAAGAAGATAATTACTCACACAAAATAATAATACATACAAGTGTTTACGCTCAAATAATCACTCACATTTTCTCAATACACACAAGCATGTCTCTTCTTTCTTTGTTTTAATCTCACGCAAGACTCTGCATCTCTTACACAAGCAGTACTATTTGCAGCATTTCTTAGCACATTTGAATTTGTGAAGTCGGTGATTTTGCCAACTTTATCTTCTCTCGTTTCTTCTTCAACATTTCAAAAATATTGTCATCTTCTATATTCAAAATTTGCTGCCATCTTGGAATTTTGTTGAGGTCAGAGGAATAAACTAAAAATTTGACTTCAACATCTTTGAAGAATTCTTCAGGGCCAAGACTTGTGGGAGATTATTGGGAACAGTGAGACTACGCTACCATAGGATGCTCCGGCTATAAAGAAATGGAGAGTCAAAGCAAGAAAAGCAATGTATGTAATAAAGACCACTGTAGAAAAAGAAATGTTGTAGCATATAAGAAAGCGTGGAACACTTTTGCAACGCTTTTCTCGAAAAGAAATGATACAAGATTGCAACTTCTTGAAATTGAGTTATTCTTGATCATTCATAGGGAGATGAGAATAAATTAATATTTTAATAAAGTAAAATCTATTTGTGGAGAGATTTCAGAATAGAACCTTTAATAGAGATAATAAATAGGTTGTGTTGGATTGACACGGTCCATAAAATTTAACCTTATGTGAGCTCATATGTCGGGTCAATACGGTGCGCACAATAAAATTTATAGGCCAAGCACAACCCATGATACGGTTATTATGCCTGCCTTACCAACCTGATCCATCAGAAAACAAGCTCAGCATGATGCATAAGTTTATTTGGGTCATCCGTGAATAATATTAAACATGAATAATAACATAAACATTGATTCAATATTAATAGTAAATTACCATTATTAATATATTTATATTATAAAAATTAAAAATTAATAAAAATTTATTGACTAATAAATAATTTGTAAACTTAAAAATAATAATAAATTAAACCAGTTTAAAATAATAATATATTTAATAAATAATAAGTTTACGATATTTATTGTTTGCAATTAAATCAAAATCTTAAGGAAATAATTGTAATTTATAATAAAATACGATACTTAATTATATTTTAATCGTAATATAATTAAATATTTAGATATTCATATATATAAAATTATAAACATATAATATAATTATCATTCATACTTAGTTATAATTAACATCATATAAAGATATTAACAATCATCAATTTATTATACTCTTACTTTTTCAAACAAAATGTTATATATAAAATTATAAATTAATTTCAAAATAATTGTTGACTGTCAAAAAATTTATACAAATTCTATATAATTATAATAATAAAAATAAAAAATTTATGTTCTATTTATTTAGAATTCTCATTTTTTTATTTTTTTGATTACATTTGAGCAATTTAAAATTTATGTGCATTGTGTTAATTTTTTAATTTATTTTATAAATAAATAACTAATTAATGGAAAATATTTTTTATTTTTTATTTTTTAATATTATAAATTACAAGATGCAAATTTTTTACATTTAATCTTTTTTACTTCATTTCTTTTTATATCTAACTAACAAATTATATTTAACAATACAAATAAATATCATAAATTAAAAATTTACAAAACAAAATTCTACCAGTCTTTCAAATTTAGGTAGATTAAAATTGAAATTAAAAAAATATAATATAATTGCTATATAAATTCAATATAATTATAAAATTAAAAATTTATATTTCATCTATATAAAATTTTACATATTTAGATTTAAATTTAAAAATTTATGTAATTTTTATTAATTAAAATTACATGAGTAATTAAATTTTATTTTAAAAATTTTATAAGTTGAGTTTTATTATTTAAAATTAATTTTTTATTAATTATAAATAGTAAATACTATTTAATTGAGCTAAAGTTATTATTTACGGGCTGAACAACAACCCAAATAATAGAGCGACCCAGCATGGCCCAACCCATGAATAGTACCTAGGTCAGTACGGCACGACACAATTACTGTTGATGATGCGAGGTGACTTGCGAGAGAAAGTTTGAAGAGACTCAAGCACACGGGTTTTGCGCGTGAGTATGTGAAAGCGTTCAGTTCGTTGATGCTCGACATCAAGAACATGTCAGATGAAGACAAGCTCTTCAATTTCATTTTCGGATTGCATCCATAGGCATAAACGGAACTACAAAGGCAAGCAGTGAGAGATTTGCCTACTACAATCGCAGCGGCGGATAGCTTGGTAGACTATAAGTTCGAATCACTGCAGAACAAAAGAGAAATGAGGGAAAGAAGAAGAAGGCTGGTTCTTTGAAGAATGAGGGTCAAAAGAAAGAAGGAGAATCTAGCCGAACAAAGTCACAAGGCAGGAAAAGAAGGGCTTGGCATGCTTCATTTGCGATGGTCCCTATAGGGCGACAGAATGCCCAAAGCGTGGCAAGCTAAATGCAATGGTTGCCGAAGAAGAAAATCCAAAAGCGGAGGAGTGCATTCCGAAGCTCAATCCTTTGCAACAACAACGTTGCAATATATTGCGGGTTGACGAGAGTTATCAAGGTCTCATGTACACAACCGTACATGTAAATGGCCTCAAGATTCGGGCAATGATAGACACGGGCGTGACAAACAACTTCCTTGCAAAATGAGAGGTGCAGTGCTTGGGATTGAATGTCGAAGGAACGTCGTGTACTATGCGAGCGGTAAATTCATCGGTTATGGTTGTGCAAAGAATAACCATAAGCCCTTTAAGAGTCTGGGATTGGGAAGACAAGATACATTTCTCAATTTTACCTCTCCAAATTTTACTTCTCCAAGATTTCGACTTAATTTTGGGGATTGAATTTCTTATGGGCGCTATGGCATATGTGATGCCACAAATGCAGGGCCTATTGATTACGGAAAAGACTCCACAGCTCGTACCTTGCGAATTTTTAGAGAATGACAAATCGGGGCTGTCATTACAATCCGCCATTTAGTTTAACAAGGGGCTCAAGAAGCGGGAGATATCGTACCTTGCAACGTTTGTAGAGATCAAGTCGGATCAGGTTGTGGAGATGTCTGACGAGTATGCTGCAATATTAAATGAGTTTGCGGACATCATGCCACTTGAGCTCCCAAAATAGTTGCCTTCAAGGCATGCTATCGATCACCACATTGAGTTAGAACCTGACGCCAGACCCCTTGCGCAGGTTTCTTATCGACTGTGGCCATTCGAGCTAGCGGTGTTGCAAAAACAACTCGATGAGTTGTAGGATGCGGGGTACATTTAACCTTCGAAGGCTCCTTATAGTGCACCAATTTTATTCCAAAAGAAGTAAGACAGATCGCTGCAAATGTGCGCAGATTATCGCGCACTCAACAAGGTCACGGTGAAGAACAAATACCTCGTCCCCAACGTTGCTAATTTGTTCAATCGATTGGGCATCGCTTGCTACTTTACAAAACTCGATTTGAGAGCGGGATATTGGTAAGTGAAGATTGCTAAAGGCGATGAGATAAAAACAGCGTGTGTAACAAGGTATGGTTCGTATGAGTTTCTAGTTATGCCATTCGGACTTACCAATGCACCTGCTACCTTTTGTAATCTCATGAATAATGTTCTCTATGAGTTTTTGGATGAGTTTATGGTTGTCTATCTAGATGACATTGTGGTGTATAGCAAAAGTTTCAGAGATCATTTCAAGCACTTAAGACGCTTGTTCACGAAGCTACAAGAACACAAGCTGTATGTCAAGAAGGAAAAATGCAAATTCTGTAGGCGGGAAGTGTTATTTCTAGGCCATTGGGTGAGTAACAGCAGCATTCGGATGGATGAGAGGAAGGTCAATGCCATTCTTGACTAGATCGAGTCTAAAAAGGTACCCGAACTCCTATCTTTTCTTGGGTTGGCTAACTATTATAAAATTTTCATTGAGGGCAACTCCAAAAGAGTTAGCGCGCTCACTGACTTGTTACGGAAAGATCGAAAGTGGGAATGGACCAAGGCATGCCAACACGTATTCGACAACATCAAAGGTACAATAGTTTTTGAGCCCGTGCTCAAGCTACCGAATTTCAATAAGCCTTTCAAGGTTTATAAGGATACGTCAGACAAGGCAATAGATGGCGTGCTAGTACAAGAGGGGCATCTAATAGCTTTCGAAAGTTGAAAATTAAAGGATGCTAAGCAACAGTATTCAACCTACGAGAAGGAGACAAGGTAGTGCATTGCTTGGCAATTTGGCGACATTATCTCCTTGGGACGCTCTTCACAGTAGTGACAGACAATGTAGTAAATACATACTTCCGTTCATAGAAGAAATTGTCCCTGAAACAAGCAAGATGGCAGGAGTTTCTTACTGAGTTCAATTTAAAATGGGTACATAAGCCGAGGAGGCAAAACATGGTTGCGGATGCTCTCAGTCGAAAGAAAGTTGAGGGCTATGTGGCGGCCCTAACCTTAGTGGTTTTGAACTTCATTGACAAGGTATGACAACATGTCGAAAGTGGCTCTACATACTACCGACTTCGAGACGAGATTAAGGAAGGGCTAGTGTGAAGATTTTGGCTTGAGGATGGACTGATTTATGCATGTAGAGGAAGGCTCTATGTTTCGAGTGGCGGGGAACTTAGATGCACATTATTACGAGAGACACATAACTCTCAATGTGCCGGGCATCTAGGGGTCGAGTGGATGATGACACTCTTAGAGCGTGCTTATTATTGGCCGAAAATAGAAGAAGACATATGCTTGTATGTCAAGACTTGTCTCATGTGCCAATTAAACAAGAGGAAGAAACGGAGACCAGCAGGCCTATTGCAACCATTACTAAATTCGGAGAGACCATGGCAATCAATCTCAATGAATTTCATCTCAGGCATGGCAAAGGCGAATGGGCAAAAATCGGTGTTGGTTATAGTGGACCTTTTCACCAAATATGGGGTATTCATTCACACACCTCACGCATACACAACGGACACAGCAACGGAGTTGTTCTATAAGCATGTGGTGAAATACTTTGTGATTTCAGAAGATATCGTGAGCGATAGAGACGCTCACTTCATGGGCCGGTTTTGGATGACACTCTTTAACTTGATGGGGACTAAGTTGAAGTTTCCTACGGCTAATCATCCTCAAACTGATGGACAAACGGAGAGGGTGAACGCATTACTTGAAAAGTACTTGTGATACTATATAATAGTCAAGCAAACGAATTGGGTGGATTTACTCGATGTGTCACAGTTTTGCTATAATATATATTGTTCCTTAGCAACGGGAATGAGTCTAATGGAGTTAGTCTTGGAACAACAGTCGCTTACTCCACACGAAGTGGCAAAACAATCTAGAGGAGGAAAGTGCCCAACAGTGTATAGATTTGTAAAAAACAAGCAAGAGCTATTTGCACAAGCATTTGATAGTTTGGCCAAAGTGTCTCGACAAATGAAAAAGTATGCGGATGTTGGAAGGAGACTGTTAGAGTTTGACATGAGCAACAAGGTGCTACTTAGGCTCATGCCTTAAATATGGAAGAAAATTAGTAGCAAAATCATACACTGAGGCTATAAAAAAAGTGGAGAGAGTAGCATACCGGTTAAAGCTACCCGAACGGTTGGAGATTCACCCTACATTTTATGTAAGCTTTCTTAAACCCTTTCATAAAGACTTGGTTGATGGTGGGCGCCGTCAAGCCAAGAGGACTCCTCCTATGATTCGGAAGTAATTTGATAAGGAAGTAAAGAAAATCCTTGATCACTGAATAATGGGGCAGAGAAAAAAGAACCGACGCACGGAATACTTGGTTCAGTGGAAGAATGACAGTAAAGTAGATGCTAGTTGGGAGCGAGATGCCATTTTGTGGCAGTTTGAGAAAGAAGTAAAGACGTACTTGGACATCTTTCTGATGAGGACGTCGGGCTCTTCTGGTGGGGACGGTTTGTTAAACTCTTAAACTTATGGCACACAACATACTCGATGTTGGCCTTGCATCAAGTAGGAAAGTTGTAGAACGTTTCACAAGGCTACACAACAAGTCTCGATGAATTGAAATGAGGAAAAGAGACTATGTTACGGAGAGTGTCGGGGGACATTCGAGAATAGATTAGTGTTGTGGGAACACTAAGAGAACAGCTAGAACAGCGGGCATGCACCCATCAGACCCGAAATGCAGTAGTAAGCGGGAATGGTATAGGCTGCAACTGGGCAGTAGCTGGGTAGTGCAATGGGTGTAAAAAATAAACATTGCGGGTGAATACAGATGCGAGCAGTGAATTAGAAGACTTAAGGTAGTAGCGGAAGTATTCAGTAAAGTCTCAAACGAGGTGCACTTGTTGAAATTCAAGTAAGGAAAACTTGGTATTGATGAGGTGTCAAGCAAAGACTAAGTCAAAATGACTTGATTGAGTAGTTCCTTTGCTTGAGGGAAGTGACACACAAAGTGGCTTTAGACTTGTTCATTTAACTAGGAAAAATGTGTAATGGCAGCATGTATGTGAGACATGTGGCCCTAACAACTAGGGGTGTTGGTTACCTTTGTATGTATATAAATTGCCTAGTGAGAGTGCTAGAGATCATCAAGTAATCAAGTAAGTTAAGTAAATCTCTAGCATAACAAGGGCTATACATTTGTAATCTTTTCTTTGAGAAATAAAAAAGTTGAAGAGAGTTTTCCCTTCGTAAAATTGCGCAAGTGTGTTGTGTTTATTTTGACGCGTAGAAAATTCTGAGAGTTGAACCTCTATTGCAAAAGTGTGAAATTGCTAGCCGAAGCAATTTGAGCCAAGCGTAGGGTTGCCGCATTCATAAAAAGTCGCTTGTGACACCTACCATCTTTTACCAAATTGAAGGAAGCTTTGGCTACAAATAGCAAGCCTTTCTTCTCTTTATTTTCAAGCTTGTTAAGGACAAGCAAGCAGAGTTACTTAAAGAGTACATAAAAAAAACTCTTAGTATTTTAAGTATTGGGTTTCTAAATTCTCCTTTATTTTTGTAGGTAAAATAGTTGGAGTGAAAATACTTGTATGAGAGTATTTCTTTGAGTAGTCTTGTGAGTGGGTGTATATGAAATTTAAGTTTTGAGAGAAAAACTATGTAATTGTACAAATTTATTACATAGTGAATTGTTTTCTCTAAGAGCTTGTGGTTTTTCTTCGATTTGAAGTTTTTCACATAAATTTTTGTGTTTTGTCATTATGATAATTCTCACTTCTTTTTTATAGTCTTGAAAAGATAGATCCTAGGTATGTATATTATTATTTATCCATACGAAAGTACTGTTTACATGAATAGTAATTATGAAGTTTATTTGTATATTTTTCCCAACAGAGTTGCACAAAGGTACTATCTGCGTGTGAGGTGCAAAGTGTTACATGAGATTAAAATAAAGAAGTAGCAGAGATGCTTGTGTGAATTTGTGTATATTGAGAAAATATGTGTGTTATTCATTATTTTGTATAAGCGATTGTCTTCATTGTGTGTATAACACTTATATCAATTTTTGTGTATAAGTAGTTTAACTTTAATTATTAATTAGAGAGTGTCTAATTTATTTTTCTCTACAATTGGGTATCAAGAAGGTATCAAGACTTCCACGTGTCTCAACACAGTTAAAAGTAGGAATGGCAAACATTCTCATGGGGCTGCGTTTGCAAGGGCCTGACTCGTTCGGAGATGGGTAAAGCTGAAAAATCGAGGATTGGGTCGGATTTGGGACTAAAACTTTGGCTCCATTTCAAAATCGGGTCTGGGACAGGGACAATTCTTCATCCTCGACCCGACTCCGTCTCCCTGCTATTTGAGACATTTAATTCAGTTTAGTTAATTACGTAAATATCTATTTTATTTGATAAATAATTATAAAAGTTTTATAAATCTCATTTTAGTCAATCAAGTCCTTTAAAAATGTTTATAATTTTTTAATTTATTCAATTAAGTCCTTAATTGATAAAATTCATAATTATTTACAAATTTTCAATTTAATTGACTTTTTAAATTCATTTTCTTAAAAAAAATTCAAATAATCAAAATTAAATAATTAAATAATTTTTAATGATTAAAATTTAGAATAATAAATTTAAATAAGATAAAAATACTCAATTGTGTGAAACAAAATAATCAATTTGTTAATAAATTAATTTGTTTTAATATAATGTTATAAGATTAACAAAACAAATAAGTTCTGAAAGATTTTTTCTCTTCGGACTTTTTTTTTATTGAACAAAATATCTTTATACAAAATTATCAAAAGATAAACAAACTCTATGATTGATATAATACATTTCTCTACCTTTATCAATTCAATTAAATAATTTACTACTATAGTTACTTTTTTCCTATTTATATAAGTTAATAAAAATATCATAATAAATGTATCAACTAATTTTGATATTTTGTTCTAACAAAATTTTTATTAATTGTAATATATTATATAAATTGTTTCAATCAAATTGATGGTAGTTATCATTTATCTTATATTTAACAATTTATTCAAGATAAATCAAACATTTATTTTTATTACATTATTTGATGATATGTAAAATAGTGATTTGACATATAAATAATTAATTTAATTATTATTAGAAAGATATAAAAATATATTTTGTGTTATGATATTTGATAAAAGATTGAAAATTGATAATATAGTTTTTAATAATAAATTAAAAATTGATGATTATAGGAGATAAATTTTGTTAGATACTTTAAATATATAATCAAGTCAATAAGTTTAATACTTTAAATATATTTTGGTGATGTTTGGGATTTTTTCACTATACTCTTTCTTTTAAAAATTTTATATTATATATATATATGTAAAATAAATTTAATTTAAAATAATTCAGATTTAATATTTATAATTAGTCATATATAATAACTCATATATATTCAGATTTATATTTGGTTTTGTGGTGATGATAATTAGGAACTAATGTTATTACCTCTTTCTTTTAGATACTCAGTGGTTCTTGATGAAACAAGTTTCTAGTGGATGGATGAAATAAACGATTGTAAAGGTTAGAAATAGAAAATAATAAACATTTAGAGGCGCGGCCGCGCAGTGCCCTTGTGCGCCCGCGCCATGCTTGCTGCAATGCAATTGATTATTGATGCAATTTTTTTGCATCCTTAGCCGGCAAGCATGATAATTACATGTCAAATTACAGTAATTTGAAAGAAAATATCCATGGTTTTTCCACTTTTATATACTTTTTTTTATATATTTTCTTTCATTATTTTTGCACTTATATATATATATGTCCAATAAAATAATAATAATAATAAAATATTAAATTTATGTACTTATAAAATTAGAACATAATTTATTTTATATTAAAAATAATAATATAGTTTAATAATATAAATTACATATGTATTGTATTTGCATATTTTTTATTTATATATTATATTAACAAAATATAAAGGATGTAGTAGTAAGTGATATATTAATTTTTCATTAAGTCTTGAATTCAATTTCTAATACTTAAAATAATTTTATTTTATTTTTAGTGAAAGAGGGCTCAAACTCGGGGTTAAGGGTCCGTGGGGATCTCCAATTTAAATCAGGAATATTCCGGACCCGTCTCCGAATTGGACCAAATCGGAGACAGGCGGTGATGGAAATGATTGGGATAAATCGGGGGAGGGGATGGAGATCCCCGACCCGAACTTGACTCGTTGCCAACCCTAGTTGAAAGGCATAAGTTTATGCTGTCAAATTCATGCCCACCTTTACACTCTACAGGACCAACCCAATCTCAGAAAAATGCATATAAAAAATGGAAATAGTTCGATAAACTGACAAGGTGTTATTTATTGGCTTGACTAATGTCTTGGCCAAGCAACATGAAATTGTACCCATTGCATCTAATATAATGATTTAAGTTTATCATAGATGTTTGCTGGTAAAAACAAAATTCTGAGATAAGCTGCTATACAGAGTATTATTAATACCCGATCGGTTGAGTAAACTCCTATTGAAGATTATATGCTTAAAATGATATGTTTGTTCCAAGAAGTGCAAGATTTGGGTGGGTATTATTCTGGAGAAGCTCAGATAAAAAGAGTTCTAAAAACCTAACTCCATTTCAATAATTCAAATTTAATTATATAAATTCGATTATTAATTAACTGATCTGATGGATGGACTTAAGTACGTAGAAACAATTTTCTTTAAGGCTAACTGTTCATCTTACTCTGGGTCTATATCCTTCTTTTGTCCTTAGTACTGAAGATGGTAAAGAGAATAAGCCCATCAAACTCGGGGGTTGTGCAGGTTCAAAGGAAAAAGGACAAAAAGGAAAGTAGAAAAATGTTTCCATTGCGAGCTTTAGGGACATTGGAAGAAAAATTGTCCAGTTTACTTAGCTAAGGCATCTGCAGCGAAGGGTGAACTTTGAGCTTCAAGTAATCTATTTTCTATTTTTTATTGAGACTTGTTTAGTGTTTGATGGTACAGATTCTCTCTGGAGCTAATAATAATATTTGCAATTCCTTGTAGGGTTTAAGGAAACCAGGTCACTCAATGATGGAGAGATCAGCCTAAGGCTAGGGAATGACACAACTATTACAGCTAATGCAGTAGGAGTTATTCATCTTTTTTTTTATGCTTTTAAGATTTTGGTATTTGAAGATTGTTTATTTGTGCCTAAATTTAAACGTTGTTAGAGGAAAAGTTAAATCTCACAAAATTTCTGTTTGTACTCTGGTTTTGAGCTACAGTAGTGATCACAAATTTCATCAAAGACGTGGTGAATGAAAAGTTAATTGATTACATGGATGAAGTTACACCAGAGTATCTGTCACAGTTGGTAATCCCAAATCTTGCTTCAAGAAACTTGAGGCCATGCTTACCAAAGTTCTACAGTCTGAGCTGTAAGGAAAATTACAGCTAACTTTCAGGTTGTATCCCTTGCAGAATCTTACTCTGAGAGCACGTACGAAACTGGTATCTGTATATAATATCCTTTCAATTGACCCCTTAGCTCTCTGTTCCAACGTTGAAGGACATCATTCGGAAGTTTTCAACATGAACAGAGACAAATGCTGCATACTGTTTGTTTTTTGCAGGTGCAACTGACCATGAATCTTCTATGATTGCATCTGCTGCTAAATTCTGGGCAGGTGAATTCAAGTGAATTCATTTCTTAGTCTATCTCGAACTTCAGATTTTCAGAACATATCTACTGCTTTATTGCGTAAAAGATCTTGCAAATAGCTTGGAGTTTTCTAATACAGGGATGCCAATACTTGCAAATATTCAAAGATCCCATTGTTTTCAGCTGGCTTGGGAAGTCTTCCAATGCATGAAATGTATTGCAGAAGTGTTGCGCAACTGTATTAACAATGAAGAATGAATGTGTTCATTCTTATTATATATTATGGTCAGAATTCCCATTTAACTAGTCATATTAAAACTGTTATACATAATGAAGAGAAATCTGTTCAATAAACTGGATATTTTGGGAAGCAGAAGATTTTAGTGAAAGAAGTGATGGTTTCAACACAAAAATGGTGGTGTAAATGTCGTTACAATAAAGCTCTTGTGATGAAATGACAATTTGTCCATCTCTGCTCACGGCCCGTTGGATTTTCAGTGAAATACGTTATCAATATTTCAATGATTTAGCACTTGGCAGCACGGCAATTCTGGACGCTCTATCTATACTGACATGCATACTTCGGCAGGACCCTAGCTACACGTGTATGGAAGAAACCAGAGCAACGCTTCACCAGTGCTTAAGAGTGCTGATGATGGACACATGTTGTAAGGATATCCATCGACAAAATTTAACTAATTTCAATTTTATTAAATTAATTTCTATTTAGATTTTGTTTGATATTAATCCTTTTCACTACACAAGAGACTTGTTAAACTTGACTTCAACCATAATATTCAATCATTTTCAATTAATTTAAGATAAAAATTATTAATATTAGGGATAATAAATGAGCCGTGTCAAGTTAATATAATCCATAAAAAATAAGTTCATATAAATTCTCATATTATATCGATGTGATATATACAATAAAATGAGTAAGTCTAATTTAATTTATAACACGATTATTTTGCGTATCGTATTTATTTGATTTATTAAAAATTAATTTATATGAATTATATTATAGTTATGTACACAAATAAATAGTAATTATTTTAAATATTTATCAATTAAACAGTAATTATGCGAATTTGTTTTTTAATTTAACACGGCACAATTATTGTTCATGGAACAATATGGCCCATAAATTTTTTTCGACCTAATTCGTAAATAGTTTCGTATCAGCCGGCCCACACTGTGCTAGGATGGACCCGTCGTTTTAATACCTCTAATCAATATAAACGCAAATTTCCGAGTTGCGTTTCGTACTGATAGAGGTAGCAATCTGTTATGTATTAATTAGACACAATAAATAGGTCAGGTCGGCATGACCGATCGACATCATATATAACACAAGTGGACATAAAATATTAAACTGATATAACACGAGTTGAGAACAAAATAGTAGACTGACACTACACATGTGAGCAACACGTAAGCTCACGCCATCTTACATTTTAATATTTGAATATTAAATTTTAAAAGTATAATGCTATGTTCAATATTTTCTTAAAAGAAAAAAAAGAAATGAAAAATGAAAACAATGACATAGGCAATCAAGCAAAAATCAAATATTTGAATAGCTGGGTACCCAATTGTTACATCAGAAGCAAATCAACCACAAAACACGAAAGAGTCTTTCAATGAGATCATGGTCCTAGACACAAACGTGGCCACACGATCTTGATTTTCAATGGGACCCATTATTTAAACCTAATCCAAACTTTCAATACTTTAATTGCTTCACCCACCTGCCACCTGCACACAAGTTTATGGACACGTGCCCGATTATCAAGGCCTTTGGCCTTTATATCAACAATCAATCCATCATTCATCAACTACAAATATCTTTTAGCTGCTCCCACGTTGTTGGGTTTCCTTGTGCCTTGTGTGGATGGTTACATCACTCGGCTCTCAGAAGGAATAGAATACAAATTAAAAACTTAATAAAAATTAAATTAATTTATTTATATTAAATAATTAAGAGGCGAAAAGGGATTGATAACCTACCATTCCTCGACACTCACGTGTTTTCACGATGTAGCGAATACAAAAGTTAAAAATAGCACGAGATCGAATATGCCAATGACATGGGCTCACACTAAAATGGAATATACCACGAGATTCATGATGAATCCTTTGATTCTTTCTTCATTTTAATTTAATTTAAATTGAGGATAGCTGAAAAAAATAGAGAATAACATTTTTTTTTAATTCAAAAAATTATAAAATATATAAATTTAAAAAATTCATCTACTAAACATCAAATTCAATATAAATCTTTGTTGTTATTTAAACTTCAAATAATTTGAAAGTATTAAACATATTTTAAACCGTTCAAACTATGTTCATCAGATATAAAATTTAAATTAAATTAACGTTGAGTTAAGTTGATATTTATATTATTAAATTTTTTATATGAATAAAAATATTTTTTAACATATAGATAAATTACAAAATAATTTTCTAGACTCTTGCACATGTTATAACATAAGATGATCATAAAAGTAATAATAATAATGATACCGATAACGATAATATTGTATAACTTTTTAAACGTTCTTGTGCATGTATATTTACCAATAACTTATAGTATAAGAAATGAATTATCATACACACTTGTATTTAATAAATCTCATACATTTTAGTGCCTTTTTCTTAGTTCCTTTCGAGAAAATTTGTTAAAATTTCTAACTCCATTTGTGAAGCACTCAAATGTGCTATGTTAATTAGTATCACTGTTAATATTACTTAAATACACCTGTAAAATAAATAAACAAATATTTTTTTAAACTTTAATACTTGTGCATATAATTAACGTCGGTAAACCGATTCTCAGTATTATTAAAGAATAAAGTAAAAATCAATAAAATCATAATGCTTTAAATAACGTTAATTATATTTTTTAATTATTTTTCTTGAAAGTTTGGGTAATGGTAATAAAAATAAAATTTAGTAGTTAATTTATTATTTTATCAAAGATTAGGGATAAAACTGTTATTATTTGAATTACTTTTTGGTAATATGTGATAAATATCCGGGGTTGAAAGTATTGTTGAGTCTTGCCGACAGACCCCTAAACTCCAACTGCCATTCAATTGGGACCTAATTTACTACCTACCATGAACTCAACAATTAAATGGACAAAATTTCAGCCTGAACTTTATCAACCTCCTCCTCCTTCTTCTTTTCTTTTTTTTTTTTTTTCAAAAAGAAAATTGATTTGAAAGGTTATCATGTTAACTTATGACTTACACATAAATAGATGGAAGAAAATGTCACAAACCAATATAAATGTTTAGACATCTAACATTTATAATACTAGGGTCCATTATATATCTTTACAAAAATTTATTTTAAGATAAGGGTGTATTTAATTTTTACAAAAAAAATTAGTGATATAACATATTAAGAGATAATATAGATTAAAAATAAATATAATATATAAAAATATCTTTAAAATTACAATAGAATAAATTTATTTAGGTTTTAAATTCGAGTATTAAGTCAAAATTTTTAACTACATAGTTATCAAATTTTTAACTTAATTACATTCAAATTTCATATGTGAAAACAAAATCATATGATTGAATGGTATAAATAGAATTTTAATAATTTTAATTTAAGTCTAACATACTATGTAATTATTTAAAAAAATTTATTTAGAATGATATAGTGAAATTTGTCAAATTAGACAACATGAAAGTACAAATTATTTTAAAGTTTATAATATTTAATCATTAAATTAGACAATTTGTATAATAATTTGAGTCTCCATTTTATATTATTTTTATGTGGATATCCTCTTTATATTTCTAACTCATCATTAAAATGTTGAAAATTTTTAGAATAAGATAATTTGACAATAAATAGTAACCACTTAATTTTTTTTTCATTTTTTCTCTAATTTGCTACGACTTATTAATGCAATTTTTAAGATAGATTAGTTGTTCCTGAAATATAAATTATAAAATAAAGACTGATAGAGTTCATTTGATTTATTCTTATAAATATAACGATTTTATAATTAATATTATTATATCATATTAATTTACATGACCAATTTGTATTCCTAATATTTTTTTTTTATTTTGAGACAAATAACTAATTAAATATGTAATTAAAACTGATTTAATCAATAATTAATGTATCAATTAATGATCAACTTTAAAACACCAATCACGTTATCATCATCATCATCAAATTATGAGATCCACAAAATTAACCAATCCAAACCGACTATCACACACATTTATTGTCACTATGACAATATATCTTGGTAGCAAAGCAAAGAAACTCTTGGCATTTGGCTACCAACACTTATAAATACAACCCCCATCTCTCACACTATGAACACCAAAACCTACCACTAAATACAAATAATATTTCAATCCTTCTTATATTTTCAGTTATGTCTGAGGAGAAGCACCACCACCGCGGCCTCTTCCACCACCACAAGGACGAAGAGAAGCCAGTGGACGGTTCCGGCTACTCCGACACGCCCTCCGCTTACTCTGAGTCAGCTACTGCTTACTCTGACTCGGCCAGCGCTTACTCTGACAGGCCCAGCGCTTACTCTGAGTCGGCCAACGCTTACTCTGAGAAACCCAGCGCTTACTCTGAGAAACCCAGCGCTTACTCTGAGTCGGCCAACGCTTACTCTGAGTCGGCCAACACTTACTCTGAGTCGGCCAATGCTTACTCTCAGAAGCACAGCTCTTACTCTGAGAAGCCCAGCGCTTACTCTGAGACTGCAGCTTATTCTAGTGATGTCGGTGATTACGATAAGAAAGGTGACGAAATTGATTACAAGAAGGAAGAGAAACACCACAAGCATCTTGAACACCTAGGAGAGCTTGGAACTGCTGCTGCTGGTGCTTTTGCTTTGGTAAACTTTTGGCTTTTATTATAATTGCCCAATAGTTTCATTTCTGATGCATTTATGGAAGTGTTTTTTGACAGCATATATATGTTTTCAGTTTATGAAACCCTGCAACTGCAACGCATATATAAAATACTACCAACTGTTGCATGAAATTAGGGTTTTGGCTGTTTTCTGAAAACTGTTTTCGCAAATAAAGCATCCCCATATTTTCTTTATCGATTCTTTATTAACCCTTAATTATTATATATTGTATTTTCTCTTAATAAATAGAATATTTGATGATGATATCAGCATGAGAAGCACAAAGCAGAGAAAGACCCAGAGCACGCCCACAAGCACAAGATAGAGGAGGAGATCGCGGCTGCAGCTGCCGTCGGGTCTGGAGGATTTGCATTCCATGAGCACCATGAGAAGAAAGAAACCGAGAAAGAAGAAGAGGAAGCTCATGGAAAGAAGCATCACCATCTCTTCTAATTAATTCTATAATTTCTGTAATTTAATTTGTGTTAATTATGTTTCTTAATGCTTAATTACCTGCCCTAAATAATACCGACCGTACATGGCGTCACCTTCGCAGTTGTGGGTTATCTTGTAAGGCCGGTGTGATCTGGTTCCTTGTTATCTATCAATATTATGTTAATAAATTACTTGATTAATTATAATATATATTTTTATTAAATATTTGACCTTTTACTATACTATTGATTATCTTTTAAAAAATAATTATACATGCATACGATCTATGAAAGAGTACACTATATACTTCACCCAATGTCTCATGTATGGATAATTAAACATATATTATATGGTTAACAATTAATCAATGATATTACAATGTCACCCATGCTTGATTACATCTACTATCATTATATGCAAAATATAAACTATAAAATTAGATAACTTTCCTCGTGCCATTGCAATTGTTAAATCTTAGTTGAATAAAATATTTTTAATCTTTGGTTGAACAAATCAGCACATTTTCAGTATTTCAAAAGTCCTAATACTGTATTTGATGGTAACACCGTATTAATTTATTTTTGAGACTACGATCCTATTAAAACTAATCGATGGTCAAATCTTCTCCCATTAAGAAGAACCTCTTTTATATAGAGAAGGTTATGTGAATTTCTCTCCCAAAATTATCTCTATTAACCACCCTTAGATAATGGGGATAATGGGTCACAACGTTTAAAATATATTTATCTTTATATTTTATTTATTTTTTTATTTCTAAAAGTAAATATATAATATATATTTAAGATAAATAAAAATAAGGAAACGGTTAACATTTCTCCCACTTGACCCATTATCACTTTATTCATATATTATAATATGATAAATTTTCTCTCTATATGTATATGAAGTCTGAAACATTGATCATGGTGGTAAGTCCCCTAATTGTCAAATATTACCTTCCATACATCACTATATAATCATTCTTCACGTAAATTTTGGGTGTAGAATATATGACTTTATGTATGAACTTTAAATGTCCATTGAAATTTTCTTTATATGTCATTCTCTAAATTTTATGTATATAGATACTAAATGAGATGACAAGTAAATGAAAATTTCAAATAAAGTGCAATACAAGAAAAGGTACCTAATAATCAAATGCTAGTAATAAGTCCCATACTACCAACATTTATACACTTTAGGTGGGAAAGCTTTAGTTAACAGATTCGTTATCATTAATTTTGTATTGATGTGTTTTATCATCATCTTGTCTTCTTTAACATGTTATCAAATAGCCAAGTACTTGATGTCGATATGTTTACTTCAACTTTTACTTTTGTTATTCTTAGCCAGAAAGACTGAATAGTATTGTGGTAGTAAATCTTTAACGACCTAAAAATAGAATCGACTACCCAAGCCCCAAGATAAAACTTCTTAGCCAAATAGCCTGTGAAGTAGTTTTAAAACAAGATACAAACTCTACTTCTGTAGTTGAAGTTGTAATGACTGTTTGTTTGCACATCTCCATGAAATGGCTCCTTTAACTAACAAGAAGACATATCCAGATGTTGACTTTCTATTGTTAGAACACCCAACAAAGTCTGACTCCAAATAACCAATTACTTCTAAATGATCAGATCGTCTGTATGTAAACTTAAAATCTGTTGTCCCTTAAAGGTATCGCATTACCTTTTTTGCAACTTTCCAATGTTCTGAACAAGGGTTACTTTGATACCTTCCTAACATTTCCACTACAAATGCAATATCAGGTCCTGCACATATCAAGCTGCCAAGTGCGGAAGCATAAGGAATTGTTTCCATTTTGTGGACATTGATTCAAACTAAACTTATCACTTTTAATAATAAATGTTATACCTGATGAATAGTCCTTCATGCGAAATCTCTCAAGTACCTTCTTGATATAGGTTTTTTTTAGATAAACTGAGAATTCCTTGACTTCTATCTCTATCAATTTTCATGCCAATTACATAAGAGGCTTTACCTATATCTTTCATTTCAATTTACTTGATAGAAATTGCTTTACTTTATGAAGTAAACCTATATCACTTGATGCAAGTAAAATATCATCTACATATAAGACTAAAAAGATAACTTTACTCCCACTAATCTTGTGGTATATACGCTGATCCATAATGTTTTCTGTAAAACCAAATAAGGTGATCACATTATAGAATTTAAAATACCACTGTCGAGAAGCTTATTTTAGTCTATATATAGATTTCTTGAGGTTACAAACCAAGTGCTCATTTCCCTTTGAAAAAAATCCTTTAGGTTGCTTCATGTAAACTTCTTCCTTAAATTTGCATTGAGAAAGGTCATTTTCACATTCATTTGATGTAGTTCCATATCAAAGTGTGCCACTAAAGCCAAGATTATACAAAGTGAATCATTCTTTCAAATCGGAGAGAAGGTATCATGATAATCAATTCTTTCTTGCTGAATAAATTCTTTGGCTATAAGCCTTTCTTTATATTTTTAGGAAATCTAATTTTGTCTTGAATACCTACTTACAGCCAACAACCATAGATTTTTTAAGCAATTCAATAGGATCCCATACTTGATTATTAGTTGTCAAATTTATCTTATCCTACATGGCATTGTACCACAATATGAATTTTCCTCCATTTATAGCTTGTGAAAACATGGAATGGTCGTCTTCGGTGCCAATATCACGCTCTGATTTTTGTAGATATACTATATAGTCAGAAGAAATTGCAGATTTTCGTATTTTTATAGATCTTCTAATACTTACATCACTTTCTTGCTGTTTATCTACTTGAACACCTTGTTCATGATGAGGCTCTTCATTTATATAAGGTTTTGTAACAATTTATTGTTCAGTATCTATTGATTTTATAGGATCAGGTTGAATAATTGGAATCCTAAATGAAGATTTAGAAGTAGTTTCATTTTTAGAAACTTCCTCAAATACAATGTTTTGAGGATTACTACTCACACTTATCTCATCATTCGCAATGAACTTTGCATTCCTTCATTCTACAATTTTCTTAAAATGGTATTTACAATAGAACCTATATCCTTTAGACTTTTCTGCATAGCTAATAAAATAACCACTTACTATTGTTAGGTATAATTTCTTTTCTTGTGTATTGTAAACCTTAATTTCAACTTGACAATTCCATATGCGTGTATGTCTTAGACTAGGCTTCCAACCTTTCCATAACTTAGAGGGTGCCTTTGATATTGCTTTGATTGGAACCTTATTGATGATATACATGACGATTTTTAGGGCTTCGCTCCACAAGAAAATAGGGAGAGTAGAGTTACTAATCATGACCTTACTATGTCCATTAACGTTTTGTTTCTTCTTTCAGTAACACCATTCTGTTTTGGTGTACCAAGAAAAAAATATTGTGTTATAATGCCTTCCTCTTTTAGGAACTTTGCAAAGGGACCTGGTCTTTGACTAGTACCTATGTACCTACCATAATACTCTCCACCTCTATCTTGATCTCACGATCTTTATTTGTTTGCCCAATTGTTTCTCTACTTCAACTTTATAAATTTTGAAAGCACTTAATGCTTCCTCTTTATTATGAAGTAAATAGAGATACATGTATCATGATTTATCATTTGTAAATGTGATAAAGTATCTTTGACCGTTAAAACATAATTTGGGAAAAAACCTACAAGTATTAGTGTGTATTATCTCTAAAATGTTAGAACTGTTCCCAGCACCTTCATTGTTTTTGCTAGTTTGCTTTCCCTTTATGCAATACACACAGGTCTCAAAATTGGAAAAGTCAAGATTCTCAAGAACCCCTTCTTTTACCAATCTCTTTATTCTCTCAATGGAGATATGATCAAATCTTTGGTCTCATAAAATAGAAGATTTCTTATCAATATTATTTCGCTTGACAAATTTAAATTTTAAGAAGAATTTAAATGAAGTGCAAAAAGACCATTATTAATAAAACCATCTCCTACAACATTCGAGTCTTTAAATAAAGAAAATGAACTACTAGAAAAATTAAATACATAACCTTGTTCTAAAGGTTTGAAGTTGAAATGAGATTCTTAGTAAAAGATGGTAGAAAACAAAGTTCTTTCTAAATTTAAAATGAAACCAGAACTGAGAACTAATCTAGATGTCCCAATTAACTCCACATGTGAACGTCTTTTGTTTCTTGAATAGATGTAATGTTCACTTTTCGTCGATTTCCTTTGGCTTGTCAAGCACTACATTGTAATAGCAATATGGATTATAGAACTAAAGTCAATCTACTAAGTGTCATGAGAAAGATGACATAAATTAAATTCAAAACACACAAAAGAATTGAGATTATCTTTCTTTTTGAGCCATTTTTTCTACTTAAAACAATCCTTCTTTATGTGCCCTTTCATCTTCTTACAGTAGAAACACTTGATAGCATTCTTTTTAACTTGATTAAGTTGTCCCTTTCCTTTATTGGTCAGTTTCCTTGACTAAGTCAGCATATTAGCACTTCCAATCTTTTTTGTGTTCAGTCTCCCTTCTTCTTGTATACACATGGTCAGAAGTTCATTAATTGATTACTCTTTCTTTTGTATATTATAGGATATTTGAAATGCTCCATATTCAAGTGAGAGTGAGTTAAAAATTAAATATACTATAAAAAACTCACAAATCTCAACATTCAGAATCTTGAGTTGGGTTGCTACATCCCTCATCTTCATGATGTGCTCATGCACACCTTTAGTGCTAGTGTGCTTCTTTGATGACAATTCCTTCATAAGAGTGCTAGTTAAAGCCTTATATGAAGATTCAAACTTTGCCTTCATGGCCTTTAGATAGTCCTTAACTTCTTCACAATTTGGAATCGAACCATGGATACTTTTGTCAATATGAGACTTTATAATCATCATGCTTAAACAATTGGATTGCTCTCATTATTCAAATGATTCTTTCTTAGTAGAAGTACTTGATTCCGTAATAGTGGAAGGCTCATCTACCTGTGGTGCCAAGTCAAGGTCCATGCACCTTATAGTAAAAAAATTTCTCCTTCTAATTCTTATAATTATTACCATTAAGCTAAGGGATGCGAGAGGTATCACATTTTGGAGTAAATAAATTTGCTCTTAATAAATAAAACAAGCATACATTCCAATATGAAGCACATAGTGGTACTAAATATTTTCCTATGTAAACACAACTAACAAGAATTAAAACATAATTATGATTTTCCTGTGGGCAAAAATTACAACATGTATATAATTCTTGACAATATTTCCAATAAGACTAGTTTCTTAAAATTATTAGCCTGTAGGCTACAAATAATTTTAATAAAACTGATAACTATCCCATTCTAATTAAAAAATAAATTATAATAATTTTCTTGTGGGTCATATTATCATTATTTTACGTTATATTTAATTACAATTGCTAATGTCTAAAAAATGTGATTGAACTAAATTTAATATCACCATTATACTAAAGATTTGTGGCTACTCTTCAATATATATAATTAGACGTCAAATATTTAAATTCACAGCATGAATCAAACATGACGCGGACTTAATTAAATTATGCAAATTATCAAATTATAAAATTGATTGCATGGTGAATTGCAGCAAAATATCATATAAATAACATAAAGACCGAATAGTGATATTACAAGTTTAATTAATTACGGGTGCAGAATATGTAAACTATACTAACATTACACAAATTATAAAATTGATCATATGATAAATTGCAGTAAAATATCATGTAAATAACACAATGACCTAATAGCAATATTGCAAGTTTGGTGAAAAATGTGTAAACTACATTGATATTACACAGATTACGGGTGGCTGTAGACCAATTGACCTCTTGTTTTCTAATACATATAGAATTACTCTAACTTTTGTTTTCTAAATGTAATTTGAATCTAGTTTTAGTAGAATTATATTGACTTATATTTTCTAAATATAATCATAATCTAATTCCAATCAGTAATTTACTTCCAGCCAGATACTTTAACCTAGCCCATATATATTCTATCATACAAATCCGTAAACCAAAATATAAATTTCTCGATGTCCAATTTTTAATCACACAATTTTACAAGCAATTAAAATATACAATATGATTCTAATAAACTAATTCTTCCAAGAATAAATATGGACAAATTGTTAAAATTTATGTATGAAATATATACTGTAACAAGCATAGATAACAAGATTAAATCCTAAGTAATTCTAGAGGCAACTTGGCTCTGATACCGAATGTTAGATTACATCTAGTATCCTTATGCTGAAAATATAAACTATAAGATTAGATAACTTACCTCCTATCATTGCAATTGTTAAATCTTAGTTGAACAAAATATTTTCAGTTTGTAGTTGAACAAATTAGCACGTTTCCAGTCTCTCAAAAATCCTAATACTGTATTTAATGGTAACATAGGCTTAATTTATTTTTGAGACTGAGACCCTATTAAAACTAATCGATGATCAAATCTTCTCCCATCAAGAAGAACATCTTTTGTATAGAGAAGGTTCCGCAAACTTCTCTCCCAAAATTATCTACCAACCACCCTTAGATAATGGAGATAATGGATCACAAGGTTAATGAGTCACAACATTTGGAATATCCTTATCTTTATCTTTTTTTTTTAAAAATAAATAAATAATATATATTTAAGATAAATAAAAATAAGGAAACGGTTAATAACTTGGCCTTTAACGGGATAGAAAGACAAGCTCTAACCATTAGGGCGCTTTTGATTCTTACTTCACCCAAACTTTTATATTAGATAACAAAATTGGCATTTCCTATGCTCAAGTGTTCCAATTTGAATGTAAAATTTTCATAAATGTCCATAATAGTGATTATCTATGGATGTCTATTGTGCAGTGCAAACTCCTAATAGAATCTTAACTTATGATATCAATAATTAAAAAAATTAAATAATATACTTTAAATAGAAATTAACATAGAGTTCAATTAGTTATAAAAATATAATATGCTAAATCACATATCTTACATCTATTTAATTTTTAAATTAAAAAATAAAATTGCCAAAATAAAATGAAATGTTTACATATATTTTTCAATTTTGTGAAATTAACTCTATGTATAATTGTTACAATAAGCAAAAATATCGCCACTAAGAGTCACAAGTTGTATTCTTTCTACAATCACTTTTTTTTTTATGTAAGTGAAAAATTAAGTATTATTATTATTTGACCCTTAGGGTACATGTATGATTATGAAGGGAGGCATATATATCATTCATATGCTCACCATATGTTATATTGTAATCATATATAATGTTTCTTTTAATAATGTATTTTTTATGATTTTTCATCTAACAATGATATAATATTAGAGAATATGTCTGATATCTCTTTTTATCCCACTAATATTCTAATTTTTCAGAAATATGCTCTTACCCCACTAATGTTAGTAATTCCCATTATTTTTTCTATCTAACTCTTTTGGCATTTACACTACTACCCTTAAATGTTGAAGCATCATGCTAAAGTCAAAATAAATAATGATACGAATTTTTTTAGTCATTCATCGTTCATGTGAAATTGCCATGGAACAACCAAAAAGTTTTAATTGAAAAATGATGCAGATTTTTTTAAGGTTTTATTTGGAACATGTATGACAAGTTTGATTTGTTTGATATTAATATTGATGTAATCCTATTGCTTCTTGAGAGCTTAACACCACCTAAAAGATCCTTACTTCTTAGAGATTCAGTAAATAGAAGCTGAATTTACAACTACCAACAGCCCTACAACCAACCAAACCACCAAATAGAGGATGAAAACCAAGAAGAGTTTGTTTATTGTTTTCCAAACACCTTATTCACAAGCAAAAATCCATACACAACGTACTGTAAATACAGATACAAATACAAATATTATTCTGAACTAGAAACTCCTTTACCTTAAAATGCTACTATACCTAAAAGCCCTCTACATCAAGCTGATGACCTGAACCTGAACTTAAGCCCTCCTACCTCTAGCTGAACTAAACATGAAAATCCTCCATACTAATTAACCTAGCTTTAACCCAACTCGATACTAAAAAAAAACCCAACAAACATAACTAAATCCCACTCCAAATTTTGCATAGAATGATCCTATTACATATGCTAGTCAAACTACAACCTGTCTGAGACAATCTTCTCAATACAAGTAATTTAAATTTGGGCAGTTTTCACAAAAACCTACAATAAGAAATAGGAAATTTGGAAAGACATATAATACATGAAGGTGATGAATATGTAAGGATAGAGGATGAATATGATCATGAACAAGTAAGTTTTGATGGTGAGAATATTGGGGGTAAGGGACATAATAGAGATGATGATTTTTATAATGGTGATGAGATATTTGAAGGTTAATAAAAAGATCATAATTCAAAAAAGGAATTAAAAGATTTTGATAATGAGTAAGGCCATTGGAAAGATTGTGTTCGTGCCTTAAAGTTTTAAGGTTCAAGAAAGACAAACCCACATAGTTTGTTGTTAATGTTGTCTTTGATAACATAAAAGAGTTTGCATTGGAACTAATAGAATTGTTACAAGATAGGGGTTCGGGCTGAAAAGAGATCATTTAGGAAAAAAAATTAGCATATAGGTATGTGGGTGCTTCAAATTATCATTTCAAGATCCATTCAGATCATATGTCAAAAGGTTCATGGTTTTAGATAAGGGTATTCAAGAATGAACAGTCATGTAACAAAATCATAAAGAATCTTGAAGCAACAAGTACAAGGATTGCATTTAGATTATGAAAACTATTTAGTGTTACCCTTAAATTAGTGTAAAGGCATGTTGAAATACATTAGGAGGAAATTTGTGGTGTAAGCAAGTAAACCAAAACTCTATAAGGTCAAAAGGAAACATTGGCTCAGAATAATATAGACGGATGCATCTTACAAAAGGCTATATGATTATGCCAACATATTGCAATCGAACAATCTTGGATGCTCGGCACTAATTATGGCATCAAGTTATCAAAATAATCTAAAATCAACATTTAAGAGATTCATTGTGGCATTTCTTGGTTTAAAGAAAATATTCATCAAAGGTTGCAAACCTTTTTGTTATTGATGGTTTTCAACTAAAAAAGGTGTTTAGTGGTGTATTACTTTTAACAACATCACTTGATGTTAACTGCAGATTTTCCCATAGCTACATGCATATGTAGGAGTGAAAATGAAGGTACATAGAGCTAGTTTCTTGGAATGTATCAAATTTATTTAGAAGATAGTAGATAATTGATTGTAATAAGTGATTGATAAAAGGGGATAATGGCTGTTGGGGCACCAAATAGGGTCAACTTCAACATTACAATAAAGAAAATAAGACAAACTAGTGCTGATGTTTATCAATGGTTGAAAAAGCATCTAAAGCATTGGTCACTTCATGCATATCATAGTGCCAAATGTGATTATGTTATGTGATACCCGAAGATTGATTAGTATATCTATGTATTTATAAATCAGAAAGTAAATATATTTATTAGAAATGAATTATCTAATTATGGGTAAATAAGGTTTTAATTTCAAAAGAATTGAATTTTAGGGTAATATAAATTTTGTTGTGGGTGAAAAGTATAATAAAAATAATTGAAGGGTTAAATTGTTATTAAGAAATCAAATTTATTATATTTGTGGCGGTGGAAAGATTAAATTGAAATAAAATAATAATAATATAATGCAATTGAGAGGCGGTGGTTATGTATATATATAAAGAATCATGCTTTCATCAATTTGAAAGCTTCGGCAGAAAGCAGAAAGAAAGGAAGAAAGAAAGAAAGGAAAAAAAAAATAATAAAAGGTTCGTTTTAAATTTATATTTTGGATGATTCGCCTTCTGTTTTAAGAATTATAAATGATTTCAGATGATTTAATTGTAGAAATATAATTGTTAGTATATATATATATATATATATATATATATATATATATATATATGCAGGTGTTTACGTACATATATTTTTAGATAACTAAGTTTGAATTATTAAATAATTACGTGTTATTATTGTTAAATTGATACTAGGGGGCGATTTAGAGGGGAACGAACAGTCAGCAGAAGTATAGAAGTAATCGTTTAAAATTCAGGTAGGTATTTATATGTATTTGGGAGATTTTAGTTTTAAAACTGAAAAGTAGGGTGTTTTATTACGTTAAATGTTTTGATAAATGTTTATGAAATTCCTAAATTATTACGTGTTGATCCAATTGATTGTTTTTCGAATCGGATTTGAAGAATAATTTTTATATGAATGTCATATTTATAAATACAGTGAGAAAATTATGTCAGCACGTGTTGTGATTTTATAAATGAATTATTTGTATGGATATGTTGTGAAATAAATGGAAAAATGAAAACGTGATGGCCATGATTGTTGTTATGATATGGCACCGGTGTTTGGGGCGACGGTCCCTCGGAATAATGCCCGTAAAGTACGTTGGGGCGACAGTCCCTCGGAATAATGCCCGTAAAGTATGTTGGCCAGTTTTTGGGGCGGCGGTCTTTCGGAATAATGCCCGTAAAGTACGCAAGAGTAAAAATTAGTGGAAATTGTTTTAAATGATGGAATGAATGTGTTTTTTTGTAATTTTTGTGAATACTGTGATTGAAATGTTGTTTTGGGTTTCGTTAAGCTTACTGTTTGAAATCGAATGGTGTTTTATATATGTATAGATTTGTTTATTGTAAAGTTCTTAAAACTACCTTTATGTATAAATATCTACTGGGCATAGCTCACCCCTACTTTTCAGGTTCCTAGGCAATGCTGGAGATGTTGTATATAGAAGACAAGGATACTCCAGAACAAGAGTTTTACCACTTTGAAAACTATATGTAATTATAGATGCAGGAGCTTGTAGTGTGTGGCTTTGATGCACTTTTGTATGTTTGTATTTGAATTTTAGAAATCCTAAAATTAGTTATGTTTTTTTTAGATAATGAAATGAAGCAGTTGGTGTTGAATATTATTGGGAGTGTTTAGAATAAAATCTTAAAGTTACAAGTTTATATATTTTGGCATACAATTATTATAGAGGAAATTCTGCCAAAATCTCTCTATAGAATTAAAGATGCTCCAAACTGGATTAAGAATAATAACCTCCCTAGAAGAATGATTGTGTTTTGAAAGTTTAAAATTTTTCGTAGTACCCTAGTTCGGCGCCACTTTCGTAATGCTGAAATTGGGGTGTTACAAAGTTGGTATCAGAGCTTTAGGTTAAGATTCTGTAGACACCTCTTATGATTGTGAGACAGTCTTAAAGATATTTTAGTTTATTGTTACCTATACTCAACTAGTCTATGTGAATTTATAATTTTATTGTTATTTGGTTTTGTAGTATGAGGAGAACCAAATACGACAGATGGACCTGTGTGAATAGAAATGAGCAATGCATATTAGGCAGTGTTCTCGTAAAAGATTTGCGAAGGATGTATACTAATAGGATGAACGAAAGGTTAGCTGGGACTATTTTACGTTATTCAGATACTGATCCAGGTCCACGCACTTCTGAAGACGTTAAGAATGAGGCATTAATGGGTCTAAAAGTCTACGGGAAGAGAGTGAATCAGAATAAACTCGTGACACGACGTTTATTCTATACTAGGAGATTTCTAAATACTTATAGGACTGAGAGACAGTGGGTGAAAAAGTTAAAAGGAAGTTTAGCAGGTGAAGTAAGCCCGAGAGGTGGGGAAAGCACGATGGGTGAGACGAGTGAACAGAAATCAGTAATACTAGATCCTTTTCCTGTTAGAATGGAGGAACCTTTTGAGCCTGTTGTTATCGAAGATACTTATGCAAAGTGGTGGTGAGGTGGCGTAGGAAAGATAAATTAGTTAATGACTAACTTGTATGTATATAGTGGTTTTGTGTGTAGTGATATCGAGTAACTCGAGTTTTTGTTATCTTTTGAGTACTCGTGTTGGTTTTGTTGTAAAGAATAATAAACTTATATGTGTATAAAGTACTTTTGTTTTGTTTGTGTTATAAGATTTATTCAATTCACATTGCTTTGCTTTGATTGTTATGACATGAAATATACTTTTTCAGTATGTCCGATAATAGAGAAACAGAGATGTCCTCTTTACAAAGTGGGGAAGAATTTGGTGAATTCCGGCAAACAATGAGAGAATTTGCTACTGTTCTTCGTGGAATTACTAGTAGTTCACAAAACAGTAATGGAGGTCAGAACATGTCAGCATTGAGTGAATTTAAGAGACTCAATCCTCCAACTTTCAACGGAAGGTGTAGTCCATTAATTGCTGAGGAATGGGTGGAGCAAACTAACCGAATTTTAGATGCTATGCAAGCACCTATATAGATTTGGGTTAAACTTGCAACATTTCAATTGGTTGAACAAGCAAATCATTGGTGGAATACTGTTAAGATTACAAAATAGGAGGAAGAATAGACGTGGGATGCTTTCAAAGAAGCCTTCATGGATAAATATTTTCCTGAGGTATTTCGAGATGCTATGTTAGACGAATTTATTCATCTAACTCAGGGAAATATGTCGGTGGCACAATATGAGGCTAAGTTTGAGTCATTGAGTCGGTTTGCTACTTTAATGATTTCGAAAGAGAAGGAAAAGACTAAATGGTTTGTGAAAGGATTAAAGCCGTCACTTCGACATGAACTTATAGTGTTGAACCTTCAAAGCTATTCAGAAGTGGTTGAACGAGCTTTAATGATAGAACAAGATGAGGAAGAGAGTAAGCAAACAATGGAATCAAAGAAGAGAAGTTCTGAACAGAAACTTCCTAGGTAGGGAGAAAAGAGACAGATGAAAACTCAGTTTCCTATCCGTGATAGCCAAAGTTTCCGCAAGGTACTAGGTGTATGTTTTGAGTGTGGGCAATAAGGGCATCATCAAAATATATGTCCTCGTCTAAGGCAAACACAAAGCCAAACAACTAGAACTGTCCAAGGAAGCACCCAAGATGACCAGAGGTTCCGTGTACCTTCAGGTGTGTGTTTTGAATGTGGAGAACATGGCCATTATCGAAATCAGTGTCCACGTTTGATGCAGGCATCGAATCAAATGACTAGTTCTCATCAGCAGAATGCTCAGTCAGTAGCACAACAGCCTCAGCAGAGTAGACAGTCACAACAAAGGAACATTGAGCAATCATCTCAAGGACCTCAAGTATCACAAGGGCGAGGAAGACCTAAAGTTCAGGGAAGAGCCTATGCTATCACCCAGGATGTGGATCAACCAGATCATACTGTAGTAGAAGGTATTTTTCTTCTATTCAATACTTGGGCTAGAATATTATTTGGTTTTGGTGCTACACATTCTTTTATTTCAACAAAACTTGTATCTTCCTTGGGTTTGAAAACTGAACCTTTAGAATATGAGTTATCTGTTGAGACGCCTGTTGGAAGTGGGATAAATCTAGATAGGATGTGTCACAACTGTGAAATTGATGTAGGTGATTGTAAGGTCGCATTTGGGTTAGTTGTGATGAAAATGGTGTATTATGATGTAATACTAGGTATGGATTGGTTGTCATCTATTCATGCCATTATAGATTGTCAAAGAAAAAGGGTAACTATTAATCTTCCTAGTGGTGAAAGATTTCATATTTTTGGGAGTAGAGGGAATAAGCATCATTATACCTACATTGGGTATAATGAACATAAAGACTACTTAGGATGGGTAGCGAGTGTGATGAGTTATGATGCTACTAATTTAGTTACCCCAACTCTCTCAGTAATTGATGAGTTTCAAGATATATTTCCTGATGATTTACACGGATTACCCCCTAAGAGAGAAGTAGATTTTACTATTGAGACGTATCCTAGTACGACTCCCATTTCAATAACCCCTCATAGGATGGCACCAGCTGAACTACAAGAGTTAAAGACTCAATTGAAGGAGTTACAAGATAAAGGATTTATCCGACCCAGTACTTCTCCTTGGGGAGCCCCAGTTCTATTTGCTAAGAAGAAGGACGGGAGTTTAAGATTGTGTGTGGATTACAGACAATTAAACCGGGTAACAGTGAAGAACAAGTATCCTTTGCCTAGAATTGATGATTTATTTGATCAACTACGGGGTTCTAGATACTTTTCGAAGATTGATTTGAGGTCTGGCTACCATCAGTTAAGGGTTAAAGGCCAAGACATCCCAAAGACAGCTTTTCGTACTAGTTATGGACATTTTAGTTTGTAGTGATGCCATTTGGTTTGACAAATGCTCCTGCAGCATTTATGGATTTGATGCATAGAATTTTTCACCCTTACCTTGATCAGTTTGTAGTGGTGTTTGTTGACGATATTTTAATATATTCTAAGTCAGAGGAGGAGCATGAACAACATTTGCGTGCTGCTTTGCAAGTGTTGAGGGAACATCATTTGTATGCGAAATGGAGTAAATGTGAATTCTGGATGACTGAAGTTAAATTTCTTGGACATGTGGTCTCTAAAGAAGGTATTTCTGTGGATCCGACTAAAGTGGAGGCAGTGCTAACTGGAATAGACCTAAAAATGTGTCAGAGATTAGAAGTTTCCTAGGTTTAGCAGGATATTATCGTAGATTTGTAAAAGATTTCTCTCGAAAAGCAGTACCTTTAACTCAGCTGACTAGAAAAGGGCTGAAGTTTGAGTGGAACGATGAACGTGAGCAAGCCTTTATAGAGTTAAAAAATCATTTTACCTCAGCCCCCGTTTTAATTATTCCTGAACGAGGTGTAGGATATACAGTTTATTGCGATGCTTTACGTGTGGGTCTTGGCTGTGTTTTAATGCAATTAGGGAGAGTGGTGGCGTATGGTTCACGCCAACTGAAGGCCCATGAACATAATTACCCTACACATGATTTAGAACTGGCTGCCATTGTATTTGCATTAAAGATATGGAGACATTATCTGTATGGTGAAAAATTTGAAGTATTTTCATATCATAAAAGTCTTCGATACCTTTTTACTCAGAAAGATCTGAATTTGAGGCAGATAAGATGGATGGAGTACTTAGAAGATTATGATTTCACTCTGCAGTATCATCCAGGTAAGGCTAAACTAGTAGCAGATGCTTTGAGTAGGAAATCTCAGGGAATGTTGGCAAGATTTTCATGTCGTAGATGGAAGATGTGTAATGATTTGGAAGATTTTGATTTGAGGACCAATGAATCAGGAAGTCAACCTTTCTTATTTAACCTTGTAGCACAACCTACCATCCTTCAAAAGGTGATTACTGCTCAACAAAGTGATCCTGAAGTTAAATAAGTACGAGCCAAGTCAGAGAGTGGCGAAGTGATGGAGGGGTGGTCTATAGATTCATGTGGTGGTTTAAGGTTTGCTGGAAGACTTTTTGTACCATCAGATGAGTCTTTTAGAAAAGATGTGCTTAGTGAGGCTCATAAATCCAAATTTTCCATACATCCTGGTGGTACGAAAATGTATCAAAATTTGCATAGATGTTTCTGGTGGAATGGAATGAAGAGAGATGTAGGAGAATTTATAGCTAAGTGTTTGACATGCTAGCAAGTAAAAGCAGAACATCAGAAACCAGCAGGATTACTCCAACCTCTTTCAGTGGCTGAGTGGAAATGAGAGCATATAACCATGGATTTTGTGAAAGGGTTGCCCAAAACCCGAAAGAATCATGAAAGTGTATGGGTAATTGTGGACAGATTAACAAAATCTGCTCACTTTTTATTTGTCAAATCTACTGATTCTCTGAAAACTCTGAGTAAACTGTATGTGCAAGAGATAGTGAGATTGCATGGGGTACCTCTATCAATTGTATCTGATAGAGATACGAGGTTTACATCCCAATTTTGGAGGAGTTTACAGAAAGCTTTGGGCACACAACTGAATTTTAGTACAGCCTATCATCCTCAAATAGATGGTCAATCTGAGAGAATTATCCAAGTACTAGAAGATATGCTAAGATCTTGTGCTTTAGATTTCCAAGGCTCTTGGGCTGAACATTTACCTTTAGTTGAATTTTCTTACAATAATAGCTACCAATCAAGTTTAGGGATGGCTTCTTTTGAGGCATTGTATGGTAGACCGTGTCGATCTCCTACATGTTGGGCAAAGATTGGTGAAACTTTACTGGTAGGTCCTGAATTGGTGAAAGAAACTACTGAGAAAGTAAAGATAATTAGACAACGACTTCTTGCAGCTCAAAGTCGCCAAAAGAGTTACGCAGATCATAGAAGGAGACCATTAGAATTTGCAGTGAGTGATCATGTTTTCCTAAAGGTCAAGCCTCATACCGGAATAGCCAGGTTTGGAAAAACTGGGAAACTCACTCAAAGTTTATTGGTCCTTTTGAGATTTTGGAACGAATTGGCCAAGTATCTTATAGGTTAGCTTTACCTCCTCAGTTAGCACAAATTCACGATGTTTTTCATGTTTCAATGCTCAAGAAGTACACACCAGATCCTTCACATGTCTTGGAATGGAAAGACTTGACAATAAATAAGAATGTTTCTTATGAAGAGAGACCTATTCGAATCCTAGATCGCAAAGAACAAGTTCTCCGAAAAAAATTATTCGACTAGTGAAGGTTTTATGGCAACATCATGGAGTTGAGGAAGCTACGTGGGAGCTTGATGACCGAATGCGATCCCAACATCCAGAGTTATTTCAATTTGGTATGTAAATTTCGAGGACGAAATTTTTTTAAGGTTGGGAGGATTGTGATACCCGAAGATTGATTAGTATATCTATGTATTTATAAATCAGAAAGTAAATATATTTATTAGAAATGAATTATCTAATTATGGGTAAATAAGGTTTTAATTTCAAAAGAATTGAATTTTAGGGTAATATAAATTTTGTTGTGGGTGAAAAGTATAATAAAAATAATTGAAGGGTTAAATTGTTATTAAGAAATCAAATTTATTATATTTGTGGCGGTGGAAAGATTAAATTGAAATAAAATAATAATAATATAATGCAATTGAGAGGCGGTGGTTATGTATATATATAAAGAATCATGCTTTCATCAATTTGAAAGCTTCGGCAGAAAGCAGAAAGAAAGGAAGAAAGAAAGAAAGGAAAAAAATAATAATAAAAGGTTCGTTTTAAATTTATATTTTGGATGATTCGCCTTCTGTTTTAAGAATTATAAATGATTTCAGATGATTTAATTGTAGAAATATAATTGTTAGTATATATATATATATATATATATATATATATATATATGCAGGTGTTTACGTACATATATTTTTAGATAACTAAGTTTGAATTATTAAATAATTACGTGTTATTATTGTTAAATTGATACTAGGGGGCGATTTAGAGGGGAACGAACAGTCAGCAGAAGTATAGAAGTAATCGTTTAAAATTCAGGTAGGTATTTATATGTATTTGGGAGATTTTAGTTTTAAAATTGAAAAGTAGGGTGTTTTATTACGTTAAATGTTTTGATAAATGTTTATGAAATTCCTAAATTATTACGTGTTGATCCAATTGATTGTTTTTCGAATCGGATTTGAAGAATAATTTTTATATGAATGTCATATTTATAAATACAGTGAGAAAATTATGTCAGCACGTGTTGTGATTTTATAAATGAATTATTTGTATGGATATGTTGTGAAATAAATGGAAAAATGAAAACGTGATGGCCATGATTGTTGTTATGATATGGCACCGGTGTTTGGGGCGACGGTCCCCCGGAATAATGCCCGTAAAGTACGTTGGGGCGACAGTCCCTCGGAATAATGCCCGTAAAGTATGTTGGCCAGTTTTTGGGGCGGCAGTCTTTCGGAATAATGCCCGTAAAGTACGCAAGAGTAAAAATTAGTGGAAATTGTTTTAAATGATGGAATGAATGTGTTTTTTTGTAATTTTTGTGAATACTGTGATTGAAATGTTGTTTTGGGTTTCGTTAAGCTTACTGTTTGAAATCGAATGGTGTTTTATATATGTATAGATTTGTTTATTGTAAAGTTCTTAAAATTACCTTTATGTATAAATATCTACTGGGCATAGCTCACCCCTACTTTTCAGGTTCCTAGGCAATGCTGGAGATGTTGTATATAGAAGACAAGGATACTCCAGAACAAGAGTTTTACCACTTTGAAAACTATATGTAATTATAGATGCAGGAGCTTGTAGTGTGTGGCTTTGATGCACTTTTGTATGTTTGTATTTGAATTTTAGAAATCCTAAAATTAGTTATGTTTTTTTTAGATAATGAAATGAAGCAGTTGGTGTTGAATATTATTGGGAGTGTTTAGAATAAAATCTTAAAGTTACAGGTTTATATATTTTGGCATACAATTATTATAGAGGAAATTCTGCCAAAATCTCTCTATAGAATTAAAGATGCTCCAAACTGGATTAAGAATAATAACCTCCCTAGAAGAATGATTGTGTTTTGAAAGTTTAAAATTTTTCGTAGTACCCTAGTTCGGTGCCACTTTCGTAATGCCGAAATTGGGGTGTTGCATGTTACAAATAATATTACTAAACTATGAATGCAATGGGTAATTTATATTGAGAATCAAGGGTAATACAATATGGAATGAGTGTTGAACAGAGCAATTTAATAATTCTATTACTACACACAATATCAATGTGTATTGCTACAGCACATTACCAATTCACGTAGGTCTTTCCCTCTTCTTAGCACTAGTCATATTCAACAATACTTGGGTCAAAGCCTACACTCTCAGACCAACCTTTATACAAGACCAAAGTAGCTTCCACATCAAATATGAAACGATAGGTGATATACTAACTATAGCATTTACTTTATAAATAGAAAAATATACTCAAGTTGTTTATTATAACCGTGGAGAACACAAAAGAAAGAATTATAAGTTTTCTAATCAATATCAATAATAAACGAAAAACTTAAGCCTCTAAGAACTCAATGAGTTCATCAGCAAACAAGCCTGACAAAAATGGGAAGTAATTTGGTAATCAAGAAGGTGCTGCTACTTTTATATAGTAGACTAAGTATATTGCCCAGGGCAATTGATTATTAATATAACATTTTAACAAAAGGAATTAACCCTTGAATTGATGTTTCTAGGGTTGTTGTTCCCATTATCAAAGCCAACTATTATGTTTTGACTTAGTTGAAAAACACATGATGCAGATGATGATTTAAGCTTTTGTATTTACCTGTAACATTATTTATTGACTCTTGGCACTTAAAATATATAACCTAGGCTTTGATCATCAACTTCTTGGTTATATATTTTGATTTTATTGGTGGTATATATACTTTGAACATAGGTGAACTTAAGTTTTATTGTGATTGGTTGTATAATTTTTTTGATGATACTTATCTTTATATATTACTTCTATTTTTTGCAAAGAGATAAGTTCATAATATCGTATTATTACATTATATGCATGCTATTGAAATTTTCAACAATCTTTAGCATCTTTTCTATGCAACATCTTAATATATTTTTATCAATGCGGTGTTCTTGATGAGTCTTCCTACTACATATTTGCTAGTTCTTGCATGAATAAGTTAGGTATATAGAGGCTAAGTTTTGAGGATTAAACTCATTATGTGTTCCACCACCTAACATTTTTCGTGTGAGCAATAATCGAACAATATCCCAAATTTTTTTGAGATTCTAATACCTTTAGAATAGCCCTAGATTTAGAATCACATGTCTTGTTCTTCAACTTGAGCAACTGTCCGTTCACAACATCAAAATCACCAATAGTAGCTAAACTAGATGTGGAATATGGCATTGTTTAAAAGATCTTTTTGACAGACTTTTGCCAAATTTTATTCCCATCACCACATGTTCGATTTGAACCTCACTATCTTTGCCTGTTACATCTATAATAGTAAAAAATTTCCACTTAATTTTTGTCAGACAAGTATGACCTTTTGCATTATTCTGAGTATTTTTGTAATAGCACCAACATGCTTTCCATGAAAGCAAATAAATAATTTTTTTTATGGGTAAAACCCTTTTTAGTCCTAAAAGTTTATTCTATTACTCTTATTAGTTTTAATGGTTTACAAAATATCCCTAAAAATATCAATTTATTAGAAAAAGGCAACTACAGCTCTATATAATAATAGGTTTTTACAAAAAATGATTAGTATATCTCTAAACTTTGATAAAATATAATATATTTATATAAAACATATTAACTAGATAAATAATAATATTATTTTATAGTATATTGATAATATAAATATTGATTAATATATTATAAATTTATTTACTTTTCATTAATAACATATTTCTATTATGTTATTTATATTTTAACTATATATGCATATATTTCATTTAAATTAAAATATAATTATAAATATTTATTATGGATAAGTTTTAAAATAAATAAATAAATTTATAAATATATATTTTGTTAATAAATTAATATTTATCATACTTTATTTTTATTTAATTTCTAATAATTATGAATGTGTATTTTTACAAAAAAAAATTACAATACAATTATTTTGTTAATATATTATTAAAATAATAATTTTATTTAATTATTTTATATAAACATGTATTTTATTAAATTTTAGAGATCTTTATTATATAACAATATTAGACAAAATCTTTGAGATTAAAAGGATCTCTACCCTTTTTTCATTTACTTCAAAACCCGTGAAAACAAGAATAAATTGTAACTTTATATGATTTTTTATGTTTTAGGGGCAAAATAATACTTTATCTAGTCAACTTTGGTTAGTTGTTAAAACTGGCAGATAAAACTAACCATATAAAGGTCGCATTGATATATTTATAATCACTAACTGTATATTCAATATTGTCAAAATATCCTAAGGGTAATATAAAATTATCTTATTTTTAAAATACCACACACAATATTATTACATGCTAGTATTTATTAAAATAGAAAAAGAAAATAATATGAAATATGTGATATTAAAGTATTACTATATATACATGGTTATGTTATATCGTTATTACATATTCTATATTTTTGGCAAAAGAAAAAAAAATTAATATAACACCACCAAAATGCATCAATTTATATAAATAAAATTTAATACGAATTCTCTATATACAATTAGTACTATAAAACATAAGGTCAGGTCAAATATCCAGGCATATTTGAATAACCATAATCAATAAGATAATATTTTTCTGTGTAAAATTAAGGTAATTAAACTCAACTTTAATAAAATAAATTATATATAACATCATCTAAAATAAAATTTTAAAATTATATGTATATCTTCCTTAGATCATGGAAACCTATTTTCTTCTCTAGTTATCACATCCAAGAACACCCTCAAGTCATTAGCTGTTCTTTCCCAATCCATGTACACAAATGTGAACGACATATCAAATAAACATGCACACATCGGGCATGTTTGGAATGCAGGTCAAGACAATATTATTTCCCTATTTCAACACAAAAAATTTGTAATGTAGTGATTGGTGTAAAAATTTGAGGAGAATGTACTGTATTAAATTTGAGAATAATGTAGTATAGCCTCCTAAAATCTGACCCCTGTGAATAGTGTAATTTTTGTTAGACTATATTAATACTCTCTCGTCTCTCATTTCCTTTTCTTTTTCTTTTTCCTCTCTTTTCTTTTCAACTCTCTCCTCTTCTTTTCATTAGTTAAATAATAATTTTTAGATATTATTTTTATAAAGTATATATTTAAGAAAAAATAAAAAAATAAAAAATATTATTTAATAATTTCTATAGTTAAAAATTATATTAATTAAATAATTAGAATATAACATTTTGATAATAAATAAGATATTGTTATTTAACTAATTCTAATGAGTATTATGTATATGCATAATAAATTTATTTATTTAAAAATATTAATAAATTCAAAAAAATATTTGTATATACATAAATTTTTTAATTATATAATAAAAATTAATAAAATTTATAAACAGTATATATGTTTAGATTATATAATTTTTGCAATTTATTGTTAATATATATTAATTTAATTTTAAAAAATATAAATATGAATACAGTCTTCTAATACATTATTGTACTAAATATAGGTTAATTTTGTATGGTGTTGTACCAAACATAGTACAGGTTTCCATTTAATCTATTTTAGCAAAATCTATCCCAATTCAATCCAGTCCACTAAAATAATATAGTCCAATACATACTTGGACCTTTTTCCTCAAAATAGAGTTTGTTTCAAAGTAGATGCCCAATGCACTAATATGTGTTCCATCGATAGCACCAATACAAATTATATAATATTATAAGCAAAAGTATAAAAAATTGGTACTTAATTATTTTAGAAATAAGAAAAAATGAAAAATTATGATAATATTCTCAAACCATAGATAGCATTTGGGATTTGAAATAATTTCAAGAAGTGTGTCATCCATATTTAGAGGTTGAATTATGTGACGACTGAGTCAGCATACTATATGTAGAACTTTCTTAAATTGTCTTGATATAGTTTCTTTTGAATATTGATATCTCTCAGCTACCATCCTAGTATGCGTTGTGAGACAAATAGTTATTAAAATTATACATATTGCCTCTTCAGCACAAATTGGTTATCTATCCTTTAAAAAATTATTCTTCCTCAATGTTGACCATCATTTGAAAATGTATTTTTATCCATACTCACTAAATCAAATAGTCTATCTGGATGTTCATACAATAACTCTAATGTGTATTAACGTCTTGATACTTAAGAAATTCTACATAATTGTCTTTTTCATAAAAGTTTGTAATAGTCACATAATTTTTTAATTAATAGTAACTCTCCAATAGAATCTTCTAAATTAGTAGATGAGCTGCTTTCTAAATATGTATCATAATTGTTAATTTCATTTGAATTCATCTTGCAAAAAAATTCATACATATATGTAAAATTTTCATGTAAAAAAATATGACATATTATTATTTTCTTTAAAGATATATAATAAATCAAATTCAGTATTAAACAAATATATGAGAACATAAATAATCAAATAGTCTATAATCAATAATATCTAAATTAAACAATACTTATAGCATAAATAAAATAAGAAACAATAACCATACAAGTATTTACATTCATATGTTAAAAAATAGATAATTAAAATTGCTAATTAGGTTCAAACACATAAAATTACTAAGTTTATAAAAAGAATCCTTAACATGATGATACTAGGAACTTATTTCAATCCATTAACCTAATTTTTTTTCTTACATCAGTCATTGTAATAAACATTCTCCTCTATCCTAAACTAGTAAATTTTTCGCAAGCCTTATTATAAATTTCATTATCTAAATTGTCCATAGCATTCTAAAGTTTTTATGCATCCTTCAACAGAAGCATATTCATGAAGATAATGAGACTCTTCTAAGTCTCTAATTCATTCAACTTTTGTTATAGAAACTTCTGTCTAAGCAGTTCATGATTTTTCCCATGCTTCAAGTGCATCATCCAACTTAAATGTTTTAGAGGTTCTTGATTCTTTTTTTGTGCAAAGATCAACTGGAGCACTTACATATCAACGTCGTTTGTTGTTATTTCCCCCCATTGCCCTCTATAGATTTTTCACCTGCTTCATACTCAAAGTCTATATATACCCCAGAATCTAGGAATTTAGCCTCTAACTCTCTCAATATCAAAATTTAGAGGGGATTGAGTAGATGCAAAATGCATCTGACCACTAGTTATATTAATAAAAATTCTGACCAAGTATATGAAAAATTAAAAATAAATAAGTATGTACCTTAACATAAGACTCCAAAACATCGTCAAATGCATAGACTGTGTTCGTCTTTGAATCCTAACCTATGCATGTGTGAGCCGAAAGTTTTGTGAATTCACGATAAAACTTACGCAAATTATTATATTTTGCTTCAACTTAGGAATTGTATATATTTTACCAAATTTTGTCAACAAAGTATTATCTATTGCACCTCATATTTTTTGTCCAGGGTTGAAGTTTTAGTCCTTTCTTAGTTTCTTCATGCAATAAGTGAATGAAATATTCCTCAATAAAAGTTGGCCATAAACCATATCATCAACATCTTTAATCTTAGAAGTCATCCTATAAATTGTATCATAAAATAAATTAAAATTTATTAAAATTAAAAATAAATATATCACTATAACTATAGTCAGTTAAGTTTACTACTACAAAAACGGGCTTTCTTGACAGAAGAGTTTGTGATAGAAATGACTTCTGTCACGAGACACTGATATAATTCTATCAAGAACTTCTCCGTTGAAACTGAAGTCCATTTTAAAAATTTTGTGATAAAAGATTATTAAAGACTATGACATATAGTTCGTGACAGAATAAAAAAAAATTATTTACCAAGCAAAAAATGCCGTTTAATTAGTAATTTCAAGTTCGATGCAGTAAAAACAATGTTATAATTGGTATGTTAATGCATATGAGTAAAACGACGTTGTAATTGGTATGTTAATGCATATGAGTAAAACGACATTGTTTTATATTATTTTTATTTGGTCAAAAGATTAAAATGAGGTCGTTTTTATTGGTTTTCTTTTAATGAAAATGACATGGTTTTGTAGACCTCAAACAATACCCAAAATTTTCCATCTCAAAAAATTCTTCAAAGTGCCCAAACTAATTCGCTATGACCTAAAGTCTACGCCGTCGATTCTTCATCGTCATTGACAAATCTCCAGCTTCAATCCATGCTATGCCTTGTTTGAGCGAGCTTCATTGATTCAAACCAATCGATCTAGTTTCATAAATTTGAATCTCGGTGAATTCTGTAGCAACTATAGGGACCTGTAACGATAAAGTTGAGAAGATGTAGCTCCGCCTGAATTACCAAAATCTCTACCATATCAACCAACCAGAATTACTTTTGTACTATTAACGGTTTTATTTTGTCTGTATTTTTTTTGTGTTTTTGATTTAATTCATTTTTTCATTGACTTAGCAAATTGCTTGCTTTCGTGCTTTTGTTGATTAATCTAAAGTTGTTCTATGTTAATTATAGTTGCAAATCTATTAATATATCGGCCAAATTTTATGATTTTAGGATGTTGGCTGTTGGGGTTTTGTTGTTTAATCTACTTGCAGTGTTGATTTTTGCTAGGAGGTTTTATGTTGTACTTGCTACTGTTGTTAATTAGTCAAATTAGAAAGGACAGGTAAGGTGTTTGTGAAAATGCCTCTTTAATTTTTAATAGTATTGTTGATAAGTGTCTAAAAGTGTGTTATTTATATATATTTTAGAAGACACTATTACATACTATTTAATTTAAAGTCCCTATTTGTGCAAAAATTATGAATTTCATTGGCACAACTTTAATTTGCATGTTTTTATGATTTAAATCTCAATTACATGTAAATATGTATAATTATATAAGTTGACATGTATATAATACTTATGTAAAATAGTAATGTAGTGTATTTTATACATAGGTGAAAGGTGGCCAAGTTGTAATTGAAAAAAAATGGTCAACATCATATTTTCTATTTGAAGCACTAATTAGTTAAATGGTCATATCTTTGTCTACCCACTTCCAAATATAATGATTTTTGTTTCAAATGGAAGCTGACTCAATTTTTCATAATTTATTTTCAGATGTCATTTTCGATTTTAAAATGATTTACCACCAGATGTTTGAGGCATTACAACAAAACGTGGCCTACCATTTGAAGCCTGGACCTGTGCATATCCTTCGGTATTTTGGACCTAACTCTCTCCACAATGCTCCAATTGGGTTGATTCTTGATTCAAATGAATCTGGAAAGAGACAGCTACAACTTGTATGTTATGGAAAAATTCCAATTCGTGCATCTGGGTGGTTGAAAATAATTATCATTTAAACAGTAGCTGTCAACGTTTCGATTTGAACATGCCTTAATATTTTAAGTGTAACTTTCACTAAATAGGTCCAAATACCATGATTCATGAAGCATTGGAAAGATTACTCATGGGGCCATATCTTTGAAGAAGAAACATTTCTCTAATTCGGAGTGGAAGACAGTCAAACGTGCTTCGCAATGTGGACGATAATGCTATGATGAAACCTGCCACTTACTTGCATTCACATGTGCGAATTCTCCTTTACCTTGCCTATATAAACCTTGGTTTTGAAAGCTTAAAAGGGGGGAAGGAGGAGCTTGTATTCTCAAAAACACTTTCATTTCTTCTTCTTCATATTTTCTTTACTCCATGTATTTCTAATTTCGTAATTAGGGCAAAGGGTGAACTTTTGTGGTTGTATAGTATTGTTCTTTGATCCTTTAGTTTGTTCTTCATTGTCTACTTTCCTTTTGAGTGAGTACTATATTTTGCAAGTATTTTGGTTTGTTAGAAACCTTGATTCATTGTTAACTAAGGGTACATTGAATGCTTGGATGTTTTCTACATATCAAGAGCAAGGCAACCTATGGTTTTTCACTTCAATTCAAAGGTAAGTCTTTTAGTTTCTTTGTGCTTAAATGTTATCCATCCTCCAATTAAGGTTATTTCTTATTTAAATCTTAATTGTGTATAAAAAAAAGGATCAAGAATAATTTCTATACATATCATTAAAATGGATCCCTAATGCCCTAATATTCAATAATAATTAATTTCAAGTTAATAATCAAAATTTCAATCTACTTTCACAATATTTGGACTTTGGACTTTGGACTTGTGGACTTAGTATAACCAATTCCCTGAGAACCGACACTCGGACTTCCGAATCTTTATTACTTGACAAACCTACGCTTGGGTATTACAACCTAAAAATTGTAGCAATTGTTTTAACAAATTATTATAAAGTTTGTAAAGCATAATTGTTGCAGGTTTTTGTCAAAAGTGGATTCATTTGTACCAAAACTTAAGAATGGTAAATTTTCCTATTTAAGTTATTGTTTTAAAATTTCCTGTGATTGCTTGCGTTTGTAATTTGATACTGTTGGTATTTCTTACGTTGCATTAGGAATATTTCTATTAATACCGGTACACAGGATTGCACTAGGAAACTTTCTTTTTTTTAACAATATTAAGAATGTTCTACGCTTTGTCTATTATCAAATACTGGTGGGCAAGGTTTAAGTCTTGGTGATGGATCCCCATTTCAAATTGGGATGCTCTTTTTGACATAGATGTTGTTGGAGAGGTGATTAGAGCTGACGTTGTACCACAAATAGTAAATTAATTTACACGGGAAGCTTCAAATGAAGATGTTGTGATGTAAAGTAGTTTCTTAGTTTTACATGATATGTTTCTGGATTTCAATTTTTTTTATGTTTCTGGATTTCAATTTTTTTTCTTACTTTTATGTGCCATATACTTTCATTTATTTATTATTCAACCTTTTTTTAACTAATCTTAAAGCTAAAATGGGTGATAAAATCGTGCAGACATGCATGCTTTTAGGAACATTTTTAGGCCCATTGCTTATGTGTGGTTTTTTTTAATTCTAGGTTTCTTGTGAATTACTAGGTCGCAATAATGGGAATTGGTCTAAAATAGATGAAAGCCTTTTCCAAGCTATTATTTTCATCTTTTAAGAACAATACCTTTTTGAAATCTGTGGTGTAGCTGATCTCATCACAACATATTGTAAGGAAGCAGATCAAAACACCTTTGACTTTTATTGTAATTTTATATTGTTAATGATTTTTTTTTAGTGGGAGGAATTTGTATTAAGACTTATTTTGAAATATTAATGCAGGCAAAATATACAAGAAAGAAGTTTTAGAGTTTGATCTTGCACTGAAGATGAAAGTATTAATTAAGCATGATATTCAATAATCTCATCAATAGCATAAGGTACTAAATTCTTTTCTGGACTTTGATCCTTTTCTATTTTGAAGTGCGTAAAGTGGCTAATTACCATTTAATTTCTTAGCTTGTCTTCGAAATATTTTCTCAAGTATATTTTTCTAACATATATTATTATTATGAGATAAATTAAACTGCTCAATATTTTATATACTTTAATTAAATTTAATACATATTCATTTCACTAGAATACTAGAATACTATATATATATATAAGATTTTAGCTTAATATTCTATTACTTTATGCATGAAGTTCATAGATTTTTAGTAGCAAACTTTATACTTTCATTGTTATTTTTTGTGTTTATTATTCGCAGTGTAGTTTTCTGAAGAGAGTTGATGTTGAAAATCCATAACATATACAATAGCTTAATATTCATATGCTAGCTTTAGAAATTTATTTTCCTTTTACTCTAGTTTGAGTTAATGTTGAAGAAGAGTTGACGTTGAGAATTATGTTTATTTAGTTTTATTTAAATGGGGATAATAGATTTTGAATTATGTTGGAAATGAAGTGACAATTATATTTGTATATTGTGGATGAAATATAGAATTTTGTTGGTTATGTTATCAAATAATATTTATTTTTTGGTATTTTTAGTTAAATAATATTTATTATTCTAATTTCATTATTTGGTATTTTTAATTATATTGGTAATTAATGTAAATAAAAATTGCATTAAAAAAACCTAAAAAAATAAAATATGAAAATAAATTACAAATACAACAAATAAAAAAACTGAAAAAAATCAGACACAAAAAAATTGCAAAAAACTAAAAATAGAAAAATAAAAAAATCGGACAAATAAAAAAATCAAAAAACAAAAAAAATAATTGTTATGTTAAAAAACCGGTGAACTCTTGATAAGAAAATATCTAGAAATCTTGATAATTTTATGACAGCAAAAAATTCTATCATATATTCGTGATAAAATTTTATCACCGTATTATAAAAAAAATCGCCTTTATTACAAAATGACGATGTACGAACATTGTCAAGTATATAATATATTTTCTAGTATATTAATAGATGTTGTTCATATGTGTAATGTGTGGGATTTGTTTGTTTTTTTTTTGCATGTAGAATAATGGAAAGAGGGGTTAACATTATGTAAGGTTGATTTGAATGAGTTTTTTCTATTATAATTGAATTGTGGGTATTTATGTCTGGTTGTGTAAAGTACTTGTTATGCTAATAATTGTGTAGATTATATGTTTCACTTGAATAATAAGGGTTAATAAGTTAGTTGCTTAGTTATAGGGGTTATGTTTATTTATGATAATCACATATATGATTTACTTTGCATAAGTATGAACTATTGTTGATGCTTGTGTGTTGTTGTTGGTGTGATGGATATTAAAGGGATTAAGATGACAGTTATATTTTGTAGAAGGAAAGTTAAAGTGGGGAATATTGACATTGACCATTTTAGTTTGATATTAACTATTAATGATGTATTGGATGTTGTTGATAATTGTTGCGAATTCGACGATGAGAATTTCACCATCAATGTCGTTGTATCTTGGTCAAATGAGAAATTACTATTTGAGAATGATAAAGACTTCATCAACTTCATATCCAAGAGCATAGACAAAGGCTTTGACAGAGTGCTGATGGAGATGAATGTCTTGCCTTTAAAGCAAATGCCAATAAAATAGCTAAAAGAGCATGGATACTCTGTTGGAAAAGTATTGTTTACTAACCTAAACGCCATACTTTCATCAAACACCACTCTAAACCAAAATCTAGTTCTTTAATGGTCAACTCTTAGCCTAAAAACATCATTAACCATAAAACTACCATAATGGAAGTCCTAAACAAAAAACCATCGTTCTTCTAGGAGTTACTCCTCAACTAGCCTCTATTATAGCAGATGACATTGATAATGAATATTTTATCTCTCAAGTGACTAAAACAAGAACACAAGAGCATGCAAAATAAAGAGAGCCAAAGAAAAGAACTTTACTACGTACAGATCAATGGGAGGATGTTGATGAGTTTGATGGTATGATCGATGCAATTAATTGTTTTGGGGAAAGTGAAAATGGATAGAATGATCCAAAGGAAAAGGGAGAAGCTAATAGGGTGAATTATGATTTTTGGGATAAAAATTAGGCTGCTAACGTTGGACAAAATATAGATGGTAGTGTAGATTTGTAGAGTTAACTATGTGTAAGCTTTTGTTGGTGAAATAAAGAGTGAGTTTGCTACTAAATATAAGACAGGTTGTGATGGTGAAAATAAAGCAAACTTTGATGGTCTTGATGGTGAAGATATTGTAGTAAATAGTCAAGATTTTATTAAATAAATTGATAATGATGTTGGTCAAGTTTTGGATTCTATGTATGTTGATGATGTTTGTAGTATGGTTGATAATGGGTAATCACCATCAAATAAGGAATACATTATATCAAAATATGATTATGATGTTGTGGAAGATGATGATTTTAGTTATGGGGAGAAAGAAAATACATAAGGCATGATGGTAAAGAATATAAGATTGAGGTTGTATCGAATACCAAGAGAGGTTGACCTAAAGATTCTAACTGGCCAAGCCCTTAATAGTGTCTATAAGTTTAGGAAGTATTGAACGATTACGTGATTCGGGAGGGGTTCTATCTGAATAGGATAAAGAATGAAAGTATCAATGTGATTTCAGTATGTGGAAGGCTCAACTCTAATTGGGGAATCTATGCCCCTATTATGATAGAAAGAGTAATATTAATAATTAGGTCCATGACAACTAAAGACTACACTTGTAAGACGAAGTTCAAGAACTTAGAGGTTATGAATGATTGGGTTGCCAAGAAGTTTAAAACCAACAAAAACAACCCAAAAATTAGTTCAGATGCACTTACTATTGAGTTGTCTAAGAGTTTTAGTACTGGAACAACAAGAAAGAGGTTGTGCAGAGCCAAGAAAAAACCTTTGAAAATGGCAAAGGCCAATGTCACAAGCTCATACACCCTTTAAGATTATGAGCACACTTTGTTGATAAAAAATAGAAGAGCAACAATGAAGATCCAACAGAAGCTAATTGGAAAATTCAAGAGGATACTTTTCAGGTTTATGACATAATGACGCAAAGAGGTTTATTAGCATTAATGGTTGCCACCTAAAAACACCTTATAGTAAAGCGTTACTCAATATAGTAGCATTACATGCGCATAATGGTATATTTCGTTCGACCAATTATGTTTATGAGAGTGAGAATTTATATAATTTGAATTGGTTTATTTCATTATTGAAAAAAGCACATGGAACTCTTCGATGGAATCTTTATAACTCCCATGTTTGACAAACAGAAGAGAGTAATGGTAGTACTTCAACCTCACTCCCCTAAAGCAGTAACTAGGTATTGTTTTGATGTTTATATTTTTTTAATTGAATGCTTAACTTATTATTTCCATGCTTTACTTACTAACATTTCATTTCATGCTAATTACTTCCATGTTTTATTTAATGCTTTACTGAATACTTTTTCTATGTGTTCTCATTGTACTTAAAATTGATAATTGTGTTAGGCATATATATGTCAATTTAAGAAAATTGTTTACTTATGTAATTGTGAGCCTCTAGCACAAACAAGCTTGAAGTTGATCGTAATGGATAAAATCAAGGAAATTGAGCCGCTTGCAATGAATGGTTGGTGAAAAAAGAACTAAACACATGATCATGCTACTTGTTTGATAATTTTTTCAAAATAGATCATGTTATAGATAATATGATTGAGTCGTGCAATAATTTTCTTAATGAGCACATAAGGAAGCTTATCATTAAAGTTTCTATTAAAATGCCACGAAGCAACCCAAGAGAGGGGGGAGGTGAATTGGGTTTCTAAGAGATATTAATACAAAATTCGAATTTTGGCTCTAGACCACACAACAACAAACTATATTCAATATATAAAGAGAGATGAAGTAGAGGGATTGAACACCAAATTTAGAGTGGTTCAGCAACAACTCGGCTTACATCCATTACTTCAAGCTTCACTTGAAGATTTTACTAAAACAAATCTTGAATCCACAAGACTTCACAATTACAACCTAGGATTTTGTCAACCAATAACCCAATCCAAGTGTTTACACTTACTAAACACAAGATAACTAATCAAACATGAAAGACTAACTCCTTTCACCCATTATAATCAACAACTAAAATAAAATGAGTACAAGAAACTTACAAAACAATCTTATCAAGAGTAGATGATGAAATTGAATGAACTTGAGAGATTTAATGTGTGTATAACAATTTGGAGCTTAAGCAAGAGATTGATGTTTACTTTTGTTTTAGAGTTTCTTAAAATCGACTTGAAAGGTTGTATGTTGTAAAGAGAAGTCCCAAATTTATATGTGTTTCAAAAACTAGCCATTATAGGCTTTAAGACAATTAATTTCGCAAAAATCGGTCAACTGGTTTGGTTAAGTTGGTCGACCTACTTGGGGTAAAAAAGGGGAGAAATCCAATTTTTAGGAGGTCGGTTGACTGGGTTGTCGAGGTCGGTCAACCAACCAAAAATAGAGAGGTAGAGGTTAAAAATCTAGCAAATTGGTCAACTGGGTTGGCAAGGTGGTTGACCACTATTTACATGTACTATTTACAGGTTTGAAAAGTTTGCACTTTAGTTCGTTTTTAAGGTTTGAACATTTTGTAATTTGATCCAAATGTCAAATTTTCAAAAGCCTTGTTTATAGAAACCTGTCAAGCTTGCCGCAAATTTCATACACACTTACATTCACAAGTATACAATTAAAAATACACAATAGAATACTATACTTGTGTCTTCAATCTTTACTTGAGCTTTAATCTTTTTTTCAAAATTGGGATTGGACGATATATTTTGTAATCATCAAAATTCGAGTTTGTGTGACTTAAGATCAACATATATTAATGAAGTTAATGAAAAGTATGATTATAAGGAGGATAAAGCTTCCAAAGTAGGCCACCAATTTGCCTTCTAAAGTTAAAAAAGAAGATCCACATTCTATCTAAGATTGTAAGGAAGCTTTTGGTTGTGGTGATTTTAAATTTAAAGATGAAAGACATTTTATGGTGGGCTTTAGTCATTCACCTTGTGATTGCTTGGGTTGGCAGTCAAGTAGGTTGCCATGCGAGCATTTAATGGCTTGCATCATGCAATAAAACCTTGACCTACTTGATTATGTTGAAAGAAGAAAGACCAAAGAGGCATATTTAACCACCTATTTAACCACAATCCATCCATTCCTTGATAAGTTGTTTAGCCAAGAATTGACTAGCCAAATTTAAAGCCTCTAGAAATAATTCTTAATGCTGATATTTCAAAATATAATAGAAAAAAGTATCCATAATGAGATCCAAAAGATCCATAAGAGGCATATTTAACCACATATTTGTTTTTTTTTTTTGGGTTCATTTCTATATATGATTCTTATGGGTTCATTTCTATATATGATTCTTAAAGGCAAATAATAAATTTATCATTTTTATATTACCTAAGGGTATTTTAGTAATTCACTGCCAACACTCGTGTCCGCATTTATATTTCATCAATTGAAGAAATCAAGGCTCGAACACACGCTCTCTCACAGAGAGGGCGTGTTAGCCTGAGTGGCGGGCAAAGAAAAATTAAGATTAAAATAATATAAATTATTTTCTTACATATCAAATCAAATAATAAAAATTATTATTAAATTAATTTGTTTGACTTTTAGCAAAGGCACGTGTGTAACTTTGTTTGATAACAGATACCGAAACAAATAACTTACAAGTGACAGTTAACCGATAACAGATACCGAACAGATACCGAAACAAATAACAAGTGATAGTTAACAGATAACAAATGAAACTATAAAAACTATAAAATTATAAACGTAATTATCCTAAAAAATTTAAGCTTTAGAAAAAACGCCAAGGGGATGAGGGATATTAATTTAACAACGTAAGGGTAACGGGGATTAGGGCAAATAATAAATAGAGTGATATAGGTCTTTCACCCTAAAAGAATTTCATATCACAGAATGAATTAGTCAAAACTGACAATCAACACATACAGTGTCACACGCAATATCTTGGTAGCAAAGAAACTCTTCGGCATTGGCTATCAACACTTATAAATGCACCCCATCTCTCACATCACACCACATCAACACCAAAGTCTATTACAAGTACAAATACTTCTATCGTTTCTTGTATTTTCAGTTATGTCTGAGGAGAAGCAGCACCACCACGACGGCCTCTTCCACCACCACAAGGACAGAGAGAAGCCGGATGACGAGATTGATTACAAGAAGGAGGAGAAGCACCACAAGCATCATGAACACCTAGCAGAGCTTGGAACTGCTGGTGCTGGTGCTTTTGCTTTGGTAAATTTTAGCTTTCTTTTAAGTGCTTTTGTAATTCTTTTTCTGGGTTAATAATAGTTTCATTTCTGAGACATATATTGAGCTTTTTTTTGACAGCATATATATGTTTTCAGTTTATGGAACCCTGCAACTGCAAGACATATAAAAGACTACCAGCTGTTTCATGAGCTATTTTTGGCTGTTTTCTGAAAACTGTTTTCGCAAATAAAGCATCCCCATATTTTCTTTATCACTTCTCTATTAACCCTTAATTATTATACATTATATTTTCTCTTAATAAATAGAATATTTGATGATGATATCAGTATGAGAAGCACAAGGCAAAGAAAGACCCAGAGCACGCCCACAAGCACAAGATAGAGGAGGAGATCGCGGCTGCAGCTGCCATAGGTGCTGGCGGATTTGCATTTCATGAGCACCATGAGAAGAAAGAAACCAAGAAAAAAGAAGAAGAAGCTCATGGAAAGAAGCACCACCATCCCTTCTAAGTTAATCCTTAATTAATTATATAATTTCTGTAATATTTTAATCTGTGTTACGTTTGTTAATTGCTATAATTATCAGTGGCAACTGCCTACCTGCCCTAAATAATACTAAGTGAGGCGTCAGCTTTTTCAGGTGTGATATGGGTGACTTTGTAAAACCGGTGTTATCTGGTTCTCTTGTTATCTATATATATTATATATGTTAATAAATAAATTAATTATGATATAATTTGTATTATTTCATTGTTACATATTTGATCTTTTCTAAAATGTCATCTTGTACCTTGGAAAAAAACAATTGCATATGCATTTGATTAGAAGAAAAAGTAGCACATATATATAGAAAAATATATATCATATGGTTAATAACTGATGATATATAGTTATAATAAAAATTAGCAAAGAGTTATTTAATTTTAAATTATAAGAGGTAAATCACATATTTTATTCAAATTTCAAATTAAAAAAGAAAATTACATGATATATTACATATATTTTTAAATTTTTATGTAATTAATTATAACATATTGTTGTCAAAATAAGTAAAATTATATTTCCATTAAGGGCATTTTTTTTCAATTAAAATATGAATAAAATTATTTAAATTTTTGAGAAATAATTATTTATTTTTTAACTTCTGTCTAAAATGTTTTATAATTATTTGAATGTAATTAAATTAAGAAATTTAACTTCAATGTGAATAACCAAATTAATTATTTTATTTATCAATAATATCCTTAATTTATTTCCTTATATTTAGCACTTTTATTTTTGTACCATCGTTCTCTGTTTTTACATACTTAAAATAATATTATGATATAATTTATCTTTTTATTTAATTTATTAATGATTTTTATATCATTTAAATTGTTAATTCATAATTTTTCTTTATTTACAAGACAAAGTAAAAAAACTATTCATATATCATATGAAAAATAATGTTCATATGAATATAATTTATTAGAAATTATTTTATTTATGAACTATTATGTCAACATAATTAAACTTTTTACAAAAAATAAGTATAAATATACGTAATACCTACAAAAAGTATATATGTCGGAATATTGGTTTCTATTTTTTTTTATAAAAAAAATAACTTAGTATTTATATTTAGATATTTAAAAAAATATCATTAGTATTTAAATTTTAATTAAATTTAAATTTTAATCATATTATAATTTTAAGTAAAAAAAACAAATACCGTCTAATAGCCACAAATTATTTTCTTGGTGTCGCTTTTTTTTATGTAAATAGAATATTAAGTTACTGATATCAAATTTCATCATCTGAAAATTAACTTAAATGTTGTAAAAAAAAATCTCTTTTTTTTCCTCTTTACTTCGTCTATATACTGATTAATTTTTGTAATTAGTTAAAGAATTATTCTTAGTAAAATTTCTATTATAGATTGTTAAAGAGTTGGATCTGTTCTTATCCCAGGAAGATTGGGTTTGGGGCACGTGACTCTTTCTGGGCCTCGAAACCATAATTGTGGAGGGTGTAGGAAATACTTGCATCCCCTACCTTCCAGAAACAATTGGCAATTTTGTCATCCTCCTAGGGCCGGTGAAATGGTCTTCTGGTTGACTTGTCGTTGGGAAAATCCAATCCAACGTAGGTATTAATTAATATTTTTTTCATTAGACATATTTCTTCCACGAGAATTGAAATTGTATCCAATAGATAAAATTCATAAAAAATATATTACTTACCTCCCTTACTTTTATTTTTGACCATTAATTGATTATTATGTATAAAAATAAATACTTAAAAGATCATATTTTCTTTTTTTTTTTCTTGAAGAAGAAAATATAATTTTTCCAAAGTCTTACGTAGCAAGTAATAATGAAAGTTGAAAAAAAAAATTATTTAATTTTAAAATTTTATAAATAAATTTTGAGAAAATAAAATCTTGAATAGAAACAGAAACTGTTACTACCTTATATGATTTTAATGTTCTTGTTTCTTTTTTTCTTTGAATATGTTTTGTATTTTTTGTCAATTTTATTAATATATGTTTTTAAGTACTTCACTTAAAAAATTACATGTTGAAAAAATATTTTATACTTCAAATCAATATTTTCTTTTTCTTTATCTTTTTATAGCCATTTTATTTATTTTTTATACTTAAATTAGTTAACACATATAAAAAAAAGTATTAAAAAAAAAAAGAGAAAAGAATCATATTTTAATATAAAATATTGAGGACATTTGAGTTAATTGACTAACACCTCATAAAAGATAAATGATACATTCTTAATATTTTTTATATAAGTGATATAATTTTAAATCTTAAAAAATGAATATGATAATATTATTTATTATTATTATTATTATTTGACTCTTAATCTTAAAGCCAATATTCATGTTAATGTAACATTATATATAATCATGGAGGGAAGCAATAAGTCACTCTTATGTTCACATTAGATATTTATTTAGAAAGGCTATATTCTAATTATAATGTTAATCTAATTATGAATTTTTGATAATTTTTAACATTTCTAATATTTCCTGTTATTTACCTTATAACTCATCATCCTCTAATTTTTTTTTTTTGACCGAATTCATGTGCTCTTTCCAACATAAAAGTTTTCCTTCTTCTTTCGAACAGAAGAAAACTCAGAAATTGGTACTTTATTTTATAAAATTTGAGCTAACTACAACATGAAAATTCTTCATAATATTTTATTTGTTTACTGAAGAAAGAAAGAAAAATGAATGTAAAAGTAGCACTTTGATACATGTGATTTGTGAATTTTTTGCAATTATGATTTGGGTTGTTGGGATTTGTGAAATTTTTTAAATTGTAATTTAGTTTTGCTGCTATTTGTTTATGTTCAGAGATTGCGATTTGAGTTTGTTGGGATTTGATTATTTTGCTTAGCATTATTGATGATGGTAGTAGTTTTGGGAAGATGAACTTGTTTTGAAAATTTTGGAGTTTCGAAGCTATTGATGTCAAAATATTTCCTTGGCAAAATTTTTCCTCAAATAATCATTTTAAGTTTGACTGTTTTTGTTAAGATAAAAGAAAGAGATAAAGATAAGAATTAGAGAAAAGAAAAAGGTTGGTAGGACCCTAATTATGGCAATAATGAAGGCGTCCAATAAAATTAATTAATTATTATTATTTATTTTAGATTTGTGAATGCTTTGCTTAATGAGAAATTATAGAATTTGATGGGAGAAAATTTGAGTACCAGAAAAATGGTCATTGTTATGGGGTAAAAATAGGCTAGACACGTGGCAGTACGTAAGCCCACGACGCTTTAGTCGGCACCTATGGGACGATCCGTTCATGCTGAAACCCACCTCACCTCGGATCCTAGCTGAGGCAGGATCCGACCTCAGGTAGTATAAAGGGTGTTCACATGAAGGGTGCCACGTGGCCTATAACCAATAGTCCACATAGATAGGGCAAAACGAGTGGACCCCACTCTGGAATAGCCCCAAAAGTAAAGGGATTTGGTTCCCCCAAAAATGTGAAAAAGGTGTCCTATGATCCTAGGTCACCTGGGGGGACCACCTGAAATCGCCTAAAACGGAAAGCTGACTAAGGAGACAGTGTAGCACCTTGGTAGCTGAAAAAGGGACCCCACCTGACATGGTCAACCTTTGAGGGACCACAAGTAGAGGCGAATGAGCATTTGCCACCTGTACACAAGGGATAACGTAATCCCCTACTCGAATCAAATCGTGCCATGTGGCATGTAATCTCGGATAAGGTCTTAAGGACCAATCCTTGCTCACCAGGGGACAAATCCCTGCTCACCAAGGGACCAATCCCTGCTCACCAAGTATTCCTAGTCTTGACTCCGAGCTAAGGTTTCAAGCTGGGGAAGAGGGAGGAAAAGAGGAACTAGGGCTGCATTGTTTGGCCAATCACGTGACCACAAAGGTATAATATAAAAAGACACTTAGGTTAAGGTAAAGTAAGGTCTCCTTCAAGCTAGAACTCATTCTTTTACTCACACACACCACAAGCACAAGTCTCCTCATTATTGTTCTCTCTAAGAAACAAAGAGACAACCTTAAACACCCATTGAAGGTTGTCCCCTTAAGGACGGTTTTACTGTTCCAACTTCCCTAAAGGCCATACTTGTTGCCTTCAACATGTATTTTGTGTGTCATTTGGTCCATTAGCTCCTAGCTACATTCATCTCCTTATATTAGCTATTCCAAGCTACCGAAACTGAGCCATAATATCACCCCCTCAAGGTACTGACTTGAGCGTCGGAGTGGGCTCGCCGGAAAACCTCCGGCGCCCCCCTTTTGACCGTGTTCTCTGCTGCTGGCGTCCTCACCAAGTTCGTGTCCGAGGTCAGCAAGGAGAGCGAGCTCAGGAAGGTTTCAAGAGATTTGGCCCGGGATCAGCGTGGCGTGATAGGTCAGCTTGAGAGCTTCCGGGGTTAGGTAGAGACTAAATCGGGTGCGGAATACTGAGCTCAGACTGTTGACTGGGCATCCACCCTCAACTCGGATACTAGATCAGCAAGGCAATACCACCTCACCTGGGTTGATATTTTCACGCATCAACAGTCATTATTGACTTCCTCTTGGTATACATAATATATTTTACTAACAATAATTCAGATAACGTAGTAACCCTACATAATAATCTCTTATACTAAATAAAATATCACAACAAAAGTATTAACATTTATTGAGCCCAACTTATCAGCAGTTTTTGAAACTATTATATATGAAATTATTGATGCAATGTCAGAGTTGTTTGGATTTCTATAATATTATTATTTGCTAACATAAGATTAGTATCAATAAATATTTTTTAAATAAAAAAATTAGAAACAATATTTACTATAATTAATATTATTCCAATTTATTATTCAATCCAAATAAATTTTTATAGTAATATAATAATTTAAATGAACCTATAATATAATTATTTTAAATTAAATTTTAAAAATTAAACTTGCGAATCAAAACATAATTGAATACACAATAATTTACAATACAAATATATACAATTCAAAACAGTTAGATCTCAAACATGTCAAGTTTCACATTTCTAGTTTGAATCATAAAAAATGACCAGATGCATAAGGTCAGTTTTCTATGGACATACAATTTTATATATATACTATTTAAAAATCCTAACAAAATATGCTAAGCACATTACAAGATACGATGTGGTAATGTACTCTAAAGTTTCTTCGTTGATTAGCAATTAGTCTCTTGGTTGGACTATGCATTAGCATCTTCTTTTTGCTAGTAAATACTAATTAATTGAAGAAAAAATAAAATATGAATATCTGTGAGAATTTCTTTCTGAACCAACTTTTGCCATGTACAAATTGTAATGAAGAAGAAGAATGATAAGCACACAATAGCAAACTTATGGAGAACAAATATTGCCGCTAGCTTAGCAAAATACTTAAATCCATCCAAATAGCCAAATGAATTGAACTAGCTATTCATTGGTTCCACCAAAAATAATGAATTCAATTGGTCCAAACAGATGAAGTAGTTTGTTTGGAAGATGAAGATAGTGATTGTTGATGCCAAAAATTTGAATTCTCGGTACCAACAACAGATCATAAAATCTTGCAGCTTGGTTTGGATTCTTTCTCTCTTAAGCCTGCAAAACAACTAAAATCAAAGAACAACTCGTTTGCCCAACATATAATCTCTGCTTAAGTCAACAGTTTGATCTTAATTTGAGTGGATATTTTGGCAGAGTTGTGCGTTAGTTGTTTATGCATACCTAACTTTTTCGGGTGTTGGAACTTTATAATGATTTGAGGGCTTAAGGATTTGTCTCCATTATCTGCTGCAACCACCTATGAAGGAAGGTGGAGACGTGGGTAGTTTCCCATATTTGAGAAGATGGCTCTAGTTTTCTTGGTCGGGTTTTTGGTATTTTCATTCAAGCTAGCCATTATTTCCTGCTTTGAAGAAGATTGGGGATGGCAATGAACCCTTGCGTTTTTATTGGGTTATAGTCTCGGGTGTCATATTACCCTAAGCTTCTGGGAGATTCCTTGTTCTACTGCGGTTCATGTACAACATCTTCTGTTCAGGTGTTGACTTTCCTCACTTTCTTTCCCAAACATCAAGCCCCCGAGTTTTGTAGTGAAATGGAGCAAATTTTACTCATAAAATTGCATTATGCCGTGAAGCCATGGTCTCAAGTCCCAAGCTTGAATGTCTTTTCAATTTTTAGAAAATGGCGATTTTTGGTCTCTACAAGGATCGAGATTGCAACTGTCACCTTACAAAACGTTCGATTACTATGACAAATTTTCACCAGTATTGTTTTTCTGTTTGCTTTCTCAAAATAGACCATGTGTCTTTCTTCAATTAGGCCATTTGTGTTTTTCATTTCTTACTTGTCATTTCGTATTTAAGTCCTCCGAACGATGCATCACAGCCCTCTATTTTGAACAGTCCGATTGAGGCTCCACTCACGTTTAAATTTGTCAAGCCTTCTCATTTTCACGTTTCTCACAAAACAGGATTTTCAAAGCTTCAAAAATTACCATTTGCTATAGCCACATTCACCATTGTCATCACTCTCGAAAGATTTTTGCTCAGCCGAACCCTTTATCAATTTTCTTTCTCTGTAGTTTTGCAGATTTCGCCCAAAGACTATTGGTAAGTCCAATTCTTCTCCTATCTTTTTGTGTTAATCTTGTGTTATAGCGCTTTATTCTCTGCATTCCTTATTTGAGTGTATTCAAAAATTACTTTTCAGTGATTTGGTATGGTTAATTGAAATGCTCGTGTTTTTTGGTTTTTCTTTAGTGGGTTTAATATTTTAGCATCGGATTTTTCTATAAGATTTGCATTCAAGTTTGGCTAGGGCATAAAATGTGTTCGATAGAATTCCCATGTAAACTATGAGCATATAGGAATATATACTTGACCAAGACAACCGGACCAAGAATGATTTCTAGTTAGTTAGCTCTAGGATTTTCAACCTTAATAAAAAGTTACTTGCATGCATTAGATTTCATGGCCTCCTTCAACATTTCATTACCATTACCATTCGTGTAATCCAGAACAAATTATGAGGCATGGAATATGTTGCCCCTTTCTATCAAGCTTGATTACCTACTGAATTTTGGAGAAATCCCCTTTAGAAATGTTACTCTCTTAGCTATGTATGACCATAGGGCTGATATGAGAAGTTCTGAGATTAAAACACTTGGGGCTAAGACCCTTGGGGTTGGTGAACCCAAAACTGTAGACATATTTGATAATATTTCTAATGGCGTGCAGAAGGATATGGACCTAAGGAGAACTTAGATAAGGGATTAGGATGTCCTTCACGATCTTGATACTTTGGTAGATAGGCTCACCAAAGACCTTGAGCAAAAAGCTATATCTAGCCCCAAGTGGGTGCTTCACAAGGCGTGGAGCAAACTGATCGAAATCCAAAATTCTCTTTGTCTAGCACTAGAACTGAAGATGACAGAAATGATGGGGAAATGATGCTGAGTTTGAGGATACAAATGATGATAAACTCGACCCTAGGAGGATGCATAGGCCTTATGAAGCGGACTAATTCTTCTTCTCTTTGACTGTATCCAATCTCACGACTTATAAGAAGGTTTACTATATACTTGATGATATTGAACTTAGGCTTTGAGGATTACCTAAGCAAACCGAGCAAAGGTGAAATAGCCTTTCAGGAGGAGTTGTTTCACCTTAGGCTAAGGCTGCTTATTCAAGAATACTTTGCACATCTCTTTTTCGGGTTTGGCATTCTTCTTTATCAATTGAACCTGATATTGATCCCCCTAATATTGAGGAAATTAAGTGCATGTACTTATTTAAGAAAACCCTTCAAGGACTCTTATATTGTATTATCTCTAGAATAGATCGAAGACTGACAAGGCAGTGACTAGTGTTCTCTCTTGCAACAAAGGATAAAAAAGAAATGTTTCTTTATGGGGGAGAACTGGGGTCAGTTATTGCTGCCTTTAAGTTTCAATGGGGATATTCTTACTAAATTTTCCTAAAAGGGTGATTTTTGCCTTTAGCTAGATCTTTATCTTCCTTGATTATTTCTTGACATTACCCTTTTTTTCTTCTGATGCTTGTAGTTGAGGCTTGAGGTCTAATACCTGATCTCACTGATCCCATGCTTGACAAGATCGTTATTGGGAAAGAAGTTTCCTTCAACCATAAGGAGGTTCTTGATCTTGAAATTTTAGTGGGCTCGGGTCTGGTAACCTTCGCCTCCTTGCAAAGACAAGTGCTTGTTGCTCGTCAAAAAGCAAAAATTAGGAAGAGTAAGTATCTTAAATTTGGAAGAGTGAGTATCTTCCTATTCTTACTCAGGCTTCCTCCTGAGATCCATTAATAAACTTTCTTTGCAAAAATATAATGAGTAATAGACAGCTTGCTCCCAAGGGTTCATCTACTAGGGCCCAATCCCTATTAGCCAAAACAGTTAAGGTTAAGAAGATCAAAGATAAGAAATCAAGATCTACTCATGAAGCAACGTTGACGAGGAGAAAATTTGAACAGGTGCAGAACCGAGATTTAAGTAAGTGGCCTGTTGAATTGTTTGAGGAGTATTCCATCGATTCCACTTCTTTGATTAAGAGAAAAGAACATTGACAACAAGCTCAAGGAGAGCTTGTTGCGAGCTGTTGCTTAAAGATCCTCCCGAGGACAATAATGAAGACTTTTCTTACCTGACTCCCTTGTTCATTGAACTTGGGCCCGTCATTACCTCAAACGTTAGAGGGATGGGCAATAATGGATTCTATTCATTACGTAGCCCCCTTTGACTTGCAATTATTTTTCTCAGATTGTGCACGTCATGTCGTTTCATAAAGAACAGGTGAAGAAGAGATCTATTACTACCGTTTCCACCTAAGAGGTCATCTCCTAGTTCAGATATGACAATCAAAGCTTGAAATAAGAAACTGAGGCTGTAAAGAGGATATATGATGCGTTGAAGCTTAACTAAGTGAAGAGAGGAAGAAATGGGGCAGGAAAGGACAACTTGGAAGTAGAAAATTCTGATTTGGTTATGGAAAAGGTTGAGCTTAAAGGGAAAATTTGAAGCATGGAGGTTGAGATGGAGCAGTTAGGAAGGACCTAGCTAAAGCCCAAGAAGATCTCTCCCGGTCTCGTAATGAGGATGTTGATGAAAGAGCTAATATGGTATACAAGATCCTTCATATCATGGACCCTGACTACAACATCAGCTTCATTTATGAGCCTTTCGGCTGAGACCCTCATTTTCTTGACTTTATTCCTCCTTAAGATGATGATACTCTAAAGTAGATTGGGGATGGCCATGGTTTAGACCTTTTAGCTCCTTTTGGCATACAAGAACTTTTTGCCCCCAAAGCTAAAAAAAATGATACTTCTGCCCTCAATGCCTCTGTCCAACTTGTCTTTGGCACTCTTTCAAAGTCCATGGTCTAAGAGACTTGAACCTATATTTTTGCCTGAATTTTGAGATGTAACTTAAATACTTTGTTATATGAATGTTACTTGTCCTCATTTAAATATCTATTCACATCTTGTTCTTAGGACATATTAGACTGCATTTTCTTGTTCAATTAATTCAAAGAGCAAAACTAGTTATGACGAGGTTACCAAATTTATGGTTAGGATAACTAAACATTGCTAAACCGTAACTAAATACAACTCATAGACCTGAGAACATATTAAAATTAAATTCTAACTTGATCATAAATCTCATAGTCAGATTGAGTGTTGTACGATATGTTTACCTTTTGCGCCTTTCTGAACTTGGCTTTGGTCAAATTTTAACCATCAATGTTGCCTTTCTATCTTTTGAGCACTACTAATCTTTTAGATACCAAAGTGAACTTTAGAAAAAATCGATTTTTCTTTGATATTCAACAAGATTTTTTATAATGAATTTGTGCTTAGAGGTAATAAATTTTGAGCATCTCTCTATTCCATGATTTCTCAACCTCTTTTCCATCTAGATACATACTCTAGGTCTTACAACCCTGATGATTTTGTAGCCTTCCAAATTAGCTCCTAGAGCTCCTTTACCTGGTATTCTACTATTTAGGGTAACCCAATCTAAAAAGGAGATCACCCTTCTTGAAAACCCTAAAGCGAACTCTTTACTGATAAGTAGCCATTTTGATTGATACCTGATCACTCTTCTCCTCGAGTAAGTCAAGGTTATTTTGCATGTTTAGCTCGTTATCTTGTATATTGAAATGGCTAACCTTGAATATGGGAACCTTGATCTCAATCTAGGATTACTCCTCAAAACCAAAGGCCAAAGAAAAAGTCATTTTTCTTGTAGTAGTCTTAATGGTAGTTTTATACGCTCATAGTACCTAAGGTAACTGACCGCACAGGCTCTTTTGTGATCATCAAGTCTCTTGCTCAGATCTTCTTAATAGATTTATTAACTAGTTCAACCGACTCATTGGCTTTGGAATGTGCTGGACTTACAATCCTGAGGTTAATGCAGAATTCCAAGTAGAAACTTCTAAAGCTACTATTGTCAAAATATTTTTCATTATATATGATTAGGTATGAAGTATCTTAAATCTGTAGATCGTGCTCCTCTCTGCAAATGCAGTTATTTTCTTTCTGGTGATTGTTTCCAATCGTTTTGCCTCAACCATTTCATGAAGTAGTCAATAACTATGATGACATACAATATCTCAGCCTAACTTGAAGGTAGAGGGCCGATTAGGTCAAGGCCTCAATAAGCAAATGGCCACAAGCTTAATAGTGTAGTGAGTTTTTGTGGAGGCTGTTTGCGTACATCACTGTGGATTTGGCATCCTTGGCACGATTTTGAAGGCTGAATTACATTCCAATGCAAAGTTGGTTAGTAGTAGCCTCTCCTCAACATTCAGTGTGTGAGGAATCTAGCTCTTTCATGGTCTTCACAAATCCCCATGTGGGTTTCCTGAGCACATATTCAACCTCGTTTGGGGAGATTCACTTAAGCAGGAAAGCTTGTAGCCTCTTTTGTACAACAACCCATCTAAAATGCAATATCTAGTTGACCTATTCCTAATTTTCTTGGCGACATCCTTATCCTCGGGCAAAGTTTAAATTTATTTTACATAAAACATGCATGTTAGTATATTGAAGGAATGATTTTTGTTATAGTTCGATTATGCCGACAAAAAGACTATTTTTATTTAATAGTCTTGACAAATTTTTAAAAGTATAGGGAATCTAGTAGTAATGGTTATTTTTCTTGTAGCATATGAGAGTGAATCAAGGAGCATTGTGTACTTAAAGGAAGCTGGGTATGGTTGTTGGCAGAGAACCCATTTAATAAATGAAAAATGATAATTTGCTCTCTATTAGATCTGAAAACATACATTTACCTCCATCATTAATCAAGAAATGCCAAAACCATGCACCGTCAGTTTTAAAATAGAGGAAACCTATTTTTTAAGGGTAAAATACACCTTTCCCTTGCATTCACTAATATGGGAGACAAATGTACCCGAATTTTAAAGTAGAATCTGAAAGCTCATCGAAATAAAAAGAAAAAAGAAAATCAATTAATTTTCTCTCCCATTTTTTTCATTGCAATTCTTTGTTGTTATCTCACCCATGCACTTCCTTGAACACCATCAATTCCTCTCATAACTTATATTTATATATCTAAATCCTAATGTAAATCTAAATATATATCTATATTTTTATTTTTATTAATATTTATATTTATATTTTTAGTTTTATATAAATTTATATTTTTATTTACATTTATTTTTATTTTATTTTTTTGTTATATAATAAAATTACATTATTACAATGTCTTCCTTAAATCTTGTCTTCGTTCTGTCATTATTATTATTCTAATACAAAAATAATACTATATTAAAATAAAAAATTAGTTTATTTTTTATTATATAATAGTATTATATTAGTACATTTTATTATTTCAAATAATATCTTTTTAGGCATCATTACAACTCTGACACACTTGCAGTGCTGTCAAGGGCATTCATGTAAAAGCATAACTTTTCTTAGTTTAATAGAAAAATCTTTACATTAGTGGTGGTTTTGGTATTTTTGAACAATAAGGAGGTAAACATATATTTTCGAATCTAATATGGGGTAAATTGTCCTTTTCAGCTAATAAAATCTTTGAATATAAAAGTATTTTTTTACATAAGTGAAGTTTTGTAATCTCTATTTTTTTTTCCCATTTCTACCAAAAGGATGATGGTTCTGTTGATTAAAATGAAGATTAATTTAAATGTCTTAAATTAGATTATTTGAAGGGAAGATGAAAAGAAGCGATACTCATTAACATTCAAATAGAGTACGTTGACGCATAAATCTGAACACTACTAGAAAAATAATCATTACTGATAGTAGGTTTTCGATATTTTTGAGAAAGCGTCAAGACCAATACAAAAGGATCTTTTTGCGCGAATGATAAACATTTAATAGGAATCACTGATACTAGATAATGAATATCAAGATTTTTTTAGATTATAGTATCACCAACCAAAATGACATCGTTTTACCACATTTTTTTTAGAAAATTGTTAGAAATTAAACTTAATTTGACTTAAAATAAATTAGACTTATATGAAATATTTAGATATGTAGTAATAAAAATCTAGATATTTGTAGTAAAGATTTTGATATTATTATGGATATTTCAAAATAAAGAATTTGTAACCATTGGATTAGATGTGTGATGGTATAATCCTAACTGTTGCTTAAAGAGGTATCATACTAGAAATAGGGTGAGTTCTTCCATTGTATGACAAGCCAAAAATACTAAAAAAAAATTAGATTTTAGCAATGAAATACGTTGTCGCTAATGGAGAAACATGTCATCGCTAAATCTTTTAGTGATGAAAAGAAAATTGACACCATGTGATAAGTGTGCAGAATACGCATTTAACAGTTGCTCATGACTTAAATTATTTTGTAAATCCTTAAGTTTAGTTAATATTTGATGAACTTTAGTGCTTTGTATAGAAATGATAGCAAAGAGGCATTCAAGATAAAATCAACTCAAGAAAGAAATGTCGGAATAGTTAGAAAGGAAACGAGGATCAAAACGCAAAGGTTTGGGGACCAAAATACAAAAAAATCCAAAAGCTAAAGTTCATGGGCTGATGACCGCGCCATGCCCGCGGATTAAGGCCATTTTGGCCGCGCCACTCATTTTTCTCCATTGCACCCCTGCATAAATTTGAGCACCCCCGCGCCTCCTAGATGTACTTGGACCATTGTTTACTATAGGATCATTATTTTATGACCTGATTTAAGTATCCTTTAGGTTTATATGTTTTTAGAATGGAGAGCCACCATAACCAAGCAACCAAGAATAGAAATTTGGATTTTTAGAGTGAAAGAAGGTGAAAAACAAGAGATTATTTTAGAGAGAGAAGTGAATTGATTGAAGTTGGAGCCTTTGAAAGAAGTCTTTAAGGAGGATCATTGAAGTTTGCATCTCTAGTCTAGTTTCCTAAACTCTATCACTCTCATTTTGTATTTCATTTCAACTTTAATTGTTGACGAGTTTTCTTAATCTAAGGTCTTGATGTAACTTGTCCAAACTATATTTTAATCAATTGGGATGTTATTAATATTATTATGGTTTGATTCACTTGTGTTTACCTTACTTAATGTTCTAATTTGTTAATTAATTAATAAATTAGATAAATTGTAGACGGATGAATTAATTTTTAGGAAAGATTAATTTGGTTGTCGGACTAAGAAAATAAAATCTATATAGTTGTAAGACTGAGAGGTAATCGACATCTAGATAATCTAATTAACACTTAGGATTCTAAGAAACTGGGAGGTGAACTAGGTTCTAAGCGTTAAACAACAAATAATACATAATTAATGTATGACTATTTGAGTTAGATAGAAATATCAACTTGAGTCATTGTGCATACAACCTTTGATTTATGCTTGAGAGAGGTGTTAAGATTTGTTTTAATTTGTGATTAGTGAATTAGACCAAAACACATTAATAACGGTCAATTAGGAAAAACATAGTGATAGTTAAGCGAAATCAAGGCTCTAAGTAATTTATCCTTGCATATAACATCTTTTTATAACCTCTTTGATTCGATTTCTATTGTTCGTTAGTTAATAGTAGCGTTTCAATTTATTTACCTTTACAATTAATCAATTCTAGTTTGCTTAGATAAAATTGGTCTTTTAAATTATAGTACTTGGTAGTTAATTTGAATCTCAATCCTCATTGGACGATATCTGTTCTTACCATTTTATTACTTGACAAGGCCTTTGCGCTTGCAGTTAGTGTAGTCGCAATCACCATGTTGTTGCTAAAAGAGAGCCGTGTAAGGTTTTGGTGATAACAACGTGCATGTCATCGCCAAAGAGGTTTTTGGCAACAACTTGTTCGCCAAAAATGGAAATCTGTCATCACCGAAAGTGTGAGTTGCCGCCAAAAAACATATTCTTGGGGATCACTGTTTTCTTCACTAAAAAAGTTATTATCGACGACAACATGCTATCATCGCCACAAAGAGTATTATTGGCGATGATATTGTGTGTCGTCACCAATGATTGCATTTTGTTATTAAATTAATTTGTACCAAAATTTATTAATATAATTTTTTATTTGTAATAATAACAATTCATCAATTAATTAAATAACAAATGAATAAATTAATGATAAAAAACTAATTATTAAAAAATATAAGTTAAAATTTCACCATTACTATAAATAATTCAAGTATAACAATAGTATATACAAAAATATAGTAGCACGACTAAAAAAAAATCAATTAATAAAAAAATTATTGTCTTGTGCCTGTTGGTCATTTGTTGCCGCTTATTTTTTTTTATACTCTACAAGAGACTTTACCACATTTTGGAAGAAAAACATGTCACGATGTTTGGCCTGGGCTTAGTGTTCTTCCTTAATTAAAGTCTTTTCTTGTTTGATTTTAAAGCTCTTAAAGGAAGCATTGGATTCAGTGTTACTTGATCTAGCTTTAAATAAATTGGTATCTGCTCAGCCTTAAATGAATTGAAATCAGTTGATTCATTCTCCTAATAAAAAATAAGTCAAACTATCATAATAGAACTAAAATAATAATCTTCTAGTATAAAACAAATAAAATAATATAAAAATAGTTTAAACGTGAATATGTGTATCATATAATGAGAAGAAATTATATCTCACAAGACACTATTGGGTCATCCAATTATAGAGAAGACATCATATTTTTCAAGATTATATCTAGGATCCTAATAACTAGGAGCAGAGCTATTATTCTTATTTATATCCCACTAGCCTACATTTCCATCACACCTTGTAAGAGTTTATTTAGCATAGAAATATAAATCCATTACATATCATGAGTATACAATATATGAGAAATAAACACAAAATATTTAAGATACAAGTAGAAAGATTAGAAAAAGTTATGAAAGTGAGCATATCAAATGCTTGTTGGTCATTCTCTTCCCTTTTCTTTGTCTATTGGCCGTGCTTTATTACACTTTGCAAGAAGATTCTGTGCTTGATGATGCATTCCAGAAGCACATCTATGCTACACTTTGCCCTATTTGGTATAATTTCTCGCAACTTTTTTATACAATCTAAAAGTACTTGACGATATTTGGGCTTAGGCCTAGGGTTCTCTAGAATGCATCTTCAAACACATAATCTTCTTGTAAAGTGTAATAAAGCACGACCTAAAGCACATCTATGATACACTTTGCCCTATTTGGTATAATTTTCTGCAACTCTTTTATACAATCTAAGAGCATTTGAGGATATTTGGGCTTAGGCCTAGGGTTCTCACTATTTTTCTTAGAACACGCGTATTAAATAAACATTGCCGGTCTCCCTAATCCTGTATTTATAGATGGAAGTAGTGAATTAAAATAATAATCTCTTAGTATAAATTAAATAAAAATAATATAATATAAAAATAGTTTAAAAATGAATATAGTGTACCATTTAATGAGAATTAGGATGAAAGTTCTGACTTCTAGAAGATGCATTATCATTGACATTTGAAACTGAATAATTGAATGTGTTTTTTGTAAATGGAAGTGCATATGAGATCACTGGGCATCCAACCATGGAATACAAGAATTAAATGAAGAGTTTTGATATATTGGGTTAAAGGATGCAAAGCCGTTATTCCCATTTACATCTTGTTCACCAATATTCTCATCATACCCTACAAGAGGTACTTTAACATAACAATATAAATCAATGTCATCATACCAAATATGAAATTAGGATTTCTTGAAAGTAAATTTTATTTGATATGGTAAAACTCAATACTTACCCTCATTAGGACCATAACACATTAGGTGGATCCATAAAATAAAGTGTTCTAATGTCTGCTTAAAAAATAATTATTATAAAAACTTAATAAAGGTAAAGAAAAGGAAGCATCTTAAAACTTGAAAACAAAGACTTTAATGAAAAGGAAAAAGACATCTATTTTCAAGCACGTTCTAATCCTTCGTTTTTCAACATTTTGTGCTATCTACATTGAATTTTTAGTGCACTTATCTAGATTTTTGAAGAGCACTTAGTAATTTACAATAGAATTTTTGTAATAGGAGAGACATGCACAAAAAATGCTATTAAGAAATTATACAATATACAATTCAAATAGTAATATTATATACAAGGACACACTACCTATACAATATAAAGCTAAAATAGTAATTAATAATTCAGCCCAAAATCTAGCTAGAATTTCCAAGTATGATTAATTTATTGTAGAAAATATTTTCCATTTACATTGTCGAGATTCTCTTCATCTTGTTTTGGCTCTTCACTAAGAAGAATTAGAAAGTTTTTTCAATAGTAAAGATTTCACACAAGAACAATGAGTGAAGTGTTATCATCATCATATAGCAAAGTAAAACCATCCGTATATTGCAAAACAACCCTAGTATTCTCGCATAGCTTGTTTCCAACAAAATTAAAACTAAATTGAACAACAAGAATTAAAAATAATTTCATACTTGAATTTGTTGCCCTTAATTTATTCTGTCATTTCTTTTTTTGTAAGGAATTTGGGACAAAAATTAAAAGGGATAGACGAAGGAGACAGATGGGAGAAGAAGTGCTTTAATTGATGAGAAAAGAATTGTTTTAGTTTTATGGTTTTCAATTATATTTTTCGCGATGACACATGATGTTGTTGCCAATGGTCGTTGCTAAAAGCTAGTTGCTTAAGTTTTAGCAATGACAGATCAAATGTCATCGCTAATCATCCTCGCTAAATGCTAGAATATTCTAATTATTTAACATAATAATTTTAACTACTTTTTTATATGTTTTGGCAATGACAATTGGCATCGCTAAAGGATTCTTCTTTACCGATAATTGATAGTGTCGTTAAAGCCATCATTTTTATTACCCATTTTTTTTCATTACCTAGCGCTAATGTTTATAGTATGACTCTGTGTCATCGCCAAAAGTCTATCTTTAGTAGCAACATTGTCCTCGCTAAAAGTTTGAATATTTTAATTATTTTTTGTATAAGTTTTGGCAACGATAGAAAAAATGTCATCACTAAAAAAAAGCTTTAGCGACAACTATTCGTATCATTGCTAAAAAGATGGCTACTAAAAATTCATTTTTTTGTAATAAACAAAAATTAAAAATCAATAAGATTGTCAATTTCTTTCTTCTTCCTTGTCCGTAACTAATCCTAGCAAAATTATATTTTTTTGTAATCTAAGCCTTTCACCTTCCAACAAAGTAGTCTCAGAGCTCAATAAAGTGGCATAAGAGCTCAACAAAGTGGTATTAGAGCTAAGGTTTGAGTAACCATGGCAAGCAATGAAATGGCTCTTTTCCAAGTTCCAATACTCACCAGGAGCAACTATGATAATTGGAGCATCAAGATGGAGGTTTTGCTAAGAGCTCAAGATACGTGGGAAGTTATAGAGAAAGGATTTGATGTGCCAAAAGATGAGGGATTTTAGAAGGATTATAGAAAGAAAGACAAGAAAGCTCTCTACCTTATCTATCAAGCATTGGATGTAGATGGCTCTTAGAAGGTTTTAAATGCAACCACCGTAAAAAAAACTTGGGAGATACTTTAAACTGTATGCAAATGTGGCGAAAGAGTGAAAAAGGTACATTTCCAAACTCTAAGAGGTGAGTTTAAATTTTTGCATATGAAAGAATGTGAATCAATTTCTAAGTATTTTTCTAGAGTTTTAGGGGTTGCTAATCAAGTAAAAAGAAATGGAGAAAGCTTAAATAATGTTCGAATTATGGAGAAAATATTTTATCCATAGATTCAAAATTTGAGCATATTGTTGTGACAACTAAAGAGCTCATGAGCTCATGAGCTCATTATAAGCATATAAAGAAAAGCAAAAAGCCTTGGAATAATTTTTCTAAACAAAGCTCACCTTCAAAGAAAAAGAAGAAAGTTTTGACAATGAGAAAAGCCAACGTGGAAGAGGAATTAGTCGAAGACGAGGCTGTGGACGAGGATGAAAAGGATGTTGAAATTATAACAACAACAACAACAATGATAGAGGAAAAGACTCAACAAAAGGTCATGGAAGAGGCAATCAAAACTCAAGGTATGGTAAGTCTCAAGTTAAGTATTACAATTGTCAAAAGTTTGGCCATTATACTTTTGAGTGTAGAGCTTCTAATAATAAAGTTGATGAAGGCCAATTATATGGAAAATAAGAGTTAAGAAGAAGAAACATTATCGTTATCATTTAAGGAGAATAATAGTGGTAGCACTAACATGGTACCTTAATACCGGCGTAAGCAATCACATGTATGGGAGCAAGAATATGTTCGTGGTGCTTAATGAATTGGTGAGTGGCAATATCTCATTTAGGGATGAGTCCAAAATACTTGCAAAAGAAAAAGGTAACATCCTTATTCGGTTGAAAGATGAAAGACATTAACATATTTTAAGTTTATTATGTGCTCAATATGAAAAATAATATTTTAAGCTTAGGACAACTCTTAGAAAAAGGCTATGATATTCATGTAAAAAATTATAGCCTTTTTATAAGAAATAACAAAAAAAAATTAATTGTTAAGGTGGCAATGTCAAAGAATAGAATGTTCTTGTTAAATATTCAAAATGATGAAGCAAAATGTCTCAAGGCTTACCACAAGGATATATGGTCATGGCATCTTCGACTTAGGCATCTCTACTTTAGAGGATTGGAGCTGTTATCCAAGAAGAAAATGGTGAGAAAACTGCCTTGCATCAATCATCCTTATTTGCTTTACAAAGGGTGTCTCTTTGGGATATAATTTAGAATGAGCTTTCCAAAGGAGTTTACTTTTAAATCCAAAAAGCCACTCAAACTCATACATATCGATGTATATGGTTCTATCAAACCAAGCTCCCTAGGCAAGAGTAATTGCTTCCTTCTCTTCATTGATGACTACTTAAGAAAAAAAAAGGTATTATGTTTTGAAAGAAAAATTTGAAGAAAAAAAAAGGTATTATTTTTTTCTGCCTCTTTGCTGATTATGAACCGGTGAACTTCCAAAAAGTTGTACAATAAGAAAAATGAAGAGCTGCAATGGATGAAAAAATCAAGGCCGTGGAGAAGAATGACACATGGGAACTCGTTACTTTTCTTAAAGGATATAAAGTCATCAGTGTCAAATAGGTGTACAAAGTGAAAATGAATGCAAATGGAGAATTTGATTGATCCAAGGCAAGGCTTATTGTGAAATGTTGCAGTCAAAGAGATGCAATTAACTATGATGAAGTTTTGGTTCCTGTTACTCGATTAAAAACTATTAAACTAATCGTTTCCTTGGTAGCTCAAAATAAATAGAAGATTCGTCAAATGAATATAAAGTCTGCTTTTCTAGAGTACTCGAAGAAGAAGTCTACATCGAGCAACCTTTGGGCTATGAAATAAAGAGTTATAAAGACAAAGTTTTGAAGTTGAAGAAAACTCTCTATAGATCAAAGCAAGCACCATGAGCATGGAATAGCATAATAGACAAGTATTTCCAAAAGAATGGTTATACCAAATGCCCTTACGAGCATACACTTTATATCAAGATTAAGGAAGGAGATGTTTAAATTGTATGCTTATACGTGAATGATTTTATTTTTACTGGAAGTAATCCAAATATATTTGAAGAGTTAAAGAAAGCCATGACCAAGGAGTTCGAGATAACTGGCATTGGATTAATGACTTACTATCTCGGCATCAAAGCCTAGCAAAAAAAAGATGGAATTTTCATCTTACAAGAAAGCTATACAAATGAGATTCTCAAGAGATTCAAGATGGAAAATTGCAAGCCGAAAGCACAGAGATGGAATGTTAAGTAAAGCTATCAAAGCATGATGAAGAAGAAAGAGTAGATTCAACCATTTTCAAGAGCTTGATTAGAAGTCTACGTTACCTAACTTGCTCAAGGCATGATATTCTCTATATTGTTGGGCTAGTTAGTCGCTATAAGGAGACTCCAGCAACCATTCATTTCAAAATGGCTAAAAGAATTCTTTGTTATCTCAAAGGTACAATTGATTTTTGTTTATTCTATTCATTTTCTAATGATTACAAGCTTGTTAGATTTAGCAATAACGACTATGGTCGATATATGGATGATAAAAAAAGTAAAGTACCACTAAATCTATAATTTTCATGGGTGACATTGCTTTTGTATGGATGTCAAAGAAGCAATCGATAGTCACTCTCTTAACTTGTGAAGCTGAGTACGTGGCTGCTAGATCATATGTTTGCCATGTAGTTTGGCTAAGAATTCTCTTGAAGGAGATGGGATAGTCACAAGAAATGGCAACTAAGATTTTTTTAGACAGCAAATTTGCTAAGAAGTGTATAAGAAAGTGTATTGCTAAAAAGGATGTGTAAGTACAGTACTTGAAGACACAAGACCAAATTGCTGATATCTTCACTAAACCTTTGAAAAGTGAAACCTTTTTGCATTGTGAAAACTGTTGTGAACCACCAAATCAAGTTTAAAGGGGGGTATTGGAAATTAAACTTCATTTGGCTCAAAATAAATTGCGCTTGTATAATTTGAGCCTAGGAATAGTATGGCTCAATTTCTAGAAGTTTGTAAGGAAATATCTATATATTTGTAGTAAATATCTAGTTATTATATGCTTGTTTTAGATGAAGAATTTGTAACCATTGGATTATATGTTTGTTGGCATAATCCTAACTATTGGTTAAAGAGTGTCATAATATAAATAGGTATGAGTTCTTCCATTGTATGGCAAGTCAAAAAGAAAAATTAGAAATAAATAAAATTGTGAGTTTCTCCCTTCTTCCTTGTTAACAATTAATCATAGCAAAATTATATTATTTTATAATCTAAGTCCTTCACCTTCCACCAAAAATAATATCATTTTTACACAAATTATGTTTTAATTAATCAAAATTCGAAATGATGTTAGCATTTCTAATATTAGAAACAACGTGGTTTTTGCATTTTGCACTCCAAAAAAATCTAAAATTGTTTCTCACCCTTAGACCAAAATTTTTCACCCAAGTTTCCTACATTTAGCTTTTTTCATACTATAACATAAAATCAACTCAAATCAATCGTGGATGGAAGCAATAAGTCATTATTATGCTTAGATTAGATATTTATTTGGAAGTGTTATATTCTAATTATAATGTTATTCTAATAATGGGACTTTTGATAATTTTCACACATATTAATATAATAGTAAAAAATACGTCTATTATTCCATTGTTATTTGCCTTACGCCTCATCATCCTCTAATTTTTTAAAAATATCTACTTGGCCCAATAATGTTGTTTCCCATTATTACGATAATAATAAAGTGTCAGGCTGCAAGTCAAAATAAACATTGATACTAATTTTTTTTTTTTGGTTGACCGAATTGATGTGTTCTTTCCAACACAAAACTTTTCCTTTTTTTTTCCAACAGAGAGAAAACCCAGAAATTCGTACTTTATTTTATAATATTTGAGTTGACCCTAATAAACAAGGTCTTTCGCCAATAGCTGCATTTACCCCTCGTGACTTACAATAGGCAGACTTTTATGTTTACCAAAGGAAATCTTTCAAAACTCGCAGCATTTTAATAACAAAGTTATAAATTTTGCTCAAAATGTTGTTTCTTCTTTTAAAATAAACAAATTAAAATAATTTGTTTTATTAGAAATTTCTGATAGAGAAAAAAAAAAGAGAAGTATATTTAATCTAACATAGGGAGAGATAGATAATGATGAATTTTTTAACACTCCAAGCTTCGTTGTTTTATTTATCACAAAGATAAGTACGTACAAAAGCACTCAAAAAACAAAAAGATAAAAAGATTACAATAATTCAAACTTTAATAATTAAAAAGACAAATTTTGTTAAAAGCATAAAAGATTCCTCTTGATGGCCTTCTTTCAATTGTCGTCTTCTGACATATTTTGGTGCTTGAGGGAATCTCTTTTGATGTAGTCCTAGAGTTGTTCCTTGAATAATTCTTCCTCGAGGTCTTCAAGGCTTTTGTATTCCTTATTCAGGCTTTGGGAATCTTGAAAGTGGGATGACAGTGGTCCAAGTGGCATTAGTGAGAAAGATGTGTCCAAAGTAAGCGGGGTTCATTCTTAGGATATGGATGTCTAATGGTCAAAAGAAGTGTAAAAGTTTTTCTTTGCATAATTAGTCTTCTTTTGATGATTTTTAGGAAAACTTTTCCATGGTGTCGTTTGTGAAAGAGAGGGTCATAACTCTGTTGGAATACGCATGTTTTTCTCTGAAATTCTTCTTTGTAACTCTCTGTATTCTGTAAGATGTTGTGGAAGTCTGACTAGACTATATGAAAAGATTTCATATTCTTCATTTTCTAGGAAGTAGTGGAGCTGCTTATTTGCCATGAGAATATTGATCCTTTTGAATATAACGATGACATGCTTCTAAGACTATTCCGCTATGATATTCCTTTTGTTGAAAGAAAATCTTTTGAATTCCTTATGCCATTCTTCCATGGTTTTAAATCATGTGAGGAAGATAACCATTCTTCCATTAGAAGAATGCAGGCTGGGTTGGATGTAGGGGGTTGTATTGTGGAACTGATGTTGTGATTGGAACCATGTTATTCTATCTGTGATATGAAACTCGATTCCTATGTGGTATTCGTGAAGAAGATGCCACAAAAACCAGAGACTGTGGACTGTTGAGAAGTCTCTGTGAATGCACTTAATCTGAAAGATGTGCATGAAAGGATATTTAGTGTGGATTGTTTCTAATCCACCAAGGATTTGAGGACCCTGATGTCTGAGAACTTGGATCCGATAGTGTTGCAATTCTATCTTTATCTTTTAGGACTGATAGAACTACTTATTGGAAATTAACCTTGTAACTTTTGGGGGTTCGATATCTATTGGATAATCTGTGATCCAGTTGAGGGTTTCTAGATGAAACATATTAATCGTTGGTATGACAAGTTAAGCAAGTTGAAAGGATTTTTTCCTTGAATGAGTCTGGTTCGGTGAGCATATCTGTATATGTGAGACATGCTTTTGCTTGAATTGTAGCATTTTTGGGAAATAATTGCCCATTGGGGGTATGCTTTTGCTTGAATTGTAGCATTTTTGGGAAATTTGACATGTCCATTCCTACGAAAAAATGATGGCCGATGAGATAGAACTGGAACTTTCCAATTCCTTTTTTAACGGCTAGGATTACTTTGAAAGTTTGAATGGTAATGGACTTCTAAAGTGAAAAATGAACCACTTTTGTATCCACAAACTTTTTTGGTTTTGTTCGTTTGTTCCTCAAGAAGTATGGCTGCCCAAAAGTAATCACTTACGTCAGTTTGTCGAATTCTCTTTCCGGAAGAAGGGATCTGTAATGGCGGTAACTATTAAGCAAATTATTTGATTTTTTGTACAGTTGTAATTTGTTCTGTGCTCCATGATAGAGCATCTTTTTTAAGCAGTAGTTGTAAAGGCTTGATGATTGGGGCCAATTTTGGGACGAATTCAGCCATATGATTGATTACTCCTAAGAACTACTGGACTTACTTAACTGTAAAGTTTTCATTTAGAAAATCCAAAAGCTATTTAGCAATGTTTGGTTGTAGCCCATAACTTCCTTTGAAATCATCATTCCCAAGAATTCAATTTTCTCTGAAGAAAAAAAAACACATTTCTTTTTTGACAATATTATCCCATGTTGTAGGAGTAAGTCAAGGAATTGTTGTAGATGATTCATGTGGGAGGCTTCATCCTCTAAAAAGACCAAAATATCATCGATATAGATTAGCCTGTGTTTTGCCATAGGGGCAAAAATATTTACCATTGTCTTTTGGAAATGGAAGGGGCCGTCTTGAGGCTAAATGACATGACAGTCCATTGGTACTAATGATTAAGGATGCAGAAAGTAGTTTTGAACCTTTCTTCTAGTTTGATTCCCAGTTGCCAAAATCCTACTTTAAGATCAAATTTGGAAAAAAATATTTTCCTTAGCAAGATTAGCAAAAAATGCTTGTCTGTTTGGGATTTGGAATTTATCATTTCTAAGAAAGGGGTTGAGAGGCATGTAATCAATAACGAGCTGCAATTTTCCTCGTATTTGTTCACTGGGTTTGTTGACATAAAATACTTCATATGCCCATGGGGAGTCTGTTGCTTCAATAAGGACTTCTTACTGTATGCCTTGAAGTTTTACGATTGCCAAGGATAGACGCTCTAGGCTCATGCCTGAGTGGCTAGCTTTTGTTGGGCTTAAATCTTCATGTTTTTTAAAAGGCAAGTTAATCTAAAACTTTGGATTTGTTCATAATGGGCTTCAGCAATTGGCTAGAAACTATAAGTGAGATTCCACTACTAATGTAGACAATATATGTGTTTGGATATCTTGTTGTGGACTAGTAAGGCTATAAATTATGGATTGGACCCATAGATGAAAATAGGAATGGTATGCTAGACCGTTGGACTTGATATGGACCTTCTTTTTGGGCAATTGAGCTAAAATATCAAATTCAATAATGAGGTCTTTATTGGGGGTGTCTAAGCCAATGAACTTATGCTTAATGAGCAGGCTTGAGAGGAATTCAATGTAGATGGGTTTGCTAATTAGGTATGTTTAAAAAATCTCATTATTGCCTGCTCAAAAATGTTGAGTATGGCTTTTTCAGTATTCAATCGGAATTCGGTTTCTATAGAGGATGGAGGTGACTGTTCCAATGTCTATAAGAGCAATGAGGTCAATGAGGGTGTTATATTTGGTAAGCCAGATAAAGACTAGGATGTTAGGAATAAAGAATGGTTAAGAAGTGGATAAAAAATAGGGTGTGTAAGGTTGAAGTTGATGGATGTCGAATGCGGGTTCAATATTTGAAGAAGAGTCTAAAGAGAATTCTTGGTCTATATCTGAATCGGTGTGTGGGGATGAAGTTAATCATAAAAAGTGTCTAGATCTTCTGAGTCTTGTTCTAAAAGATAGGCTTCAATGCCTGAACCGATGTCTAGATAGTAATGGCTGATTAACTTCAAAATTTTCTCTTTCTTGCTCTTATGAGGGCATTTTTTTGCAAAACGGCCTGGCTTTTTACAGATAAAACACTGTGTAAATTTGAGTTGGTTTTTTTCTTTCTAAAAATTCTCCATTTTTTAATGGAGCATTTTTTGGACTTATGTTCTTATTGTGGAAATCTGAAGAAATGCTTCTGGTGCTTTTTCTTTTTGTATGAACAATCGCATGAACCATTGCCTTTGCATTTAATCTTGAGATATGGCTTGTCACAAACTTTGTCAAACTTCTTTTCAAGAATAAATAGTTCCGTAGGAACTTTGAGCTATTGCAAAGCTTTCGAAGTTAGTTTTGAACCTGTTAATACAAATCTCCTAAAGAGACTTGCACAAGGTCAATTCGTTGTGACTCAAAATGTCGAAGGGTTTCAGCACTGAGTGGTTCTGGTAGCTGGTTCATATAAGTTTGTTTCATGTTTGGGTCATTTAGTCTACCAATGAAATAGAATCTCTAACGAACCATTTTGAAATGTTTGTCCAAATCTTTTGGCATAAAGGAACAACATTTAAGTTGAAAGAACTCTTCTCGTGTTTTGTCTTGGGCATGGGCTGGGCTGCCTAGGAATTCGGCATAAATATAGAACATGAAATTATCAACCGAAGCAGAGTTAATGATTCCTATTTGTCTGTAATCTCCCAAATATAACCACTATTCTCGTAGGGACCTTGTCATTCTAGAGATGCAATCCAAAATAATAGTTTGGAGATAACTGTCAAGTTTGAGTTGAGCATTGCACCATGATGTCATTTCATGGATGCGATTTCATTGTTCTGAAATTGGGCAGTCATTAAAGGTGAATAAGTGTTTGTCAGAAGTGGTGTATGTGGGAGGTATTAGAGGACTCCTTGGGATTTGGAATTCTGGCATGTTTTCTTCATCTAAAGGGACATGTACTTTAGGTGTCGGTTGGGTTGTAGAGGCCTAATGTGTGGTAGAGGATTTTGCATATGAAGTTTCTTGTTGTGTGTAGACTGGTAAGACGGCTATATGGTCTTTACATTCTGGTTCGGATTCTTTAGTTATTGGTCCTAGTTTAGTAACTTAAGATTCTGTAGATACTGTAAAATGGGATTTATGGCTAGCTGAGGAGGATCATGTTCTGGTGGAGACGAGATGGATGGTGTAGAGGTTGGTTGTGATATTGGAAGGTTTTGAGTAGACAGAGGCGGAGGAGTTGGGGTTTAAACTCTGGATTACCTATATTTTGCCTTTTGTATTGCTCGTTCTTATTTTATCTGTTGTTTTTTAAAGAAGAAATCTTCGTCACCAAACATGGATTTGTAAGAAACTTGTTGAGTAAGCAAAGGTTGTGAAACCTTAGGTAGTAATAAGGGAGGTTGTGCTGAGGTTAACATATAGTCAAATGGACTATATGGAGCAAATGGTCTTTATTGGTGCATGGTTGTCTATATTAAAGCAAGTTAAGCCTTAAGACTATTCATTTCTCCCTAATAGTAATCAAAGGGAAGGTAGAGTTGGATATGTTTCATAATAGTCTAATACAGGCACTCAATGTGCTGTTTGAGGACTTCAACAGGTGTAGCAAACTGATGTTGTTGTTGTGACAAAACTTTCTGCTTCTCAATTTAGAGTTGCTTTTGCTTGTGAGGCGGGTTGAAAGTTTGATTTTCCAAATCTATTTTTCTTCTATGACTGGGTTTTCTTTTGGGTCTATTGACGGAAAGTGTGTTAGAAGAGGATTAAAAGATGGATCTGGTGGAAGATCATCCCAACCTATTGGTTTTGAAGGAATAAGAGTTGGTGTGGGTGTTAAGTACCGTACAATGAACTGGTATCTTTTGGTATCTTCGCCAAAGATGTTATATCCGGGGAGATGTTTCTTGTAGGCTTTATAAAACTTACCTGAGGTTCTGGGTTTAGGAAGTTTTTTGTGTTGTCTTGGTTGGCCATCTAAAAGATATCTAGGACTTCTGTAAGTCCTTTTAAGATCTTCTAAACAAGTAGGTAGAAACATCCTGGATCTTTTGGATCATGTGGTGTTGTGCACCAAATTGGGTTGCCATCTTTTGTAAAGGCATAAATCTCTGGTACAGTGGACTCAATTTCGAACTGGGTAGGAAAAGCAGTGTCTGTTGTTTTGGCTGGTTCAAAGCTTATCTTTGTTTTGCCATTGTTTATTCATATAAAAGTTGGTTCTGTAGAAGAAACCTGAGTAGTTGATGTAGCCAACGCTACATGTTGTTATTCATAATTTGTCACCTAAGCTGAAGGAATGAGCTTTCTGAGCTTTTCTTTGGTGATCTATTTAAGGATGTAGGGGTAGCTCGATACTTGATCTGATTCCATGTTGATGAAGATGGAATTTGCTATTTGGTTTGGAAAAGCAACATCCATGGCTTGATTCTGAACTTGATAGATCAATTGGTAGTGAAGGGTAGCCATGAATGTGTGGACATCTGGAACGGCTCCTAGAATTCGGACTTGGAACTTGAAAAAGGAAGAGAGCTGTGGGTCATTTACATGCATGCAAAAGTTTGGGAACATGGTAACCATTATTGTTCCGACGTTAAAAGTTGTTTGGACTATTCCGATGCAAGCATGTTCATAGTGAAAGAACCTTGTGTCAACAAGTGCAATTCTAGAGGTTACCGGTAGTCTTTTTCAGGCATGATAAGTGAGGGCGAACCTTATTATGTTTACTGGAAATGTTCATAATATTTTAGTTGTTTACTGGAAAAATAATAAAAAGAAGGGATAATGACAAAAACTCTCTTTACGTTTAGTCTAATAGGCACATACCCCTGACATTTGGAAAAGAACAGATGTCCCCTGACGTTTGGCCTAATAGGCATATACCCTTTTGACTTTATTTTCTTACTTTGACTAGTTAGTTTATTATCATTTGTATCTCTAAATATTTATAAAATAATATTATAATATATCTTTTATTTAATTATAATAATTTAGTCTATATTTTAATATTTTTTACAATATTTTTTTAATTTTAACTATTTAGTCCCTATTTATATTTTTTACAATATATTCAAGACTAAATAATTTTTTTAATTTACTATTTCAATAATAAAATCAAAAAATATAATTATTTAAAAAATTCAAATAATGAGTTAAATCACACTCATATTCTAAAATATTTCTAAAATATTTCTAACATTCTTCTTTTAATTTTATAATAATAATTCGATATTTAATTTTTGAAAAAATTTAATTGAAATATTTTAAATTCATTCTATTTTAAAAAAATATTTTAAATTTATTCTATTTTTTTCAAATATATAAAAATATAAACAATAAATACATGTTATAATATTTTTATATGTTATAGATAAAAATAATTAAGATTTTTATTTTAATTTTTTATTAAAATTAAATTATGTTGGTTAATAAGAATATAAAATACATCTAATTTTTTTCTTTTTTTAAACTTTTATTTATATTTTCAAAAAATTTCTTAAGAAAATATAATAAATTTAATATAATCTTTTAAATAAAAAAGTTTATATATAAGAATAAAATGTTAAAATATGTTTCAAATTTTGTTAACAATTAAATATCTAATTTATTGCTAAAAAGATAAATATTATAAATATTTTGGCATGAGTTTAATCTAATTCATTATTTAAATTTTTTTAATAATATTTTTTTTTCTAAATTTTATTATTGAAATAATAAATTAAAAAAATATTTAGTCTTAAATATATTGTGAAAAATATTGAAGATGAATTAAATTGTTAAAGTTAAAAAAATATATTATAAAAATATAGATTAAATTATTATAATTAAATACAATATATATTATATTATTATTATATAAATGTTTAGAGATATAAATAATAATAAATTTACTGGTTAAACTAACGAAAATAAAGTCAAAGGGTATATGTTTATTAGAACAAAGGTTAGGGGTTTATGTCATTATCCCTAAAAAAAATTAATGTAAACTAACACTTCGATATATGGGATTTGTGGATTTTTTATTAACTTTTGGTTTGATCTCTCATTTTGGGACTTCACATAAGCCAATGAGATTTGTGGGTGTTTCGTAATTATGATTTGGGCTCGTTGGGATTCATTGATTTTTTGTAATTTAGTTTTTTAATTATGATTTTTAGAGATTGCCATAAGGGGTTTGTTGGGATCTGATTATTTTGCTTAGAATTTGAATGATGATGACAGTAGCGTTTTGGGAAGATGAACTTGTTTTGAAAAAACTGGAGTTTCGAAGTTATTGATGTCAAAATAATTCCTTGGCAAAATTTTTCTTCAAATAATCATTTTAAGTTTGATTGTGAAGATAAATGAAAAAGAGATAAAGATAAGAATTAGAGATAAGAAAAAGAGTTGGTAGGACCCTAATTATGACAATAATAGAGGTTACCAGTAATATTAATTAATTATTATTTTCTATTTTAATATAGTAAATGTTTTGCTTAACCAAAAAATATGGCATCCGAGAGGAGAAAATTATCACTACTAGAAAAAAAAAAGTCATTATAAACACTTGTTAGTATAAGTTATATGTTTTATTAACACTAGTTCTAGGTAACGCAGTAGTTCTGGTCAATAATCGCTTACGTTAAATAGAGTATTATGATAAAAAAATCAACATTCATTGTACTCAAAGTATCAAGCGCTTATTAAGACTATTTATTTGAAATTATTGATTTTTTTACAATGTTTGAATTATTTGAATTCTATACTACTATTGATTATTCGCTGACACAAAATTAGTTTTAATAAATATCTTTCATAAAAAATAAAAATAATATTTATTATCAATAGTATTATTGTAATTTATTAATCAATAATTCAAATTAATTTCTAATAACAATATAATAATTAAAATAAACCTAAATGTAATAATTTTATATCAAATTTTAAAAATTAACTTGCAGATCAAAAAGTAATTAAATGCACAATAACTTATAATACAAATATATACAATTTGACGTTTTCAGTTTGGATCATATACAATAAATATTAATACTTATGAGCTTTTCCTTTCAAGTTAATTTTTGCACTGACAAATTACAACCCAGAAGAAGAAAGATAAGCACACAGTAACAAATTCCAATTAATTCTAGGACCTTAAATTATAAATATAATACGAAATTATAGACTTGTGGAGAACAAATGTTGCTGCTAGCACAGCTAAATAGTCAAACAAATTTAGTAGCTATTCATTGGTCCTACCAGAAATAATGAATTCAATTGGTCTTGGGTAGAGGTGGCAAAACGGACTAGCCGGCCCAAGCACGGTACGACCCAGCTCGTGAATAGTATCGGCACGGTTCACGGTTCGACACTGCTCATAGGTTGGGCCGAGAACAAAAGTTATGGGCCGTGCCATGCCGTGAACAATGTTGGTGCAGTCATAGGTCGAAAAAAAATATATTAGTTACTATTTAGTCCATAAACAATAAATTTTAATTACTATTCACGATAAACAGTTTCACTATTTATTATAAACAGTGACACTATACAGCTCAGTGGGCTGCATTTTGACGGATCGGGCCAACACGATATAAACAGTAACCGTGCCGTAGATTGGACTAAACTTATATATTTTACTATACATATCGTGCCGGCCCAACCCAAAAATCCGTGTGGCTCATTTTTCATGCCGGCACGACCCATTTACCACCTCTAGTCTTGAGAAGGTAATCTAAAATATGGTCCAAACAGATGGTGTAGTTTGTTTGGAAGATGAAGATAGTGATGAAATTCATGCTGCAAATTATTTCAAGGAACTGTAATTTCTCGTCCAACATGGCAGCAAACTAATGTAAGACCATACGCATTATTTATCTGTCGAGACTGATCAACATAACTCTGTGTAGGCTTCTGATTGTTTCTCTGTTCCAAGGAAAGCAAAGACAGTCAAATTTTAGCTTTGGTTATAAGAATGGCCATGGTTTAAATATATTTCTACAGAAAATATATTAATATATAGAAGGAATGATTTTTGTTACAGTTGTCGCGAAAGGTCTCTTTTTATTTAACAGCTCGACACCTTATTAAAAACCGATATCGGTGATTTTTAGTTTTTAATAGTGCATGAGAGTGAATTGAGGAGTTTTGTGTATTTAAAGGAAATTGGTTATGATTTTTCATAAAAAAATATAATTAAGAAAAACTAATAAGTCTCCCATTAATATTCTAATAGGAAAAACTTACTTTTTAAGGGCAAAATGTATCTTTACCTCACGAGAGATAAATATATCAGAGTTTCTGAGTATGATTTGATAACTCATTGAATTGAAAAGAAAAAGGAAAATTAATAATGTTTTTTCCCATTTTCTTTTTTTTTTCAACTCTTTACTGTCTTATCTCTCACCCATGCACTCTCTTGAACGCCATCATTCCTCCCATAATTTATATTTTTAATTTTATTTATAATTATGATTATGTTTATATTTATATTTGTATTTATGTTTATGTTCATATTTTTAGTTTGGTTTATATTTCTATATCTATACCTATATTTTTATTTTTATTAATATTTATGTTTAGATTCATAGTTTTTATTTATGTTTATACTTAGTTTTTTTATTATGTAATAATATTATATTATTATATAGTCCCACAAGAAGTCTTGTCTTTTTTGTCATTATTATCATTTTAATGCAAAAAATAATATTATATTCAATAAAAAATTATTTTATTTTTTAATTATCCAATAGTATTATACTTTTATATTTCATTCTATCAAATCTTATCTTTCTTCTGTCATCATTACAATTCTAACACATTTGCAGTGCTCCTAAGAGCATTCAGGTAAAAGCGCAATTATTTTTAGTTTAAAAGAAAAATCCTGACGGTGTATCAGTTGATTCATTTGAGCAAGAGAAGTCGATACCTTTGATTCATTTGAGCAAGAGAAGTCGATACCTCGGGGTTATAACTTTTTGTCCATCTACAATTTGTATTTTAATATTGTAGAGGTGTATGATGTTTCTCATATAAGTATGGAAAGTCGGTATCATGAAGGCACAATTTGTCATCCATTTGAACTTTATATTTTGATATTGTAGAGGTGTATGATTTGGTCCATCTGAGAAAGAGAAGTTGGTACCACGGGGGTATACTTTTTTATCCATCTCAACTTTGTATTTTGATACCACAAAGATGTATGATTTAGTTTATTTAAGCATGAAAGGCCAATACCACGAAGGTACAATTTTTTTTGTCCATCTAGCCTTTGTATTTTGACACTATCGAACGTGTATGATTTGGGTCATATGAACATAAGATGTCAGTACTACAAAGGTACAATTTTTTGTCCATCTGGACTTTACATTTTAACACAACGGAGGTGTATGATTTGGCTCATCTTAGCATGAGATGTCAATACTTCTTTGGCAATTTTTTGGTGCCCTTCTAGACTAGATATTGGTACTTCTTTAGTACATTATTGGGGTTCTTTTGGACTAAATACCAATACTTGTTTAGTTTGTGCTTGGTGTTCTTCTAGATAAAAGATCCATACCTCTTTAGAACGTTTTTTCTATCCTTCTAAACTAGATGCTCGTACTCTTTGAGAGGTTTTTTAGGTCTTTATGGGCTAGATGTTGGTACCTTTTTGTTAGGTTGTAAGAGTCTTTATTAAGAAAAAAAAGTAAAAGAACTTGAACATAAATGAATTAAAATAGATGAATAAAATAATAAAATAAAATAAGTGGACATAACTAAGCTGCAACTTGGAAAGGTCCTTCTCTTCTAACTAATACTTATGAATCTAAATAACTATTTTTGATCCAGTTTTTAACGTAATCTCTGTGATATAAGTATCTTTTACTTCTATTTCATAACTTAAGGGGCGGGGCGATAACATTTTTGTCAATTTAATAGCAAATCCTTGTTATCTGACATCCTCTAAGATAGTTTCAAGTGGTACATTCAAAGGCATAAACTCAGTATAATCCTCTTTACGGGTTGCCTCCCCTATGACATGTGAATTTCTGTCTTATTTGCTTTGCAATGTTTTCATTTTTGTTCTTGATCTTCCTTGTTCCTGAACCATCTCAATATAATCTTGGCTCAAGTAATTTGGTCTCTAGCGAGGGCTTGATAACTCCCAATTCCTTCTTCCCCATAAATTTTGTCTTGGGTTCTGAAGATTTTCAACTACTTTTTTCCAAGCTGATCTAATAAACCCTGCTTCTTGGCTTGGTCAAGTTCACAGGGTATTGACTTACAGATCGTAAGGCGTCCTTTTTGTTGTCATTTCTCAATTACTTCTTGTTGTGACAATATTCGCTTATTTGCTTTTAGATATGCCTTTTGGTAAGTATATATCTTTCTCTTTCTTATCTTGTACTAGAGCCAACATGTTCTGAGTCCTTTTTCTTAATTTTTTCAAAGCTATGTCTTGATTATATGCATCCAAAGTCATGACTTATTTGTGGTAACAATTAGTGAAATCATTTAGGCTCTCTCTTTCCCCTCGTTTTATCAATAATAAAATCCTTATATCTTTCCCTAACAAACATGCCTCTTTGAATTCTTTAACGACCTCTACAAAAAAGAATAACTACTGCCCTGTTTCAATAACGGTATATCTCGATTATTATCATCTTTGTATGGCAAGGGTATATCCGATTTGCCAATAGTGGTGAAACCATACGTTGCTTTTTATTGTTTGCTTTCATTCATCGATTACCTTCTACATCTTAGATATCAATTTGTTTTGTTCTTCAGTCTTTTCACGAAATTCCTTGATTTTGCCTTCTCTCTATTTCCAATTGATAGAGAGTAATCCTCCCCTTGATTTTAGGATATATTTTTGGTCTATGATTCCTTGTAATATTCTTTATTATTTACATTCATTATGTTTTCATGCATATAATCTAAATTTTAGGTGATCACATCACCTCTACTTGTATAAATTCAATCAATATAAAAAACATATACAGAGCCATTTTTACAATTTTCTTCTGCTCTTATAAGGTATCAGAGCCCTCCTTGCCTTAAAGCAAGTATTACCATTCTTATTAATCTTCCTTTAGACAAATTTCCTCCACACTATGTCTTCTACCTCAGCAAACACAAATTCTGAAATTCCTATAATAATCTCATTAGCAAACATTCCTCAATCTTCCAATCTCATTGCTCTTAATGCTACAAGTCAGTCCATTCAAGCTGTTAAAAGGAGGAAATTATGCCTCCTTGTAAGCTCAGTTTACCAATCTTTTGATCAGTTACGATCTTTTGGCCCATGTTAATGGATCTACACCATGTCTGATGTAAGACAATTTTAGAATTTAAGTAGTTTAGGAAGTCTTTTATTGTTACTAATTTAATTTGTTATTTAATTTCTAGTTTTCTTATTTAGATAGAAGTTATATTTCCTTATTTGAGTTAACTTGCAACACTAGATTTTCTCTATTATATATAGAGAGTCTATGTTATTATTTGAAACAATCTTTCATTGAATAAAATATTCTCTTTTGATTTTATCCCTTATGAGATTATTATTTTGACACTCGTGTTTCGAGCCGTTAGGGTTAAAATAATATCTAATCTCGTCCGTTAGAATGTTTATCTAACCCACTACGTCAAAGAACCGAATGAGATTCGGCGTTGGACAAAGTGCTTTCACCCCACTTCGCTATTCCGCCTGCGTCAATTAGTATCAAAGCCTACCTCTATATCAGACAGGGCTTTCCTGAACCGCTAAACACAACCACATTCATTAATACATCCTTTCACTAAAACAAAAAAAAATATAACCATGGTCTATTACGTTAGGCATGATGCATGGTTGTTTGATGGAAAATACAGTCCTAAATTATTTTTATTTTGGTTGGAAGATGTTGAAGAATTCTTTCAAGTTGAGAGGATACCTAAGGATAAATGAGTACAATTTGTTACTTGTTTTTTGTTAAAATCGAGTGCATCATATTGGTGAAATATGGTACAAAGGTCAACACTTGCAAGCCAAGAAAACAAAGTTCGATTATGGAATCAGATAAAGTGATTGATGAGATCACAATTCATTCCTCTTAATTATTATTTGACATATTAAGGTATGAGATCTGTTCATTTTTATGCTATAGAGTTTGACGATTTTTATGGGCATTCTTTTTTTTATGAAAGTGAAGAGTGTTTAGTTGAGAGATTTTTAGAAGGACTCCAAGTCGATATAAGAGATTGAATGCCGTCATATATTATTCATACATTGCCATATGCCATCCTTTTAGCTAAAGGAATCGAAGAACAACTAAAGCTTGACTTTGATAGAGTTATTAGAGATATTGTTGACAATGTAACTAACAAGATATCTGATAACATGACTAAAATTGACCATGAGATAATGACTGAAGATGTGCCTAAAAAGAAAATTGATGACGTGCCAAAAATTGTACAAGAAGAGGTTTCATGTGATCTTAATTTAAAAATTAATAATGTGATTGAGCATGTACAAGAAATTCAAGTCGAAGGCCCGCCTATTATTGACATGGTTCTACCTATTCATATTGAAGATGAAACAGTTATCCTTGAGAAAGATTTGGCTAGGAAGACAAATTTAGTTAGTGAGTACATCGAACAAGATATAGGAAGAGTTATGAGAAGCATGAAAGTGATTTGTTATTACAAGTATGCATATTTCAGAAGAGCTACTAACAAGTACAAGAAAAGAAAAAATTTTGGGTTCTTCCGAGTTTCAAGAAAGTTTGCTGAAAAGAGTTATTCCTTTAAGTCACAAGATGAATTACTGTTACACTACAAGGTTCATCCGCCAAATAAAACTCGAGGATGAGTTTTCTCTAAGAGAAGAGGAATATGATGTAAGACAATTTTAGAATTCAATTAGTTTAAGAAGTCTTTTATTGTTACCAATTTAATTTGTTATTTAATTCTTAGTTTTCTTATTTAGGTAGGAGTTATATTTTCTTATTTGAGTTAACTTGCAACACTAGGTTTTCTCTATTATATATAGAGAGTCTATGTTATTATTTGAAACAATCTTTCATTGAATAAAATATTTCCCTTTGATTTTATCCTTTATGGGATTATTATATTGACACTCGTGTTTTGAGCCGTTAGGGTTAGAAGGATATATAAACTCATCCATTAAAACGTTTATCTAATCTACTGTGTCAAAGAACCGAATGAGATTCGATGTTCAACAAAGTACTTTCACCCCACTTCGCTATTCCGCATGCGTCAATGTCCTATTGAAAACATATAATTAATAGAGAACTTCGTACCCATTGTCAATCTTGAATACAAACTCTGGCAATGACAAGATCACCAATATCACTAAGTACTACTAGCGATCCAAACATCAATTAATGGTAGGGTTGCACCCTTGATTTAATCTTGTGAGCTCGGATGAAGCTTGGAAAAAATTGGAAACAACCTTTGCAAATAAGTCAAGCACTCGCATGCTAAGCCTACTTACAACCTTGATGAAAACTTTCCAAGAAGGACACTCGGTGGCTGATTTTATGCAATCAGTAAAAGTCACTGTTGATGCCTTAGCCATGATAAGCCATCCACTGAGTGATAAACAAATTATTGCCTACACACTTAACGGTTTAGGAAATGATTTCAAAGAGTAGAAGGTAGCAATTCCGGCCTAAGACACGACCATGACATTTGAAGAGCTGAATGATAAACTCCTTGATCATGAGACCTGCATTATGTATGAAGAGGTCAAAACAGAAAACCCTATAATCACAATTCACTCAAAAGTCAAGCAACCACAAAGGAAAAGGCAACTATGGTAACAAGAATCAACATAATAATTTTGGTAATAAGAGCTTTGTTGGTAACTTGTAGGGAAATCAAAATAAGCAAAGTGGCATTCTTCCCAATAATTATTCTAACCAAAATGGTTATTATAATCAAAATGGGAACAATAATTTTGACAATCCGAATCATCAGTGGCGTCCCAACTATGGCAACAAAACATCCAAGCCAATTTGTCAATATTGTGACAAAACTAGACATATTGCAAAAGAGTGCAAAGCAATAAAAAATCCACTATTCATGCAAAACTGGCTACAAGCAAATTTTTTGGTGCGCGATCACATCGGCAAAAATGCAAACTGGCTAATTGATTTTGTTGCTTCTTATCACATCACCTTATATTTGAAGAATCTCTCTATTCACTCTGATTATGGTAGGACTGAGGACATAGTGGTTGGGGATGCTAATGGTATTCCTATCTTTTATATAGGTTCCATAATACTTGATTCAATCACCTCCACCTTTAAACTTGATAATGTTTTGTGTGCCCTTTTGATAAAATAGAACTTGTCATCTGTTTCTCAATTTTGCAATCAAAATAATACATCAGTTGAATATTTTTATGATATCTAAAGAATTTGAGCGCGAGGACATCCTTGATATAAGGCTAGAATAAAGGGCATGTTTACAAGTGGCTATCTCCTTCAACTGACCAAACTTCACACCCATCTACCTTTTTCAGTTAACTATATACTATGACCTTGGAACGTTGGCATCATTGTGTTGGTTATCCATCCAACCCCATCCTTAAAAAATTGGTGTATATTGAGTCTCTTCTAGTGTCAAAGTCCTCCACTGTCACTCTCATTGTGACTCATGTAATAAGAGTCACAAGTTGCCTTTTAACATTTCATCTGTGTCATGTAATTGTCCTCTTGAAGTTATTTATTCTTATGCGTGGGGTCTTGCACCTATTAATTCATTTGATCATTTTCGCTTTTATGTAATTTTTGTGAAATTATTTTTCAAAATACACATGATTTTATCCACTCAAAACAAAATTATAAGTCACCAATATCTTTTCTTGTTATAAAACACTTGTCAAAAAATTATTTCAAACTAAAATCAGTATTGTTTATACCAAAGGCAGGGGAGAATATCATACCTTGGGAAATTATCTCTTTACCTATGGTATTCAACATCTCACTTCTCCACCCTACACATCTGAACACTTTGGCACTGTCGAAAGGAAACATAGGCATATTGTTGAAACAGGTTTAACACTACTCCATCAAGCTTCCCTACCACTCAAATTTTGGTCCATTGCATTTCAAACTGCCACTTACCTTATTAATTGAATGCCAACTTCAGTTCTTGACTTTCACTTTTCTTTCAAAATCGTTTTTACCAAGAAACCAAATTTTCACAAACTCAAAGTATTTGGTTGCTTGTGTTACCTATGGCTGGTTCTGTATAGTAAAAAGAAACTTAAATCACGTTCTTGTCCATGAATATTTTTAGGATTCTTCATAGAACACAATGCCTTTCGGTGTTATGATCCTAAAACTTCTAAAATTCTCATTTCCTGTTATGTTATTTTCATTAAGGATGATTTTTCTTTTACAAAAGCTTGCCGCCATGATGAATATGTGTCTCCTAATATTATCACTAACTGTCGCTGTTGACACCCTTCTTAGGCGGTACCTCCTTCTAATTCTATTACCAATTCTCCACTTTCTACTAGTTCTCCATCATGCTTACCCTTTTTTTTACTCTAGAAGTCTCTCTGCATCTTCTTCCATTAATCAAAACTCATTGTCTAGTTCTTCAAGTTCAAGCTTCTTACATAATACTTTACCCTCCACTTTAGAAAATTCTAGCTCTTCCTCTTCACGGCAATAACTGGAAGCTAAGCCCACTAATTTTACACAGATTAATGATGTCACTACTCACAACACTCCATAGGTGAGTTCCTATTTACCTTCCTCAATTCCACAAATTATTACTGAGCCAAAAATAATGTCTTTAAATCGAAGAAAATTATTGACCTCACTGCCACCCTGCAGTCCTTTTTCTAACCAACTACTGCTCCCAAGCAAAAAACTTTCCTGAATGGTATAAAGCCATAAGTGAAGGGTATGATGCTTTAATGAACAATCAAACTTCAACTTTTGTTCCTTGTGATCCTTCGCAGAATGTCATCGGTTGCAAGTGGACTTTTTCACTCAAACGAAATCCTGATGGCGCCATCGCTCGCCACAAATCTCGAGTAGTTGCTAAGGGCTTTCACCAACATCCTTGCATTGATTTTAGTGATACTTTCAGTCCTGTTGTTAAACCTGCCACAGTTTGTTGTGTACTAAGTCTAGCAGTTACCCATGACTGGTATCTTCAGCAATTAGATGTTAATAATGCCTTCTTGCAAGGAATTTTATCTTACGATGATTTTATATACCAACCTCTAAGTTTCATTCATCTAGAATTTTCAAATCATGTCTACAAGCTTTAGAAAGCTCTGTGTTAGGCTCCTTGTGCTTGGTATCATGAACTTAAGAATTTGTTGTTTGGTTGTGGTTTTAAAAATTCAAAAACGGACAGTTCTCTCTTCATTTATCATTATGGCAGCCATACTCTTTGCTTACTTGTGTATGTTGACGACATCATCATCATGGGCGATCAAGCCCTCATGATTCAGAAATTCATCTCTGTCCTTGCTGCCATATTTACTCTTAAAGATCTTGGCTCCTTGTCCTACTTCCTAGGCATCGAAGCCACATCCACACTGCATAGTCTTTTCATATCGCAGCATAAATACATTGCTGATAAAAGTTTATGTGCGTACATATTTATGGGCATAGTAGCCATAAGTTTATGTTTAAGATATGATTATGAAAATCAATTCCCATGATTATGATTTATTTTCATTTTCTTAAAATTAATTTGTCAAAATTTGACGACACAAAACTTCAAAATTTTTACTCAATTTACAAATATAAGAAAGCTTGCTTATATTTGATCAAAACCTGGCTCATTAAATAAATAAGCAACGCAACTAATGCTAAATCTAAGTTTCTCAAACTTGGTTGCTAAAATAATATATTTAGTAAATAGACATATACAAACAAACTATATTAATTGTTGAAGTATAAACTTAATCGAGAATATTGAATTGTTTAGCAGTAAAAATTAGTGTGCTAGGTATAATAAAAATTAATGTGCTAGATATGATAATGATTAATGTGCTAAGTAAAATAAATATTGATACTAAATATAATAAAGATTGGTATGCTAAGTGAAGATTAAATCAATAGTTAAGATTGGTCAAAATGACTTGTGTAACAATAATAAATTGTTTAGAATGATTTGCTTCAAATATAAATATCCACCCTCTAAAAGTTTTATAATTAAGTTAGAAATTAAATTTTGACTTTATATTGAAGTATCTTAGAGTGTTGTTTATTTTTTGTAATTTTATGAGAAAAATAAATAAATTTGAAGGTTTTTACCATTACAAAATTCTTATTTTTAACATTAATATCACTTATTTTTATTTTCTTATTAAATTATGGTAAATTACGCATCCAACAAGTGGGATAAAATGTGTTTAAAGAGCTTTGTTATCTAATTTAATTTATATAATGAGCTTTGTTAAATTCCAAAAAATAATTTTAATTTTTGGTGCTGTGTATAGGAATTCCAATACAATACCCTGAGGTCAAACCTATTCTCAATTTCTAATATAAATTGAAAATTTAAAAAAAAATCAAATGATAGTACTTACTTTATCATTATCTAAATATTACGGTATCTTAACTTCATCATGTTCTTATGCTTCGTAAGCACTCGCCTCCAAATATTCATGCCTTTGCAGATGTTGATTGGGCTAAAGATTCTGATCATCGTACCTCCACCACTGCCTTTATTGTATTCCTCGAAGCCAATACCATCTGTTAGAGCTCTTGCAAGCAAAAGACATTAGCTCGATCCTTGACAGAAGCAGAATATAAAGCAATTGTCGACACTGCTGCAGAAGACAGGGTCATTAATCTCCTCCAAGAACTTCAGCTACCTCTTTCTAACACTCCAATAATCTATCGTGATGATATAGGAGCTACATATCCCCGCAAAAATCCTATTTTTCACTCTTGAATGAAGCATGTGTTGGGATAAACTAACACAGATAATCCGAAAGTACAACAATTACCTTATCCCCTCTTGCATGAACCTAATAGAAAACAAACAAATAGAGCAACAATCTTGGGCACAAATTTAATTCTTGGACAGCAATAAAATCACCACAACACAACCACACCACAATCAATTTTAACGTGGAAAACCTCCCTAATGTGAGGAGGAAAAACCACGGGACCGTAATCCACCCAAAAATCTCCACTATAATCAAATAATGGGAATACACAAGTTCTCTCTAGTTAAAACTAGAGGTGCACATTATAACAATCTCAAGATCACACAATCTTGGCAAACATTCAAGTTCTACAAAGAAATTAGAGAGAGTTCAAGAAAAACATCACCAAGTTGGTGGCTTAACTACCAGTCACGAAATCTGGAGAAAGAATACTCCAAATTTGATCTCCACCGTTCATAATTTAGTACTCTGAGTTATGAAGCTGCTGGTAAAATTTCAGTCCAATCGGACCACAGATCGACCTTCGATTGACCAGTTGATCACAGCTGTTCGGGATTTTACTATTCTGCCTCTCTCGTGAACAGTACCGTCTTTTTCTAAAGCCGTGAACAGTATCCGCTTACTTTCTTAAACTTGTGAACAGTACCTACACTCCTCTCCTTTATATACTTCAACAAAAATAAGAAACTAAACCCTACTTAAAAAAGGATTAAAAAATATCCTTAGGCTAATTGGAATCCTTAGACTAATTAGAATCCTTAGGCTAATTGGACTTAGTCACTATTTTTGGGCCATCTCCACAAGGAGGAAACCCAACCCAATAAATCTCTCCCTTTCTTACTGTGTGGAGGGGTTTGCCAACCCGACAATTGAACAACAAACTTAAAGCTTTTCTCTCGGAAGAGTTTTGGTTAACATATTAGAGGCATTGTGATCAATGTGAATCTTTTCAAGCTCAAACATATTATCATTAAGAGCATCTCTCAACCAATGATATCTCACATTAATATGTTTTGATTTTGCATGGAAAGAAGAATTCTTACTCAAATGAATTGCACTCTGGTTATCACAAAATACCACATATTGTTGTTGCTTGAAATCAAGCTCCTGTAAAAACCTCTTCATCCACAACAACTCTTTGCATGCCTCAGTTGCTGCAATGAATTCTGCCTCTGTAGTAGAAAGTGCAACACATTTTTGCAACCTTGATTGCCATGCTACAGCTCCACCTGAAAGTGTCATCAAGTAACCCGTAGTAGACTTTCGAGTATCAACATCTCCAACCATATCTGAATCAGTATAGCCAACTAGCAAAGGTTTTCCACTTCCAAAGGTCAGTTTAAAATTGGAAGTACCTCGAAGATATCTCATAATCCACTTCACTGCATTCCAATGCTCTCTTCCTGGATTGGATAAAAATCTACTAACAACACCAACTGCATGAGCTATATCCGGTCTTGTGCATACCATCGCATACATCAAGCTTCCAACCGCTGAAGCATAAGAAACTTTTTCCATGTCTTCCTTCTCTTTGTCTGTTGTAGGGGACTGCTTGGTACTTAACCTAAAATGTGTAGCAAGAGGAGTGCTAACCACTTTAGCGTTGCTCATATTGAACCTTTCAAGTACCTTTTCGATGTAGTGCTCCTGTGATATACACAACTTCTTGGCTGCTCTATCTCGATGAATTCGGATGCCAAGGATTTGTTTTGCTGGCCCTAAATCCTTCATAGCAAAGGATTTACTTAACTGCTTCTTTAACCAGTCAATTCTAGAAGCATTCCTGCCAACAATCAACATGTCATCAACATAAAGCAACAATATAATAAAATCATCATCAGAGAATTTCTGTATAAAAACACAATGGTCAGAAGAAGTTTTTCGATAGCCTTGCTCCCTCATAACTGTTTCAAACTTCTTATACCACTGTCTTGGTGCTTGTTTTAAGCCATAGAGGCTTTTCTTCAGCTTGCACACATAATCTTCTTTTCCTTTTATTTTGAAACCCTCTGGTTGCTCCATGTAAATTTCTTTGTCTAAGTCTCCGTATAGAAAAGCAGTCTTCACATCCATCTGCTCAATCTCCAAATCAAGACTAGCTGCTATGCCCAACACCACATGAATAGATGACATCTTGACAACTGGAGAAAAAATTTCATCAAAGTCAACACTTTTCCTTTGGCTAAATCCTTTAACAACCAATCTGACTTTATATCGTGGTTGTGAGGTATATTCTTCCTGTTTTATTCTGTATACCCATCTGTTCTTTAGAGCTCGTTTATCCTTAGGTAACTTTACCAATTCAAATGTGTGATTTTCATGTAATGACTTCATCTCGTCTTGCATAGCATAAATCCACTCTTTTCTCTGTTCACTTTCTACCGCTTCTGCATAACATTCAGGCTCTCCCCCATCAGTTAATAACACATACTCACTCGTAGGATAACGTGTGGAAGACTGTCGGATTCTGGTAGATCTTCTAAGTGAAATATCTGATGAAACTTCTGATGTTGGTAACTGATGGACATCATCATCAATCTCAACCTGTGTATGAGTGTCAATATCACCTGTACCATGCTGGCCATCCTGGATTTCATCTGTAGGCTGTGTTGGAGGAACTGGATCCAAGTCTATCAGTGTATCACTATATTGAGGCATTTCTTCTTTTAACTTCTCAATATCCTGTATAGTTTGGTCTTCTATGAATATAGCATCTCGACTTCTTACAAGTTTCTTCTGCACTGGATCATAAAACCTGTAGCCAAACTCATCTTGACCATAGCCGAGAAATACACATTGTCTTGTCTTGACATCAAGTTTAGACCTCTCATCTTTGGGAATATGCACAAATGCTTTACATCCAAAGACACGCAAATGATCATAAGAAACATCTTTTTCTGACCAAACTTTATCTGGAACTTCAAAGTCTAAAGGAACACATGGTGTGCGATTTAATACATGTACAACTGTATTCAAAGCCTCCCCCTAAAAAGATATTGATAATTGTGCTTGTGAAAGCAAGCATCTCACTCTTTCAACTAGTGTTCGATTCATCCTCTCAGCTAGCCCATTTAACTGAGGAGTCTTCAGAGGTGTCTTTTGATGACGAATTCCCAACTGTCTGCAATACTCATCAAATGGTCTAGAATACTCACCCTCATTATCAGTTCTGATGCATTTCAGCTTCTTCCCAGTCTGTCTCTTAACTGAAGCCTGAAACTGTTTAAACACATCTAATACTTGACCTCTTGTCTTCAATGTATAAACCCACAACTTCCTTGAGTGATCATCTATAAAAGTCACAAAATAGAAAGCACCACCAAGTGTTTTTGTTTTCATGGGGCCACAAACATCAGAGTGTACAAGTTCGAGTATACCTGATTTTCTTGAAGGAGGAGATGTCTTGAAGGTAGCCCTGGTTTGTTTCCCTGCCAAGCAATGAATACACTTATTCAAAGATTCATTTTTCATCCCAGAAAGGAGATTTTTCTTAGCCAAAACAATTAAACCCTTCTCACTCATGTGACCAAGTCTTCTATGCCATAACTCAATTGTATCTTCATTCTTCACTGTATTGATACTGTTGTCTGCAATCTTTGCTTGCATAAAATACAATGAAGAATATTTCTTTCCTCGAGCCACAGTCATGGAACCTTTACTGAGCTTCCATTGACCACTACTAAAATTGCTGGAGAATCCTTCATCATCAAGCTTACCTGCAGAAATCAAATTCAAACGAATATCAGGAATATGCTTGACATTTTTCAGAAGTAACATCATGCCATTATTGGTCTCCAAGCGCACATCTCCCATGCCTATGGCTTTAGCTAAGCCATTGTTTCCCATCTTAACGTCTCCAAAGTCGCCGGATGTATAAGATGTAAAGAATTCCTTTCGTGAAGTAGCATGAATGGAGGCACCACTATCAATTACCCAGCTGGTCTCATGGCACATAAGATTGACAACATCATTATCATACATAATAAGGAAGTCATCTGTAACAGTAGCAACTATGTCATCATCACTGCTGTCATCATTTTTCTTTTCCTTTCCTTTATCCTTCTTGTTGTCTCACTTGAGCTGTCGACAATACTTCTTTATATGTCCCTTAAGACCACAATAATAGCATTCAACATTGGCAAACTTGTTGGTCTTGCTTTTACTTTTATCTCTATTCTTCGGACCTCTACTCTTACTCCTCCCTCTCTTTTCTGTGACTAAGATATCTGATTGTGAAGAACTTTGTGACTTTCTTCTATCCTCTTCATTCAGAACACTATTCTTAGCCAATTCCATGGTGATGATACCATCTAGAGCTGAGTTAGATAATGACATTCTAAATGTCTCCCATGAGTCCGGTAATGTGCCTAAAAGCCATAACCCTTGTACTTCATCTTCAAACTTGATGTTCATTCCTGCCAACTGATTAATGATTCCCTGAAATGCATTTAAGTGATCTGTCATAGGTTTCCCATCCCGATATTTCAAGCTCATCATTTGTTTTATCAAAAAAAGTTTATTATTCCCAGTTTTTCTGGCATACAACTCTTCAAGCTTATTCCACAAAGAACTTGCATCTGTCTCTCCACTGATGTGATTCAAAACATTGTCATCTACCCATTGTCTAATATATCCACAAACTTGCCGATGAAGCAACTTCCATTGTGCTTCTGTTTTATTATCAGGCTTTTGTTTTTCAAACACGGGTAAGTAGTAATCTTTCACATATAAAAGATCTTCCATCTTTCCTTTCCATAAATGATAATTTGTACCGTTCAAATTAACCATTCTACTTGTATTAGCTTCCATTGTTCAACACAAGGCACTAGACAAATATAACCAATGCTCTGATACCACTTTGTTGGGATAAACTAACACAGATAATCCGGAAGCATAACAATTACCTTATCCCCTCTTGCATGAACCTAATAGAAAACAAACAAATAGAGCAACAATCTTGGGCACAAATTTAATTCTTGGACAGCAATAAAATCACCACAACACAACCACACCACAATCAATTTTAACGTGGAAAACCTCCCTAATGTGAGGAGGAAAAACTACGGGACCGTAGTCCACTTAAAAATCTCCACTATAATCAAATAATGGGAATACACAAGTTCTCTCTAGTTAAAACTAGAGGTACACATTATAACAATCTCAAGATCACACAATCTTGGCAAACATTCAAGTTCTACAAAGAAATTAGAGAGAGTTCAAGAAAAACATCACCAAGTTGGTGGCTTAACTACCAGTCACGAAATCTGGAGAAAGAATGCTCCAAATTTGATCTTCACCGTTCAGAATTTAGTACTCTGAGTTATGAAGCTGCTGGTAAAATTTCAGTCCAATCGGACCACAGATCGACCTCCGATCGACCAGTTGATCACAGCTGTTCGGGATTTTACTATTCTGCCTCTCTCGTGAACAGTACCGTCTTTTTCTAAAGCCGTAAACAGTATCCGCTTTCTTTCTTAAACTTGTGAACAGTACCTGCACTCCTCTCCTTTATATACTTCAACAAAAATAAGAAACTAAACCCTACTTAAAAAAGGATTAAAAAATATCCTTAGGCTAATTAGAATCCTTAGGCTAATTGGACTTAGTCACTATTTTTGGGCCATCTCCACAAGGAGGAAACCCAACCCAATAGCATGTACAAATTGATTTTCATTTCATCCTACCTCTTTCTATCGTGATCAAGTTGCCAGGAAGTAGCTATGAGTTTCTCATATCCACACCTTAGGTCAACTTTATGACTCCTTAACTAAGTCGTTGCCTCATCGCCAATTTCAGACTCTTAGAGCAAAGATTGACATTCTTGAGAAACGCTCAATCTTACGGGGGCATGATAGAGAGAAATCCTCCCCTTGATTCTAGGATATATTTTTGGTCTATGATTCCTTGTAGTATTCTTCATTATTTATATTCATTAGATTTCCATCTATATAATCTAAATTGTAGGTGATCACATCACCTCTACTTGTATAAATTCAATTAATACAATAACATATATAGAACCATTTTTACCACTCTCTTTTTACTTTTATACCAACATCATTTCTAGATTGAAAGGATCTGAATTTCCATCATTCTCTTGTCCTTTTACAATTCTTTCTTTTTATTTATAAAAGTTTTTGTTCAAGATCTTCTTATAAAGGACGCCAACTGTTGATACTAAATTTTGTTATCTAATATTAATTAGTAAACTTTTAGGTTATGAAACAAAGTCTCTTTTGTTTTCTCTTTCTTTTTCTTATATACTAGTTAATTTTTTATAGGTTATTTAGAGTATTAATTCTAATAAAATTCCTATGAGAGATGATTGAGGATTTAGACCTGTTCTTATCCTTGGTTGGGCCTGACTAGAAGGCCGAGTTTGGTCCACCTAACTTCTTTTAGGCCTTAAAACCTTAACTGTGGAGGGTGTAGGAAATATGGGCCTAGTAAGTTAAAGTCCTCAAATCGGGTTGAGAATTTGAGAGTTACACCCCTTAACTCCCAAAGCTAATTAAGGATTTGGTCATCCCCTTAGGGCCAATGAAATGCTGTTCGGGTCGGCTTGTTGTCGGGAAAATCCTGTCCAACATAGGTATTAATTAACAAAAATTTTATTATTACTATTATTTGACTCTTAATCTTAAGCCAAAATTCATGTTCATGTACCATTATATATAATCATGGAGGGAGAACAACAAATCACTCTTATGCTCATATTAGATATTCATTTTGAAGTGCTATATTCTAATTATAATTTTATTTTAATATTGGATTCTTTTGATAATTTTTAACATCATATTAATATAATATTAAAATATATATATGTGTGATATTCCCTGTTATTTGCCACCTTCTAATTTTTAAAAATTATCTACTTGCCCCACTATTTTATTTCCCGTTATTACGATACTAATGAAGTGTCATGCTGCAAGTCGAAATAAACACTAACACGAAATTTTCCTTTTTTTTATGGCCTAATTCATGTGCTCTTTCTAACACAAAAATTTTCCTTTTTCTTTCCAATAGAATACATCGATAAATTCATACTTTGCTTTATAGTACTTGAGCTAATTCCTACAACATGAGAAATGTTGATAATATTTTATTTGTTCACTGAGAAAAAAAAAAGAAAAATGAATGAAAAAATACCACTAAGATATATGGGATTTGTGGATTTTTTCTTAACTTTTGGTTAGATCCCTTATTTTGCGATTTCACAGAAGCCAATGAGATCTATGGGTCTTTTCAATTATAATTTGGGTTTGTTCGGATTTGATGATTTTGCTTAAAATTAGATTGATGATGGTAGTGTTTTTGGGAAGGTGAACTTGTTTTAGAGAACACAGAGTTTTAAAGTTATTGATGTTAAAATAATTTCTTGTAAAAATTTTCTTCAAATAATCATTTTATTAATATATGTCTCTAAGTGCTTCACTTGAAAAATACATGTTGAAAAATATTTTATACTTCAAATCAAACTTTTTATTTTTTCTATATTTTTTATGATTATTTTATTTATTTTGTATACATGAATTAATTAACACGTACAATAAAATCAAAATAGCTATTTCAAAAATAAAAAAATAAAGGAAAAAAAGAAAGAAAAGAATCATGTTTTAATAAAAAGTAGTTAATTAAAGGCAATTGAGTAAATTTATCATTTAAGTTACTTGACTAACAACTTAGGAGAGATAAGAGATGCATTCTCCATGCTTTTTACTTAAATGATACAATCTCAAATATCATGAGAGGAATATGACAATGCCCCCTTTTTATTATTATTATTTGACCCGTAATCTTAAGCCAATATTCATGTTCATGTACCATTATGTATAATCATGGAGGGAAGCAACAAATCGTCTTATGCTCACATTAGATATTTATTTGGAAGTGCTATATTCTAATTAAAATGTTATTGTAATAATGGATTTTTGATAATTTTTAACATCATATTAATATAATATTAGAAAATATTTATGGTATTTTCTGTTATTTACCTTATATCTCATGACCCTCATTTCTTTTTTTTTTTTTTTGGTTTGCCGAAATCATGTGCTCTTTCCAACACAAATTTTCTTTCGTTGTTCAAATAGAAAAAACTCAGAAACTGGTACTTCATTCTATAAATTTTTAGCTAATTACAACATGAGAAATCCTCATAACATTTTATTTGTTTACTGAGAAAATAAAGAAAAATGAATGTAAAAATACCACTTTGATACATGGGATTTATGGATATTTTGCAATTATGATTTGAGCTGTTAGGATTTGTGAATTTTTTAATAATTTTGTTTTGCTGCAATTTGTAGATTTTTAGAGATTTCGATATGGGTTTGTTGAGATCTGATTATTTTGCTTAGCATTTGTTCGATGAAGGTAGTAGTTTTGGAAAGATTAACTTATTTTTTAAACTTTGAGTTTTGAAGCTACTGATGTCAAAATAATTCCTTGCCAAAATGTTTCTTCAAATAATCATTTTAAGTTTGATTGTGAAGATAAAAGAAAGTGATAAAGATAGGGAAAAGGGTGGTAGGACCCTAATTATGGCAATAATAGTGGCTTATCAACAATATTAATTGATTATTATTTTCTATTTTAGTTTTGTAAATGTTTTGGTTAAGAATAAATTGTACAGTTTGATAGGAAAAAATAATCATTATTACAAAAATGGTTATCATTGATTGCCTGTGAATATCAATAATATATTTTACTGACACTAGTTCAAGGTAATATAATAGTTCTAATCGATAAATGTTAATATTAAATACAGTGTCACGACAAAGTATTAAAATTCACTGTGCTCTGTTTGTTGTGACTATTGTATCTAAAATCATTGATGTTTTTACAATATCAGAGTTGTTTGAATTTATATAATGGTAATTGATAATTCGCTAGCACAAGATTGGTTGCAATAAAAAATTTTGAATAAAAAAATTAAAACAATATTTATTATCAATAATATTATTATAATTTATTGTCCACTAATCCTAATTAAAATGAACCCGTAATGTAATCATTCTAAATCAAAATTTAAAAATTAAACCTGCAAATCAAAACATAATTGGATACACATAACTTTCAATATAAACATATGCAATTCAAAAGAGTACATGTAAAAGATCATCCTTGCCTTTATGTTTGACCATAAATTGATATTATCATATACCTCTCTTGCCTTTTCGTTTGACTATTAATTGACAGTAATGTGTAAGAGTAAATGCATAAAAGATCATTATTTGATATTTCCTTTTTTCTTTCCTTAAAGAATAAAACATCACTTTTCTAAATCTTTAAATAGTTAATGATAATAAAAGTTGAAAATTAAATTACTTTCATTTTATTTTAAAACTTTATAAATAGATTTTGATGAAACAAACTTGAATAGAAAAAATATTTTACTACCATCTATGATTTTGATGTTCTCATTTCTATTTTTCTTTTGAACATATTTTGTATTTTCTTTTGTTAATTTTATTAATGTCTTTAAATGTTTCACTTGAAAAATAAGTGTTGAAAAATATTTTATACTTCAAATCGACTTGTTATTTTTTCTATATCTTTTAAGCTAATTTTATTTATTTTGTATACTTGAATTAATTAATAAATACAACAAAACAAAAATACTCATTTCAAAAATAAAAAAGAAAGAAAAGAATCATGTTTTAATAAAAAATAGTTAATTAAAGGCATTTGAGTAAATTTATCTTTTGAGTTACTCGACAAATAATTTAAGGGAGATAAGTGATACATTCTCAATATTTTCTATTTAAATGATACGATCTCAAATCTCATGAGAGGAATACGACAATATCTCTTTTTTATTATTATTATTTGACTCTTAATCTTAAGCCAATATTCATGTTCATGTACCATGATACATAATCATGGAGGGAAGCAATACATCCATTTATGCTCACATTAGATATTTATTTGGAAGTGCTATATTTAATTATAATGTTATTGTAATAATAAAAAATATTTATGGTATTTCCAGTCATTACCTTATATGTCGTCACCCTCTATTTTTTTTGGCTGGCAGAAATCATGTGTTATTTCCAACACAAAAGTTTTCCTTCTTTTTTCAAATAGAAAAAACTCAGAAACTGGTACTTCGTTTTATAATTTTTAAGCTAATTATAACATGAGAAATCTTCGTAACATTTTATTTGTTTACTGAGAAAATAAAGAAAAATGAATGTAAAAATACCACTTTGATACATGGGATTTGTGAATTTCTTGCAATTTATGATTTGGGTTGTTAGGATTGGTGAATTTTTTTAATTGTAATTTTGTTTTGCTGCAATTTGTGGATTTTTAGAGATTGCGATATGGGTTTGTTGAGATTAGGGGTGGCAATTCGGATAAACGAATCGAATTTGGACTGATACGAATACGATTCGTTTAATATTCATTTGACACGAATATGATTCATTTATTATTCGTATTAATTTTTTTAAATCCGAATATTATCTGTTTATTTAAATACGATTCATTTAGACACGATTATTCGTTTAAGATACGATTATTTATTTATTCATTTAGACACGATTATTTATTTAAGATCATATTATTCATTTAAGACACGAACACGATTTGTTTAACTTAATAATTATCATTTAGATCTTTAAGATATAAAAAATAGTATATTTTATTAAACATAATATATATTTAATAATTAGATGCTTATATTAGGAGTTGTTTATAATAAATAAATTTATATTATATATTTTTCTAAAATTTATTAAAATATATTCGTTAAGGATACGATTAGGATACGATTATTCGTTTAGGACACGATTATTCGTTTATTCATTTAAGACACGATTATTTATTTATTCGTTTAATTAATCGTGTCTTAAACGAATAATCGTGTCTTGTATGTTAAATACGGATACGATACGAATAATAATCGTGTCGCTCGTATCAAGATTCTAAATCCAAATCCATTTAATAACACCGAATTCGTATCGAATAATCGTGTCGTGTCCTAAATTGTCACCCCTAGTTGAGATCAGGTTATTTTGCTTAGCATTTGATTGATGATGGCGGTAGTTTTCGAAAAATGAACTTGTTTTTGAAAAACTTGGATTTTTGAAGGTATTGATGTCAAAATAATTCCTTGAAAAAAACTTTCCTCAAATAATCATTTTTGAGTTTGATTGTGAAGATAAAAGAACCACAAATAAGAAAAAAAATATGGTAGGACCCTAATTATGGCAACAATGGAGGCTTACCAGTGATACTAATTGCTTATTATTTTCTATTTTGCCTTTGTGAATGTTTTGCTTAATGGAATTTGATTGGAGAGACAAGAGTGGAGGAGAATGGAGGAGAGTGGAGCAGAGTGGAGCAGAGTTTGAATAAATCCCGCACTCTATCGAAGGAGGAGAGAGTGGAGACAAGATGAGAGATAAGAAATTGCGCATGAGAGGATAACATAGAGTGCGGGAGAAAGGAGAGAGATAAGGAGCACTGAGACAACGTGTGGCAGACATGGATCATTAGAGCTAATTTGAGTTGATTGTGAGGTGGGATTTTGGAATAGAGAAACGTTTTGAGTGGGAAAAGATCATGCAAATGTGGAAAATTTTGAGTGTGTGTGGGAAAGTGAAATTTTACTGAATATTTTTGAAGAAGAATTGAAAAACGATGTTGCATATCAACAAAGGTATTTTTTAATATTCTTTAAAATTAAAATAAAAAATAACTTAAAACAACCTCAAAATTATGTCATTTTACTGTGTAAAATGATGTTAAAACGACGTCATTTTAATTTAGATAATATAATTTCAAAAACTCTTTTACACGTTGTCTAATATTAATAATTTTTATTATAGTTCTACCATTGACGTGAAAAGTTTTTTTTGTTGTATAATAGTCTTGGCACTTGCTCCAAAGTATCAAAAACTTGATTTCAATGGTGGTCATTTTTTTAGTGTTATATGAGAGTGAATTGAAGAGTTTTGTGTATTTGAAGGAAGCTGGGTATGGTTATCGATAATGAACTAATTTAATAAAGCTTTTAATGTAAAGGTCTTTTTTCTGTAAGTGAAACTTTATATTTTGTATTTTAGTCTTTCTTGTTTCTATCAAAAAAAGGGTCATCCTACTAATTAAGAAGAAGATTAATTTGAATATTTTGAATTAGATTATTTGAAGGGAAGATGAAAAGAACTTGTGCAATTAAAATTCAAATAGTGAACATTGACGTAGAAATCTGGTCAATAGTGTTAAATTTAATTATAGAATACAGAAGAACAAATACAAAAAAAGACTAAAATTTAGCATGGGTAAAATAGTCAAAAAAATTTAGTGTTCAAATATATGCATGGCTGCCACAATATAAAACAGAGCCCTCTCTCCTCTATCATTCTTCTTTTTCTCGTTCTGATTGTTCTGTTGTTTTTTCCCTCTCCCCCTCTCTGTTCTCCACCTCAATCTCTTAGAATTCATCTAGGACTATTCATACCAGAAATATTGTCTATCTCCTACACTTCTTATCCTAATAAGAATTTTCTAATTATTTATTTGGGAAGTCAATCATCCAATTGAGTAGTAATTAGAAATCAAAGATAACAATAATAAAACACAAAACAAATAGGAAAATCACCAAGCTTGCTAATCTTATATTTATTTTAGTCAAATATTTTTGCAATTTAACTTTCATAATCCCATATTTCTTTCTTATGTTAATTCTCTGTCTAACCTTTTAGTTATTTCCTTCTTCATAGGATTGATACCCCAAACTTTATTACAATAACTGATTGTAACTTTTGAGCGTAACCAAAGCAGTATCAAATCATCACGAGGAAGCCAGCTAAGCAAGCAGATCGTTTAACTGCCTCGAACTCTTGTACATATATATCTGCAATCTCGGGAAGGAAGTCTGAACACTCCTTTGCTTTTTCCAATATCTCTAGGCAGGCTTGAGCTTCCGCTAAATCTCGATGAGAATTAACACCCGTTCGCAAAATCAGGCACTTCATCTAACTAATGCCTGCAAAAATTTAGGCTGATTCAATGGGAACAAGACACCCATTAGACATAATTAATTTTATTTGTCGTCCTTATCCCCAAATCATGGTGGTCATTATTCCCAAATCCCATAATTAAGGAAAATTTTATTTTTCTTTGGGGTTTGCTTCCATTATCATTTGACATAAACCTTCTCGGAGAGTTTTTGAATTTTAATTGATTATTATTTAATTACTGTTGTATCCCTAAATTTTTTTTTCCGTTAATTGAAGTAATGGAAAAATATAACGAAATATTTTTAAAACAAATTAGAAATATATACCAATTAATTAGACCAAACATAAGAGAGGTATTAAGCATTCTCTCCACTAGAAAAATCAATTTATTATATCTTTATTTCAAACTTCTTGGTCACAAACAAGTACTTATATTTCATAATCTAGAATATTTTGACATAAACAGTGGATTCGTATGTGCAAGGATTTCAGGATGTTGTTCAAATTTAGCCATTTCTTCTCTGGGTAATGCAACCCATGCTTCATCTCCTGCACCATCGCTACTCGCTAACAAGGCCGTCCCTGTATCCATCAGCGCAACAGTGGCTACCCAAATCGGCTTTCCCCACCCAAAATCAGTTTCATAACATGGAAATCTAGTCCAATCAGAAATCGAAAACACCCTGCTCTTTGGACATCCTTCAATTGCTGCTTCAACTTCATGCATGTTCTTCTTATATTGCTCCACTACCTTCTTTATAGATTCGCGTAGTTTTCCTGCTATAATATTATAGTCAATATTCTGGTCCATCGGAATGTTTGCAATTGTCGGTTGGACTAAGTTTCCAAGACATTGCTGTGGCAATGGCGGATTGGTCTTATTTCGCAGATTTATAGGAATTACTGCTGCCAATTGTGATGCTCTAAATTCGTCATCTCTTTTTCCAGCAGCATTTATGGCCATGAAAGCACGTAAAAGGAGTGCAGATATTGTCTCAAAACGTGTTGGACGATTTAAGTGTGGTCCATTCCCAACCTTTTGTCTTAGAGAAGCTATCTTTTTACCATCAAATAAAAATCTTTTTACTACTCTTTGATCAATGGGGAAAGGAACATGTTGATGTTCGTAAACACTTTTCACTACAGCAATGGATTCGTATTGACGAAAGATGGAGGTGAAATCGACAACCACATTTTTAATATCATCGGCGTCGCGTGCAACTTCACCCCAGCTTTTAAGAAAGTTGGCTGCTGCTACTCCATCACTGATTAGATGCCTAAAGCAAACAGAAATTGCCATTCCACCGCAAGTAAAGTAATTTACCTGGACCACTAAGTTGGCTTGATAGTGTTTGGAATTTCTTGTAAGTCGCCGCTGAAAGGCAGAAGCTGTTTCAGAAGATCGTTGTCTGGTTTTTGTACAACCTTAGACATCTGGTTGGCTATTCGAGTTTCTATAAAGACGGCACCATGGTCGTTACAGTCAACCGAAACTCCATCTATAATTTGTCCTGCAAAAGGGTAGTAATAGGTTAGAGATTTGGAGAGAGAGTTTTTTAGATGACTTGAAATATTGATTTCATTGTCGCTTTCTGCCGAGTAAAAGAGAATCATCGGGAAATATTCATCTGGAGCTAACTGATTTGAAAAGAAAAGCTTGTGGGTTTTTAGGTGGTGTGGGGTTGGCGAAGATGGTTTGATGATTTCTGTAGAAATGATTTTGATTTCCATTTCCATTCTCCGATCTAAAGAGAAGAGATTTTGATGATGTGCTAAAGGTTTATATGCGTACATATTTATAGGCAAAGTAGTCAAAAGTTTATGTTTTAAGATATAATTATGAAAATCAATTCCCATGATTATGATTTATTTTCATTTTCTTAAAATTAATTTGTCAAAAATTGACTACACAAAACTTCAAAATTTACTCAATTTACAAATATAAAAAAGCTTGCCTAAATTTTGTCAAAAACTGGCTGATTAAATAAATAAGCAATGCAACTAATGCTAAATCTAATTTTTTCAAACTTGGTCGTTAAAATATTATATTCAGTAAATAGATATACAAACAACGTATATTAATTATTGAATTATAAACTTAATCAAGAATATTAAATTGTCTAACAGTAAAAATTGGTGTACTATGTATAATAAAATTGATGTGATAGATATGATAATAATTGATGTGTTAGGTATAATAAATATTGATACTAAATATAGTAAAGATTGGTATGTTAAATGAAGATTAAATCAATAGTTAAAGATTGGTCAAAACGGCTCATGTAACAATAATAAATTATTTAGAATGATTTGTTTCAAATATAAATATCTCTCGCCCCTCAAAGTTTTATAATAAAGCTAGAAGTTAATGTTCGACTTTTTATTGAAGTGTTTTATAGTATTGTTTATTTTTTGTAATTTTATGTGAAAAACAAATAAATTTGAAGGTTTTTAACCCTTATAAAATTCTTATTTTCAACATTGATATCACTTATTTTTATTTTCTTATTAAATTATGGTAGTTAAGCATCCAAGTGGGATAAAATTTGTTTAAAGAGCTTTGTTATCTTATTTAATTTATATAATGAGCTTTGTTAAATTTCAAAAAATAATTTTAATTTTTAGTACTGTTTATAGGAATTCCAATACAATACCCTGAGGTCAAACTTATTCTCAATTTCTAATATAAATTGAAATTTAAAAAAAAAATCAAATGATAGTATTTACTTTATCATTATCTAAATATTAATAAGTGGCTAAAGCACTATATATATATATGCATCCCATGTCTAAAATTTCTAAGTGCTTTTTAAAATTTTAATTTATTTTTTGGCTTAATTAATAGTTTCATTTTGTTAAGGCATATATGGAAGTGTTTTTTGACAGCATACATATGCTTTTCAGTTTATGAAACCCTGCAACTGCAACGCATATGTAAAAAATATTACAAGCTGTTTCATGAACATAGTGTTTTTTGCTGTTTTCCGAAAATTGCTTTGTTTATTAATTCTCAATGTCAATTCAAAATTTAATTAAAAAAGAGAATTTTAAACGAATCAATTTATCGAGTCATTTGTATATTTATCTTTATAATGTATTTAAATTTAAATTAATAGATTATAAAAATACCAATGACAATAAGACATCAATTTTGACACAAAAAACCATTTTTTTAATAAATAATCTACTTGAGATCATTTTATTTAAAACTCTTCCCTAAATAAAAAGATGATGATATTTGGGCACCGGCAGAAATAGACCAGGCAAAATATAATTTCATGAAATCATAAAAGACAAACTACAACCATCCATGTTCTGTTTATTATTTTTGGAAAAACAATTTAGACCTTATTCTTGAATATATGATTTAATTAATGGGCTGAAAATACAAGGCTTGCACGTTGAAATTTCAACATGGACTTTTGGACTGGACCGAGCGGGCCCCTTGAGTTGCAGATAACGGTCGGTTCGCTAATCTCCGCGCAATTTTATTCGTCTCTTTTGCTCCTACAATATTGGACCGCTCTTTTTTATTATTATTATTATTTTAACCATGTATTTGACTGCTTGAACAATGTAAGCCATGAGATTCATGTAATTTAGACCAACAATATAAATAATCATCACGAGGACAGCTGTAACAGCTTGAAAATAATTAAAAGAAGAAATATTTTATGAGCTCTATTTATCAGTAGTGCAACAACTAAACTCTTCAATTAATCAAGATATTATATATATATCACCTCTAAATACCCAATGCCTGATACAATAAAGGGGATATATTTGAGTCCTTTTCAACTGCAAGGAGAGCAACTGATACAATACTCAATGCCTGTTCAGAAAAAGTAATGCTAGCTATACATTTCCTCATAGAGGCAGAAAATACAAAAGCAAGAAAAAGCCATATAATTCAGAAGTACAGTTAAAATATACATGGAGACCGTGGAGATCAACCAATCAACCTTTAACAGGAGATATAAAAATTAAATTAGTGTAAACTTAACTGTGCCTATATATAACAGTGTGAAGCCTTCAAAATACAGAGTTCAAAATGGCTTATAATAGTACGAATCGGCTGGATATCAGTATAATAAACATGTCAAGAAAAGCTAAAACGGAGCTAAGCAGTGAGATTCATTGGCAACAGTCTAAGAAATGAGAACCACAGAGTTAAATCAATTCATTATGAATTAATGTTGGACCCATTTAATAATCAAATGTAAGAACATTAACCAAGATAGTTATTGTGAAGAATAGATGCTTTAAATATTTTAGGACTAGAGATCATGAGGTGGAGTAGTCATCATAACTTGAAGAGGATCTGATCTGGTGTCCAAGTACCCGAGGACCTGAGATCATGAGGTGGAGTAGTCATCCTGATTTGAAGAAGATCTGATTTGGTGTCTGAGTACTCAAGGACTTGAGATCATATGGTGGTGGTGTCATCCTAAGTTGAAGGGACCAAATCTAGTGTCTGAGTATCCAAGGACCTGAGGTTTTGAGGTGATGTTGCCATCCTGTCTTGAAGAAAATCTGATATGGTGTCCAAGTATCCGAGAACCTAAGGACTTGAAGAGGTGTTGCCATCTTGATTTGAAAAGGATATCAAACTTTCTTGAATTAGGATACCAAATCTACTAGAATTTAGATATTAAACCTTCTTGAATTAGGATACTTAGAGACATTATAAAAATTATGTACTTTAGAGCTTTTGATAAGGGAGAAACTGAAGAAAGATGATTTGAGAGAAGATAGTTATCTTGTACAAATTCTATCTTCTGATTCTAATAAAAGACCTTATGTATTTGTTCCGTAGATATAGGTAATTTTACTGAACCACGTAATTCTTATTTGTCTCTAAACTTACTTATTATTTATCTATTTTGTGTTTACTAGTCAAACTTAATAGTTTTTTATTAGATTATAATCTTGATTAAATTAATTAGTGCTAGAACATAAAACTAATTTTTTGCAACATAAAGAAATTGAAATATGTAAATACTTTAAAGTTAATTCTCAGTTTTTCTTATATCTATTGAAATAGGTATTTGGTTTGTTGAAATTTGGGTATTTTCATTGTTTCTAGTTTTGTATATAGTTTAGAAAATGAATGAACTTGAATATGTAAACAGAAATTGAAATTTGTTAAAAAGTTATTTTTGGAGCATATTACGAGTATTTGTATTATCTTGTTCAGTTAGCTAATTCTGCAAATAGGTAATTTGCGCTCTGTCAAAAATTTAAAGTGTCAAAATAAAAGTATATAATTCACCTTATATATATTTTTTTTTGCTGACAAGTCAATAGAAATATTAAGAATGGAGTCCACTCCACATGGTTAGGTTGTGGAAATTAATTTCGTTATTAATTTAAATATATGGTAACTTCTTGATTTTGTATATAATCCAGATTGAGAGCATGTGGAGACTGCAGTATGAATTAAACATATGGTAACTTCTAGGTGCTGGTAAAATACTTTTTAACTTAAAGGCTTATACGAGCTATTGTAAAGAGTGGAATAAGATCTATAGTTTGGATATTACTATTTATGCATGCAATTGAAAATCGATTTCTGAATTTGATTCTGCGAATTCGTCGCTGTTTTTGTGTGATTCAATTGGTTTCTTTTTCTTTTAATTACAAAATCTATCTAGTTCTGTGGGCTTAGAACAAGCTCTTGTTCTAAGCCATGAGTGAGCTTTCTCGAGCAAATAAAAAACTGAGAGAAGCCATACATACTTGACAGCTATGGTTTTTCCAATTAATTTAATTATAAAATTAAAACATAGAAATTAATTCATTTATACATCTGCCACGTGCAATTTAAATATACTTACATGTGCAGTTCTTCTTACTTGTATACTGTGTACAAGAAATTGTTCTATGATTAATTAATTGTTTGTTTTTAATATTATAAACTACTAATTGAGTAATTAGACTTATTGATATGTGTTTCTCATTTTATGTCCTTTTTCTAGAATAATTTTATTATTGAATTATATAGCTGAATTGAATCAACTAATAAAAATTATTATTTATTTTCTTTTTATCTTCTTTAGATTACGATTTGTTGATTATCAATTAGGATCAACTAAAGTTCATATCTTTTTCTCATTTTCTTATTCATTAATAAGTGCGAAGTTGTTTTTGCCAAGTGTAACTTTGAATGCCATCTTTTTTAGGAGACATTTTAGGCCAGACAAGTCCAATAAGTTGCTGCCACTATTCTGCAACTGGAAACAATATAGCTAGTGCTTCTGTGAATGGCATTGTCAAGTACTTGCTGGAAGTAAGCAAACGATTTCATGGAGGTTAATTGTACAAGTGTTGCATGATCACCGCGGTCTTTATATTATTTACACATGAGCTGTTCAAACTTGGAGTACTACTAGGTATCCCACTTCACTTAACAGGCTGTTCAACCTATTGCTTGTAGTCGTAGTACCCAGAAAATAATTATTTGGATGTGTTTCACTGCTTCAAGGTTGAAGGCATTTCGGCATCAGAAAAAGAAGAAATAATAAGGGATTAATGTCGAATTTGGTTCAAAAACTCCTAATTTGGTGGGAGCTTGATGAGACAGTCTAATGTATTCATTATGCTGGATGACACCTTGGGCACGCTTCAGTTACTAACAGTTCTTCAACTGTTTGATTATTTTTTACATCACTTGATAATTTTGATTGAAATTTTGTATATTCAACAAAGGATTGACATATGACTCGTCAACTCCAGCTTCTAGAAATGCAACCATATATACTGTGGCACAGGGATTGTGTCACTTGAGTGGGAATATAAATCTGACTGTCTGGTTTGATTTTGCAATTTCAGCAACTATGTACGCAACTTTAAATGCTATATTGTTTGGTATCAGAAATACATGTTTATGAGATTTTCTTATTCTTTTTTATAAAAGCTTCTGATTGACACTGCTGATGGAGGCACTAAAGCTTGGAATATTGATGCCAAAAGGTCTGCCGATCTCAATATAACTGAAGCATTTTCTAGGTACTTAAAATATAACCTACAATTAAAGATTAAGTATCTTTATACTTCTGCTCACATGTTTGCTTTGTTGCAGTGTCTTTGTTGTTGTTGTATTCCCTTTAGATTAAATTACTTTGTGCTTCAATAGAGGAAAATATTCTCATTGAACCTGAAATTTTCACACACCCTAATCTCTTTAACAATGTCGTAAATTAACTGATGCAATTGATGAAAATGGTTAGTTGTCTACTAAGATTTCTATTAATTGAAAGTGAGATGTTATCCCAAGCCTTCTAAAACCTGCATGCAATCCCATAATTCATTATTATTGTGTCTAGTTCATTGTATATTATATTATATACATTTTTATTTTATAGCTTCCTTCATTTTCATAGCATGAAATCATTGAAAATTAGTTTCTCTTAAGTACTCTTGCAATGTATAATTTTAACTTTAGTAGGAACTTCCACTTGATTGGTTTTGTATAATGAAACCCTTGGAGTAAAGAAGTATGAAAACTGTAAAAAAAATTGAGTTAGTCCTGTGGAGTTATGTATATGTTAGACCATGGTTATGATCTGTCTTCATTGACAACTATTTGCTCTAAAATATACTTGTTTACAGCTGAATTCAGTGATATTTGATTAGTATCAAAGTGATAATGCAAGAGTTTTGGCATCTGTTCAAAAGCTGGCTGAAGAGATAAAGAAAGGCGTTGCATATGTTACAATTATTTATTGATTTTGTTGTGGCAAACATATTCCTACCCACTAGAAGACAATCCTCCATACTCGTAGAGGTAACTATTTATCACTTTAATTATTATCTATTTAAAAAAAAGCACAATAAACAAGTTCTCATTTGTTAATATATGTTGACTTTAATGTGAGTTAGAAACTGTTTAATTTGAATATAAAAATTGGAACAAAAGTACAATACTAAATAATATATTAATAGTAAATTGTTATAAATTCTAAGTAGAATACTAAATAATATGTTAATAGTAAAAAAATGAATGAATAATAGTTACAAATATGTGATCTTAATATACAGGAATGTACCTAGGATTCTTTTATAAAAGTGATTAAATGATCTTAAAATTAATAAATTAAAGTTTTTTTTATAAAAAATGAAAACAAAATATCTTTTTTAATTTGCAGCCTCTGTCCCACACTAAACTTCTCATCATTTTATTTTTTTTCTATTTATTATTTACTTTGACAATACATTCGTAATATAATTTATTATTTTGTAGTGTAGTTTTATGAAGAGAGTTGATATTGAAAATCCATAATATGTCGGCTTTGGGATTTGATTTTCATTTTACTTAAGTTGATGTTGAAGAGTTGATGCTGAGAATTATGCTTGTTTAGTTTTATCTAGATTGGGATAATGGATTTTAAATTATATTGGAAATGAAGTGACAATTATGTTTGTAAATTATAAATTGAAATATAGAATTTTATTGATTATGTTGGCAAATAATATTTATTGTTCTTTTTTCATTTTTAAGTATTTTTAGTTAAATAATATTTATTATTCTAATTTCATTATTTGGTATTTTTAATTATATCTGTAATTAATATAAATAAATTACATTAAAAAATCTAATAAATTAAAAATATTAAAATAAATTGCAAATACAACAAATAAAAAAAAGCTGAAAAAATCAGACAAACAGGAAAACGGCACAAAAATTAAAAAACTAGACAAATAAAAAATAAAAAAATAAAAGAAAATCATTTTGCCAAAAAATAATCTTGATAACTTTGTAATAGCAAAAAAATTGATCATATATATTTGTGATAAACTTTTATCACTGCATTGTGACGAAAATTGCTTTTGTCACGAAACGATGATGCGCGAACGGTGTCTAATATACATGAATGGACTTTACTAGATAGATAAATTCTGTCATGAAGTATCGTTCTTAACAGATATTATCTATCATCTATAACCAATTTTGTAATAATGTATTTAAATCAAATTTAAAAATTAAACTTGCAAATTAAAATATAATTAAATACGCAATAACTTACAATACAAATATACACAACTCAAAAGAATTAAATCTCAAACATATCACATTTCATATTTCAAAAAAAATATATCAAATTTTATGATTTTAGATTGGATCATACAAAATAAATATAAATATTTATGAACTTTTCTTTTAGATCCTATTTTTGCAATGTACAAATTACAACGAAGTAGAAGAAAGATAAACACACATTAACAAATTCTAATTAGTTATAAATATAATATGAAATCATAGACTAGTGGAGAACAAATGTTGCTGTTAGGTCAACTAAACATACTCAAATCCATCCAAATAACCAAATAAATTGAACTAGCTATTCATTGGTCCCACTACAAATAATGAATTCAATTGGTCTTGGGAGTAGGTAATCTAAAATATGGTCCAAACAGATGGTGTAGTTTGTTTGGAAGATGAAGATAGTGATAAAATTCATGCTGCAAATTATTTCAAGGAAATGTAAGACCAGATCCATTATTTATCCCTCAGGACTGATCGACATAACTTTCCAGAGGTTTCTGATTGTTTCTATGCTCCAAGGAAAGTATAGACAAAGTCAAATTTTAACTTTAGCTATAATCATGGCCAAAATTTAAATATATTTCTACAGAATACAGTTAATATATTGAAGGTCTAATTTTTGTTATAAAAAAATTCATTATGTGTAATAATCTTAACAATTTTTTAAAAGTATGAGGAACTTAGTAGTGATGGTCATTTTTTTAGTAGTATATGAGACTGAATTTAAGAATTTTGTGTATTTAAAAGAAGTTGGTTATCAGTAGAGAACAAATTTAATAAAGGAAAAATGACAGTTTGCTCTCTGTTAGATCTGCAAACAATTAATTTACCTTTCTGATTGTTCAAAGAATACGAAAAACCTTGCCATCAGTTTTCAAATGGAGAAAACCTATATTTTAAGGGTAAAATAAATTTTTTTTTATATTTGTTTATGCGAGAAATAAATATATTAAAATTTTTAAATAAAATTTAAAAATTCACTGAAATAAAAAGAAAAAAGAAAAGTAATTAATTTTCTCTCCCAATTTCTTTCTCTTTGCGACTCGTTGTTGTCTTATCTCTCACCCATGCACTTGAACACCATCAATTCCTCCCATAACTTGTATTTATATTTATATTTATAATTATAATTATAATTATGTTTATATTTATACTTATTTTAACGTTTATATTTACAATTATATTTATATTAATATTTATACTTTTAATTTTAGGTTAGATCACTTATTTTACGACTTCATGTAAGTCAATGAACTATGTGGGTGTTTCACAATTATAATTTGGGCTGTTGGGACTTGTGAATTTTTTTATTTTTAGTTTTATTGCTATTTGCGGATTTTTATAGATTTCCATAAGGGGTTTGTTGCGGTCTGATTATTTTGCTTAGGATTTAATTGACGATGACAGTAGTTTTGGAAAGATGAACTTGTTTTTGGAGAATTGGAGTTTTGAAACTATTGATGTCAAAATAATTCTTCAGCAAAATTTTTCTTCAAATAATCATAAGTTTGATTGTGAGGACGAAAGAAAGAGATAAAGATAAGAAAGAGAGAGAAGAAAAAAGGTGGTAGGACCCCAATTATGGCAATAATAGAGGATTACCAATAATATTAAGGGAATTAACCGAAAATGCCCATGTTTATTAATAAAAATTCAAAAATACCCGTTCTTAAACTTTTCAATCAAACATACCATTTTTTAAGTTTTTTGGACAAAAATATCCATTTTCACGCAATTAACTTGTATATTTGTGTTCTTATTTTATTCTTTATTTCTTTTCTTCTTCTGTAATCGAGTTAATCATACAAATTCTCTAAATTTGACAGTTAATCTATTTAATTTAATTGACAAACTTATTTTATGGTAAGTTTGTTTTGATAGTTAATCTGAGTAAAAAAAAAATATATCTCGAGTAAAAAATTAAATTTATTTTCAATAATTTATTAACACAATTATATCTGAAATCATTGATGTTTTTGAAATGTTAAAGTTGTTTGAATTTTTATAATGGTACTAATTATTCGCAGATACAATATTAGTATTAGTAAATATTTTTTTTAAGTAAAAAATTAAAAATAATATTTATCATCAGTAATATTATTCTAATTGATTATTCAATAATTCAAATTAATTTTTAATAGCAATAGAATAATTAACATGAACGTAGCCGCAATGTAATTATTCTAAATCAAATTTTAAAAATTAAACTTACAAAATCAAAACATAATTGAATACTCAATACAATATATAGAATACAAAAGAGTTAAATCTCAAATATACAAGCTTTACATTTTCATTTTGGATCATACAAAATTATAATTATCATTATATTTATATTTATATTTGTATTTATATTGATGTTTATAAATAATATATTTATATTTACATTTACATTTATATTTATATTTGTATTGATATTGATATTGATATTGATATTGATTTTGATATTGATATTGACATTTATATTTATGTTTAGTTTATGTTTATATTTATGTATATATATGTATATATATATATTTAAATCTAAATCTAAATTTAAATCTAAATTTTTATTCTTATTAATATTTATATTTATAGTTTTAGTTTTAGTTTGAAAAGTTTGAGGTAAAGGCTTAATCCTTTTCCTGTCCTTGATTCTCATTATTCCCACGATATATATGTTACAACATGAAAACTAATAAGGCTAAAATTCTAAGTTAGAAATGACTCCTAAACTTCTTCAATTACAATCAATTATTCCTAAACTTCCTCAATCACAATCAATTATTCCTAAACTTCCTCAATTATAATCAATATTTGCCACAATTAATATTTGCCTAAATTATCTCAACACCACCCCCCCCCCCCCCACCCCCCCCTAAAATGACAATCCACCTCTATGTGCTTCGTTCGTTCATGAAAAACTGGAATTTTAGCAATGTGAAGGGCATATTGACTGTCACCAAAAAGTTTAATTGCCTTCGGATGATGAACCCTCAAGCTTAATAACAACCCTTTTAACCACTTAAGCTCGCAAGAAATGGCAGCCATGGATCAGTATTCTGCCTTCGCAGAAGAACGTGAATTGTATGTTGCTTCTTTGTCTTCCATGAGATAGGTGAATGACCTAGAAAAACAAGCCATCCTGTCAAAGACCTGCGAGTAATGGGGCATGTCCGCCCAATCAGAATCACACCAACCTTGTAAAGACAAATCATTATCTGCACGTAATAGAATGCCTTGACCAGGTGTGCCTTTTAAGTAACGAACAACTCTCAAGGCCGCCTCCCAATGCTCAACACGAGGTGCCTGCATGAATTGAGAGAAAATATGCACCGAGTATAAAAGATCCAGACATGTAACTCCCAAGTAAATTAGGCGGCCCACAAGACGACGACAGGCTTCCAGATCGGACATCAACTCGCCATTTGCTAGGCCAAGTTTATGGTTCTGCTCAATGGGAAAGCCAGATGGCTTTGCTCCCAATAAACTTGCTTCAAATATAATATCAAGTGTATATTTTTGTTGGTATAAGAATAATCCAGAAGAACTACGAGCTACTTTAATGCCAAGGAAATATTTCAAAAAGCCAAGATCTTTCATTTTAAAACAATCACTGAGATAGGCTTTAAAAACCAGTATAGCAGTGGAATCATTCCCAGAGATAATAAGATCATCAACATACACGAGCACATTGAGCTGCACACCTCCTTTAGTGTAGGTGAATAAAGAATAATTAGAGTAAGATTATAAGAAACCATACCCTTTCAAAGCTGTGACTAGCTTAGCAAACCAACACCTAGGAGCCTGTTTTAACCTATACAAAGACTTGTGCAGAGGGCACACCATATTGGGATTGGAACACTCAAAACCTGGAGGAAGTTTCATGTATACCTCTTCCTCGAGATCCCCATGCAAGAAAGTATTGTGAACATCTATCTGATGAAGTTCCCAATTTTTGGAAGCTACAATAGCAAGAAAAGCCCAAACAGTAGTCATTTTTGCAATAGGAGCAAAGGTTTTTATGTAATAAATGCCTGCTTCCTGATGATTTCTAAAAACAACTAATCTGGATTTAAGGCGTTCAATATCCCCACTGGAAAAATATTTAATTCCTGTAAACCCATTGATTGCCCAAGGCACGTTTTCCAGGAGAAAGAACTTCCAAAGTCCAAGTACTATTATCTTCCAATGCTCGTATCTCCTCTTGCATAGATTTTTTCCAACCAACATCCTTCATGGCCTCCTTAAAAGACTGGGGCTCCTTACCAGAAGTAATAGCTGCAAGAAATTGTCGGTAATTCATAGAAAAATTGCCACAATTTATATAATATGCTATAGGATAAAGAGTACTCGAGGAATGCTATGGAGACGAAGTGAAGGAAGATGGACTTTTAGCGACGACCGTATGAGTAACAAAATCTCGTAACAAAACAGATGGGAATTTATCCCTCATACCACAACCCATTTCAATAGGCTCATTAGACTGTTCAAGAGACCCAGACGAAGTAGTACGTTGAGATGAGGCAATGTTAATAGGTTGCTGCATGGAAGCCTCAGTATTTGGGGTCGAAGAAAGAGGTAGCTGCAATATCTCATCTTGGGGGGACGTTGATGTTTGCTAATTAAGGGAGTGGGCTTGCACAGATTGAGGAGGGGGCAAGGGTGAATTTGTTTGGGCACAATATTCGTTGTATCCGTATCAATAAATGGAAACACATCTTCAAAAAATTTCACATCGCGAGAAACAAATAATTCCTTTGTATCAAGATCAAAGAGTTTCCATCCCTTCTTTCCAAATGGATATCCTAAAAAGACACATTTTCTACTTCGACTAACAAACTTATCTCCCTTTGTCTTTTGATTATGAGCAAAGCAAAGGCAACCAAAAGTACGAATGGCATTATAGGAAGGAGGATTACCAAAAAGAATTTCATAGGGAGTTTTATTATTTAATAAAGGAGACGAAGTATGATTAATTAAATGAGCAGCAGCAAGAACACCCTCTCCCCAAAAATAAATTGGTAAATTGGCTTGAAACCTCAAAGCCTTCCCTACTTGTAGAATATGCTTGTGTTTCCTCTCAACCCTCCCATTTTGTTGCGGAGTTCCCACACATGAAGTTTGGAACAAAATGCTAGTTGCAGCGAAATAATCACGTAAGCAATTAAATTTAGTGCCATTATCACTTTGAACAACCTTTATGTTTTGAGAAAATTGTCTTTCAATCATTGCACTAAAAAACATAAACATTTGAAAAACCTCAGTTTTATCAACTAGTAAATAAAACCACACAACGCGGGAAAAATCATGCACCAAAGTAAAAAAATAACGAGCTCCACAAGAGGAAGAATGCTTGTAAGAGCCCCGCAAATCACAATGTATTTTCTAAAATATTCTAGTTGCCTTATTGTCACTTAAAAGAAATTTATCTCTAGGATGTTTAGCACGGAAACAGACTTAACAAGCCTTATTCAAACTACTCTTAGAATTTCTAACAGGAGGAAGTAACTTTACTACTTTTTCAAAAGGATATCCCATTCGTTTATGCCACAATTCCATTGTAGATGTTGTCTCGTTCACCAAAACATGTTGCACCAAATTAGCTTCTCCAAAATAGTAAAGTCCATCCCACCTAACACCCGTTCCAATCAGCTTCCTCGTTTAGTCCTGTATAGCACACATATAAGAGTTAAATTGGACAATGCATTGTATATCATCATTTAATTGTGAAACCGAAATTAAATTGCAACTCAATTTTGGCATATAAAGAACATGTTTAAGAGTAATTTTGTCCGACAAACGGACTGAACCCTCTTGCGTTGCAACTACTGTTTCACCATTGGGAAGACCAACTGGACAATCCAAAATTTCCTGAGTATCAAAAAACCATGTAGCGTCACCAGTAACATGATGTGTTGCCCCTGTATCAATGATCCAATATTTATCATCGAACTTACCATTTAAACGATCATCAGGGATTTTTGTATTACCAATGAGCCCAACAATGGCCTGCCACTGCTCTGCCGAGAAGATTTGTAGTGAGTCAGAGTGCCCAGCACTGCCAAAAGACCTGGTAGCAACATGTGACCCAACATCCCTTACGTTGGCAGTAACTACATTGGCTCGAGCGTTCCCGCGCCCACGACCAAGTGGTCTGCTGCAGCCCACACCTCCTTCGTCAATCTTTGCTTGGTCTGGCCACCATTCCGGGTAGCCAATTAGTTCAAAACAATGAGAGACCTCATGGCCATTCTTTTTGCAGTGAGTACAAACAAAGTGAGACCTATCTAGCTTTTCCACCTTGCCTCACCCCTTACTGCCACTTGAACGTAAAGCAAAGGCCATAGCATCAGGCGATTGTTGCTCTGCAATAGTTGATTTAGCTAAACAGACTCGCTCGTCTTGAATAACCAACTGGTAAGCTCGATCAAGAGACGGCAAAGGATCATGGGACAGAATATTGGTACGAACTTGGGCATAATATTCATAATAAAGACCCATTAAAAACTCATGTAGCATTGTATTCTCACGTCTCTCTTCATGCTTACGACCTGCCGAACAAGAAGAACAACATGAACAATCAATAATAGGCTCGTGATTATGAAGTTCTTCCTATAAAACAGATAATTTTTCGAAATACACAGAAACAGTCATAGATTGTGTTTGTTCACATTTAGCAATTGATGATTTTAGTTGTTGAATTCTAGGACCATTAACAATCGCATACCGTGATTTAAGAGTGTCCCAAAGGCGTTTTGCTTCTCTATATTTAGCGAGATTGCACTTTACCTCAGGAGTGATGGTGTTCGTAATCCATGATATTAGCATGGCGTTAATGGTAGTCCAATCGGATTAAGTACATGGAGGAACCGATTCGGTAATAGTGCCGTCCAAGAACTCGAACTTGTATCGTGCTTCCAACGCCGTTTGTATATCTGCTGCCCAATCATCATAATTGTCTCCACAAAGTCGAGTTGGAGTGATAAAATCGCCGGGGCGATCTTGGGATCCTAAAAAAAAAGGGAATTTGGTTCGATTTTGGGAGGTGGCGGTGGCGACTGTTCCTCATTGCCAGCCATAGGTTTAGATGCTCGTGGTACGTTGCCTTCGTGGCTCTGATACCATGAAAAGTTTGAGGTAAAGGCTTAATCCTTTTCCTGTCCTTGATTCTCATTATTCCCACGATATATATGTTACAACATGAAGACTAATAAGGCTAAAATTCTAAGTTAGAAATAACTTTTAAACTTCCTCAGTCACAATCAATTATTCCTAAACTTCCTCAATTACAATCAATATTTGCCACAATTAATATTTGCCTAAATTATCTCAACATAGTTAAATTTAAATTTATATTTATATCTACATTTTTAGTTTTATTTATATTTATACTTACATTTACATTTATGTTTATTTTACTTTTTATTATATAATAATATTATATTATTATATTGTCTTCCTTAAGTCTTGTCTTTTTTCTGTCATTATTACAACTCTGACACAGTTATAGTGCTCTCAAGGGCATTCAAGTAAAATCGCAACATTTCTGTCACTTTAACAGAAATTCCTGACAATTTGGGGTGTTTTGATCTTTTTTTAACAATGTCAGGGCAAACGTATGCTTTTAGATTTAATAGGGGTAAATTGTCATTTTTCATTTAATAAAAGCTCTTTATATAAAGGTCTTTTTCCAATTTCTTTTTCTTTTTCCTATTTCTATCAAAAGGACAAGGACAACGGCTCTGCTCATTAAGATAAACATTAATTTAAATGCTTTAAACTAGATTATCTGGAGGAAAGATGAAAAGAAGTTATACTGATTCAAATTCAAGTAGAGAAAATGAACACATAAATCTAAACATTACTATAAAATTACTATAAAAAATGGTTATCATTGATACCAAGTTTTCGATACTTTAAAAAAAATATCAAGGTTCACACATGTAAAAAATTTTTTTGTGCTGAACAACAAAACTGCAACAAAAATTACTTATATTGGACAATGAGTATTAAGGTTTTTTGAGACTATAATATCTTCAATCAAAATGACATTGTTTTCACCACATTTTTTTAAAGCAAAACGTTTTTTACACAAATTCATTTTTTTTATTAATCAGAATTAGCATAATATTACAAACCACATCATTTTTGTGTTTTCCACTCTAAAAAAAAGTTAATAGTATATAAACATTAATAGTATTTACTTCATCTATAACATCTTCATCTTCCAAATACTTAGAACTTTCATTCATTTTTTCAAGGTCTAATTCTTCTTAGGTTCAAATTCTTTAACACAAATCTTGAGTGAAGAGATGAAATTTCATGATATATTATGATAATTATTGATGTATTTTGTTAAATTTTTATAAACTTTGATAAATTTTTTATTTTTATTAAATTTTTGTAATTTTTTGGATTGTTATATTTAAAATTTTATTCTATTAAATTATATACATTTCTTGTTGATTCTATTTTTTTTTATTCCAATCTCAATTTAAAATTATCAAAATTAAGAATTAAATTTAAGTCAAAATCAAAAGAAGTTATTAGTTTTGTGGTATATTAATTTTAAAAAATTGAAAATTAAATTATAATTTTTTTTAAGTTTACTATTTTTTATTAGGATGTGAATATTAAATAAAATATTTGCGGAGAATATTGTTATGAATTTTTTTGTAGGATATAGATATGAATATTGAATACCCGTATCATACCTTATCCATTACTATCTCTACCTATAGGAGAATGATTGACAACTCTATAGTAGAAAGAAGTTGTAGAATAGAGATAGAAACCACAAATTTTAGATTCAGGGTTTCTTCTTTTCAAAGCAAAAACTATGTTATTTCAGATTACTCAAAACGATATAGTTTTGAAAATAAAATATAAAAAAAATGATAAAACAAATATTCTATACATATATCCGTGGATATTTTAAAATATTCACGTCCTTTCCATATCCTATACAAATATTATATTTCATTATTATATTCTATTCATATCTTTTCTTATAATTATCATATTCTATCCTATAAAATTGGATATGGACAGATATCCTAAAAAACGATATTCGTTGCCATCCCTATATATGTCTTATTAGAGTATTATTATATTATTTATATTTATATTTACAATCAAAATTTTGGAGTTTAGAATTTGCATGCTTTACTAGTATAATATAGCTCAAAAATTTACCTCCAATATTGGAGATTTGTAAATAATTAAGGAGAAAATTGTCTCTATACACTGTACGAGAGGGAGAGTTTTGAATATAGTCTATGATAAACAATTACAATATTATTAATATGATATGATGTTCATTGTTTATTAAAATTAATTTATTATCACACTTATAATATGTTATTAAAATGATGCGAAATTTGTTATTATTAGTTTAATTTTTAATGTTATCAATGTCGTAAAATTGGTTCACATTTTCATGTTCTTTCACTATCAATATTAGGACTTACATTTTTATATTGTGGCAAAATATTTTATTATACTTAGAATCACTAATGTAACGTTGAATGTTATTTAGACAATATTGATTATAACACTAATAATTTGATATTCATTTAATATTTTTTGTAACAAATCTGATATCAATAACAAAATTTATGTTTGACTATCGTGAAAGAACATGTATCTTAAAAAAATAATGGTTAATAAAAATAAAATGAAACAAATAGGATTCTTTTATTTTTATGTGTGGTTAAATTATATATAACATTTGGTTACATGAAATTATTATAATTATACGTAATTATTGGAAGGTGAGTTGATTGCATTAGAACATTATATTATATATTGTAAAAAATTTATTTTATATATATATATATATATAACATTCATATTGTATATGCATTCATATTGTGTGTGTGTGTGTTCATATAATTAATAAAATAGACCAACGTATAATTGAATTTTCAAAGGCGTCACTTTTCTTAGTTAGTAGGGAAATAACCTATAACTATCTGCATGTGATGTATTGTTCTTAGCAAAATTGAATTAGAAATATAGGTGTCAAATCTCCCCATGAATTTTTTCAACGCATGCATGTGAATTCTTTTTGTTTTTGTTTTAAATCTCGTATGTTATTAATTTTTAAACATAATTTTCTTAGATTAGAAATTTAAAGTATAAAATTGATCGATTATCATATCTCGATAGGGAGAATTATTTTATTTATAGGGAGAATGTCTAATACTCTTTTTTGTCAATGCCCTATCATCATTTATATTTTTTTAAATATCTCATTACTCTTTTAATTTTTTATTTTACTCTTTAATAATTCAAATATTTTTTATTTTACTATTTATAATTCAAACATGAATCAATTGAACCAAAAAATAAAATCGAAAAAAAGAGAGTAAAAAAGGTAATAAAATATTAGAGAAAATAGAAGAGAGTAACAGGATATTGACCAAAAAATATAGAGAGTGTTGGACATTCTCCCTTATTTATATATGCATGGCTATGTGTAAAATTTATAATGAAAATTCAAATCTTTTAAATTTTGAATAATATAAAAATAATTTAAAAAATACAATATATTTTTTTAAAATGTAACAGAAAATTTAGTGAAAAATAACATTGCAATAAAATATAATAAATTTTAGATGTGATTCTATATATATATCGTTTGGTCATATTAATTTAATAAAATGATTATCTAATTTTTTGACATAATTATTTAAATTTAATATCGTACAGTATTAATCAATCTAATGTCATATCCTATTTTGTCATTGATAATATTAGTTTAACTAGACTTGTCATATATATATATATATATATATATATATATATATTTATATGTTTTTTTTAAATTAGGTTAATTTTCAATAAAAAATTCATAATAATTTTGAAAAATCAAGAAAAATATTCTTACTATACATTACCTAATTAATTTTCCTATAGTTGGGACCATATGAAGCAGTTGGATTATTATATAATTAATAAAAATTCGATTGATTATAAAATTAAAATCTAATATTGTCTGTGTAAGCTTTAGTTGCTGGATTGCTTTCATAGAATATTAAATAAGAATAATTTAATATTAACACGTTCGGCTGTAATGCTGCAATAAGATGCATGGATCCAGAAATTTTTATTTTGTTTTATTTCATTTTCTGTCTGTTGGAATATCAACATTAATTACAACCAGATTTGTGTAATTATGATAATATTTGGCCTACCCTATATAATTTATTTATTTTTATTGACAACATAATTAAATAATCCAACTATAATTCTTGACTGGGAGTTAAAAATTATAGAGATCAGTTAGGGATAAAGTAAATTTTAGTTATATAATAAATAAATAAAATAATTTGTAACTCTTTTTAAATTAGAGCAAGCAAGATTCAAGTTCTAAGATTTTATATGATTTAAAAAAATTTGATTGACAAATCAATTAACACCCACTAATAATATTACTTAACTCATAATTATAGATAACAATGGTGTTTAAAAAAATTATTAATTTTTATAAAAAAGTAAAATATTAATAAAGAAATACAAAAAAAGTAACATAAAATATAAAATTAATAACAAAAACATTAAAGTTATAATATCAAATGTCAAAATTATAACATGATATAGTTATTATTCATGTTTTCTGTATAATTAAATTAACTAAATAATATGTCATCAAGTTGGGACGATAGTGATTGAATAAAAAGAGATTGGTACTATGTTGTAGTTTAAATAAATATAGAGGGGTCTAATTGAAATAAAATTAATTTTGAAGCAAATTTTTGGTATATAATATTCAACACGGTGTGCCACCAATACTGATAGAGGATTTTTTATATAATGTTACGTATGATTTGCATGGACTAATTATACATAAATTTTAAGCTTGAATAAAGGAGATTAAATTTTTTTAATTTTAAACATAAATTTTAATTTACTCTTTATTATTATTTAACACTAACATTATTTATAATTGAGAATCTAGCAAAAACATAAGTATTATGATCATACTGTTTATATATATATATATATATAAATATATATTATATATAATCATTACAAGAAATTTAGAGCCCATTATATGACACTGTAAGTGTCAATATTTTATTGAGAAGTAGGAGAGTTTATTTTAGCTTTGTAAAATAATTTATCATTTTAAATTGCAGGATTCTGTCCATTCATCATGGGATTTCCCTTCAAATATTTGGGTAGATTTTTTTTGGATTTGAGAGTAGATTTCACACCTAAATTTTAATTGTAATATTAGTGGATTGTATTTATATTTGTAATTAAAAAATATTATTTAATTTAATTTATATTTTCTCTTTTATGACAATACTTGCAAAACTTATAATTTCAATTAAATGACAAATGGTAAAGCCAAAAAATGTTGACATAATATAACTTTTGTTCGTTATCTTTGCTGTTGGTCAACAGGGTAAGTCAAAGGAGCTGGATTTTTGGACTTGGTGTGATACGGTACCACAGACTTCACATTCAAGACATTAAAACGTTCACATAAAGGTATTTTCGACATATCACTCCACTCATATCACGATCACTTCAATTTCTCACTAGAAGTTGCATCTATTGGGTTGGATTTCCTCCTTTACGGAGATGGCCTAAATTTCTCTTTAATAGTGACTAAACCTAATTAGCCTAAGGATATTTTAGTCCTTTATCAAGTAGGATTTAGTGTTTTATTTTATGTTGAAATATATATATATATGTGTGAAAAGGAGAAAAAGCGGGTACTATTTATGAGAGAGAGGCATAATAGTAAATCCCGAACAACTTTGATCAAGTGGTTGATCGGAGGTTGATTTATGGTCTATTTAGACTGAAATTTTACCAGCAGCTTTATAACTCAGAGGACAAAATTCTGAACGGTGGAGACCAAATTTGGAGCACTCTTTCTCCAGATTTCGTGGCTGGTAGTTAAGCCACCAACTTGGTGATGTTTTTCTTAAACTCTCTCTAATTTCTTTGTAGAACTTGAATGTTTGCCAAGATTTTGTGATATTGAGATTGTTATAATGTATACTTCTAGTTTTAATTAGAGAGAACTTGTGTATTCCCGTTATTTGATTATAGTGAAAATTTTTGGGTGGACTATGGTCATGTGGTTTTTTCTCCTCACATTGGGGAGGTTTTCCATGTTAAAAATTGATTGTGTTGTAGTTGTATTATGGTGATTCTATTGCTATCCAAGAATTAAATTTTTGCCCAAGATTGTTGCTCTATTTGTTTATTTTCTATTAAGTTCACGGAAGAGGGGATAACGTAATTGTTGTGCTTCCGGATCATTTGTGTTAGTTTATCCTAACAACATCTGCCCTACCATACTCAATAAAGGTGATATATATCTCATCCATCACCTTGAACTTAAATTAAGTGGTCTCTATCACCTTCATAAATCTGCCCTCCTTCTGGAAAATATATAATTTTCTGTTCACATTTGGTGGTATTCTACCAGTCCACTTCTTTGATTGGCACAATCGCTTTTGCAATCATTTCATAATTTTCTTTCGAATAAACTCTAGCAAGCATAACATAGTCTGGTCTCCAAACTCATTTAACCAACTATTCCACGATTCAATCATATTATTTATTACATTATCACACTTTACGTGATATACAAAGTGTCTTCTCCATTCTCTCTTGTCTATCTTTATTAGATAGTCATATTCACCCTGACAAGAAGGAATGACTTTCTCAATTGCATCCATTACATTCTTCCAATCTTTCTCTATTGTTGCTCTTGTCACTTGCCAAAATAATGTCCTATATGCTACTACGAGATGTTTTTTCCTCAGATTGACAAAAATATGTCATGCATAGTATCTAACTAATGCCTCTGGCCAAAAGTTATGTAAAGCAATCTCTATGCCTTTTTTGCTATCTGTCATGAATGTGACACACCGATTATTTTCTATCCCTAGCCATTGTTTAGTATATCCAAAAACCAATCCCATGTTTCAAAACATTCTAACTCATAAATACACACATCAATTGGAAAATTTTCATTGTTAGCATCCAATGTAACGATAGACAATAGAATGCTTCTATAAGGTCCCTTCAAATGGCACCCATCTAGGCCAATAAAGTGCCTACTCCCTCTAATAAAACCATCCCTCAAAGCTGAAAAACTGAACATAAATCTGTCAAATTTGACTTGCTTATCTCCCAATGCAACAAAAAACTTTATCTTCACAAGAGCTCATAGGTTATGATGTTTAAGTACCTCGGCATAATCTCTAAGGATAAGCACCAACATGATCTTTGTCATCATTATCTAATTCTTTCTTTTTAGCTCGATAAATTTTTCTCCTTTTTACGTGTACCCTAAACCTTTTTCTCAACTCATTTAGTGTTCTTGGTGGCATTTGTGGGTTATTCTTTAAAGTATTTTGGAATTTAGATGCAATCTAAATGTATGAAGCTTCTTTACAATTCAACATTCTATCACAATTATGCTCATCACTCGATTGCTGAATAGTAAAAATAATGTCACTTTTAACAAATAAAGCATATATGAAGTAAGGGCAACCTATTGCTGAATTTTTGCTATAAACCTGGCTTTGTCATTTTTTATCCTTATCAGCTCAAACCTTTCTTCATACAATATTTTGTGAATGCCACCCTAAACTGCTCAACATTATCAAATTCTATACCTACATGTAAATCAATCTCTCTATTACAACCTTCCATAAAATGATCCCTCTCTGAATGTCTAGCCATCCTATTAACTGGGTCTTCATCTTTGAATGAGGACAATAATGCTTCACCATTATCACTAGATTCATAGTTAGACAACTTGTGAGCTCCATCACTATCTTCACTACAATGAACAACACATGAATTCAATTCAACATTTTCAACTTCTGTATTCTTTTCAACATCATCATTTGACTAGTAAGCCTTATCAACTTCAAAATCTCCTAACTCATCAATATATGGATATCATTGAGGTGATAGAATATGTTGGTCTTCTTGTTGTTGTGTTAGAGTTTGATGATGCTGTAATGAAGGATAACTATGATGTTATTGTAGGGTTATTTGATAAACTTGGGAAACAAGGTTATACTTATCTTGACAGTCCATGTCGTTGTTCATTAGTTTCTCTTGTAGTTGTTCAAAATACTTCGTATCAAATTGTTCTAAAAATCCAACAATTATTCACCTTGGTTTCCTTATCTAAACCAAACAAGAAAATGGAAGACCGAAATTAGAAGAAATTAAATGCATCAGGTAAAATCAATAATGGTAAAATCAAACATAAGTTAATGAATAAATTAATGGGTAACATAAATTATTGAATAAATTAATACGTAAGCATAAATTAATGATAAAATCACAGACCCATATGGATGCATTTTCTCTTTTTCAACCAGACACAATCGAGTTTCTTAGATGCAGACAATATATATGTATTTAAGTTAAAGTTTTTGGCGAAGAGGAGAAGAAGAATCACCTGGATGTTAGCCTATCGCGTTCGCTGCCGTAGTAACCGTGAGATGCAGTCCAAAATTACCATCAAAATCGTCGAAAAGGCATGGGTTTACGACGAAAGAAGAATAAGATTTTGAGTATATTGTAATTAGGTATGATTAAGTTGATTAATTCCACTAAATTTATATTTTATTTAATTCACTTATATATTTCATTTATTTGTAATTAATGTTAAATAGAATAATGACAAGTTAACTATTGACGTGGGAATAAGTAAGTTGCCACATCAGAATTATGGGTACTGGTCATGAAATTAAGTAATTTTACCATTTTATCTATTTCTCCATCCAAATTTATTGTAAACACTAAACAAGTAGGACTTTTAAGGATAAATGCCCAATTATACAAAGTTCATGAAGGAAGTGTTAAGGGTCCTACTTGTTTAGTGTTTACAGTAAACTTGGATGGAGAAATGGATAAAATGGTAAAATTACTTAATTTTGTGACAAAGATCCATAATTCTGATACGGCAACTTACTCATTCCCACATCAACAGTCAACTTGTCATCATTCTATTTGACATTAATTACAAATAAATTAAATATATAAGTGAATTAAATAAAATATAAATTTAGTGGAATTAATTAATTTAATCATATCTAATTACAATATATTCAAAATCTTATTCTTCTCTCGTCTGAAACCCACATATTGCAGACAATTTTGATGGTAATTTTGGACGGCGTCTCACGGTTACTACAATAGCGAACGTGACAGCCTAACACCCAGGTGATTCTTAAGGAGGAAGTGAAGTTCAACATATACAATACTATCAAATTTTTGGATAAGGTACAATCTTGTAATCGAGTTGATTTGATAGATCGATGAGTGATGTGACATATTGTGTGATGTGATGCCAAAAGATCCATTGAAAAAATGCCTAATGAAATGCTTTGTCTAGTAATGAAGTGTAGCATGACTTTAGACATGATGATGATTGTGGAGAATTCATTGATGAAGTTTATTCGTTAAAAGCTTTAGCGGACAATAAGTTTAGTTGTGATAAATTGGTTTAGAGTGAATTGAAAAGTGAAGGGGTTGAATCTAAGAAGGCTGTAGAGCTTTCTTATGATTGGTTAATGCTTAAATAATTATTGGATCATCTTAGATATGCATTTTTGGGAGAGAATTCAACATTTTTTGTGATTATTTTGGTATTCTTGAATGAAGATAAAGAGATAAAATTGCTTGAAGTGTTGAGGAAGCACAAGTTCACCTTGGGTCGGTCCATTGTGAGTATTAAAGGTATTAATTTAGCCATTTGAATGCAGCAAGATCTTGATGGTTGAGAACTAAAAACTAACCATTAAACATTAGCGAAGACTCAATCTGGCAACGAAAGAAGTGGTGTGTGCAAAAGTGTTTAATTCTTGTATGCCAAAATCATTTATACCATTTCAAATAGCTTATGGGTTAGTCCAATTTAAGTTGTGCCTAAGAAAGGGGGAATGATTGTTGTGAAGAATGATGACAATAAGTTAATCTCCACAAGAGCCGTGATGGGTTGGCGTACATGTATCGATTACCGAAAGTTCAACAATGCAACAATGAAAGATCCTTCTCACTTTCATTCATTAATCAGATGCTGGATAGATTTGTTGGGTATCAATACTACTATTTGCTTGATGGGTATTCTAGATATAATCAGATTGCTAAGCCCTCAAAGATAAAGAGAAGACTACTTTCATATACCTATATGGTAACTTCACCTTTTGCAGAATGCCATTCAATTTATGCAATGCTCCCACCATTTTTCAATGTTGTATGATGGCAATCTTTGCGGATATGTAGAGGAGATAATGGAAGTATTTATTGGATGATTTTTCAATGTTTGGTTCATTCGTTGATACATGCCTTCACAATCTTTCTCTAATTTTGCATAAGTGTTAGGAAACAAATTTAGTACTTAATCGAAAAAATGTCATTTCATAGTACAAGAAAGGATTATTCTTAGGCATAGAATCTTATCAAAAGGAATAGAGGTTGATCGTGCTAAGATTGTAGTAATCAAAAAGCTTTCACCATCAAAGAACATCAAGGGAATTTAGAGCTTTGTTGAACATACAGGTTTTTACAGGAGATTCATCAAAGATTTCTCTAGGATTGTAAAACCCTTGTGTAATCTACTTAAAAAAGATGTTATAGTTGACTTTAATGTTATTATGTACAGGCATTTGAGTTGATAAAAAATAAGTTGATAGCAACTCTAATTATGGTCATTTCAAATTAGAGTCAACCTTTTGAGATTATGTGTAATGTAAGCGACTTTGGACTTGGATCAGTTTTGGGACAAAGGCAAGACAAGACATTTAGAGTTATATATTATGCAAGTTGGACCGTTGATAGTGCCTAAGAAAAGTACACTACATTAGAAAAAGAGATACTTGTTACAGTCTTTACTTTTGAAAAATTCATGTCATACATCATTGGCTCTAAGGTAGTCGTGTTCATGAATCATGTTGTCATTTGTCATTTATTTCCAAAGAAAGATGCAAAACCCCAGCTAATTTAATGGATTTTACTAGTTCAAGAGTTCGACATTGAGATAAAAAATAAGAAGGGTAGTGAAAATTCTATGGCAAACCATCTTTCAAGGTTGGAAACAGAAGAGAAAACAGAAAATTCATAAGTCCATGAATCATTTCCAGATGAGCAGTTGTTTATGGTAGAATCCAAGCTTTCTTGGTATGCTGATTATGTAAACTTCTTGGCTTGTAATATGTTGCCACCAAATTTGTCAAGCCATTAGAAAAAAAAAAGTTTCTCCATGATGCAGAGAATTATTTATGGGATGATCCAATTTTATTCAAGAATTGTGCTGATTGAGTTCTTGAGAGGTATATCCTTGAAGAGGAAGTTCAAAGTATTCTCCACCACTACAACTCATCACTCTATGAAGGGCATTTTGGACCAAATAGAACGGCTACCAAAATTCTACAAATTCGGGTTTTATTGGCTCGTACTTTCTCAAAATAATTATGACTATGTGAAGACTTGTGACCATTTTCAACGGGCTAGAAATATTTCAAAATGTCATAAGTTGCCTTTAACCATGTTTATTGATGTTGAGCTATTTGATTTATGGGAAATTGACTTCATGGGGCCATTCCCTTCTTCATTTGGTTGTGAATACATACTTTTAACGATTGATTATACTTCCAAGTGGGTGGAGGCTATAGCCACCTGATAAACGATGCTAAAGTTGTGGTGAAGTTTCTACAATAGAATATTTTCACTCATTTTGGTTCTCCAAGGGCCATAATTAGCCATAATTAGCCCAGGCATACAATGGACATAAAGCAAAGCTGAGTTAAACATTGCCTGTTCCTTCTTAAAAAACACATTAAAAAAATATGCAAAAGAGTAATATAAGTTTATTTGTGCCAACATGATGCTGACAAGGTATCAACAAGATGTTACCATAGCCTGAGCTACACTATTATACTACATATACAAAGAACGATTGATCGATGTTGGAAGACTAATCTGGGATAGTTTGATTCAGACTATTGAAGCAAAAACCATAAGTGGCCATATTTGTCGATGCTTGATCATGGCCATATGCCAAATAGCAAGTGTGCGGATTAACAACAACAAGCCTACCCTACAACCTGCCACAAAGATAAACCATAAAGCAATTGAGAAATATAATTTGTCGAAAGGTGGCCTTCATGTTTAATCAAGGCCAGGCTTTATTGTTTTTCAACATGTTCAAGTGCCACAACCTCGAAGGTTAATGAGTCGCCTTTAAATAGTACTATATGCAACTGTTTATGCTTCTTACTTTGACGCAGTTCAAGAATGATTGTATTGACCATGCTTAGCTTCAAAATTATTTTGCACACCACACAAAATTTTAAACTTTTTATGTATGTTTAATTTATTTTATTAGTTGTTTTGTTTAATTTTCTTATTTTTTTTATACATGTTTAGTTTATTTTGTTAGTTGTTTTGTTTTCATTCGTTGTCTTGAATTAAAAGTCTTGTGTTTGTTTAAGTATAAGGTAGATAATACGAATTTAGTTAAGAGCAAATAGTTTTTGGAGAATAACAATTGTTGACAAAGCCTAGGTCTTGATTGGTTGGCTAAATTCACTTTATTTTTGGATTCCTTACACGTTTGAGCACATAGTATTATCTTTTAAATTGTTTACATTCTTAGAAAAAGTTTATATGAACAAAGTGAAATTTCTAAGTCTCCTTGGTTTCTAGAGCTTGTTTGACTATTGCTTTGAGCAAAATCTTAGGAAATGCATCATTTAAGATATGAGTTAGGCTAACTCTGAATAATTTAAGCTATTCAAACATTTTTAGAATAATTGATATTTAGTACAATCTTATAAGCTTATCTTTATCTATTTGTTGTCACCCACACAGTAGCTTAGCCTTAGAATAAATTTTTAATAACCTTTTTCTCAGCACCCCCTAAGATATTTAATCATTTTAATGCTAATCTAATTAAGGGAGGACGGGTGGAGTATGTGGGTGTAAGCCAAGCTCTTATCGAGTAATCAAATCTTATGTCTAGGTAAGCATAGAGAGCTCATGTCAAAAGAAAAAATAAGGCTGGGTTTTAGAAAGAAATAAAAATGTAAGCCAAGCTTTTATTGATTAACTGGGCCCATACCTAGTAAGCATAGAGAGCTCGAGTCAAAAGAAAAAGCGAGGTTGAAGTAATTAAAAGAAATGTTGAATAAATTTCTATTTCCCTATACAAGTAAATAAGTTTGAGGGTGCATTGGTAGGTGTTAAGTGATGAAGATTGAGTGATGCTTGAAATTAAATAAGGGGTTTGAGCATGAAACTTTCGAATGATTAGTATGTTAGGGTGTCTGAGCCGTATTTGATATCCATGGTACTACCCTAACTTTGGCTAGCATTACACGCATAAAATAATTCCTCATGATCTTAAGTGACGTGCTTTGTTATATTAGTGGAGAGTGGTATGAAATCAAGCTTATAGAGTCCATTTAGAAGTTTAAGATAGTTTACCTGTTTACACAAACTAATTCGAGTCGAGAATTGTTGAATAGTAACAGCTACTTACACTTTCACAAGGGATCCTAAAGGGAGTGATATTTGGTATCCATGTTGAAATCTGAGGTAAAAAGTCAACACTTGTAAATTGAATTACTTGCTCAAAACAATTATTCTCTCTATATGTTGCATCATATCCTTTCTCCTTATTTTTATTTGCTTAAGGATAAGTGAATGTTTAATTTTGGGAGTATTTGATAAGTGAGTATTTTACTTATTTATCTCAGGCTTTCATACTTAAATATGTGCGCAAATCCTCAAGCCTTAGTGTTGTTTTGATGAAATTTTATGTTTTTATGTAGAAATATAGAGAATCCTAGTCCAAGGTAATTAATGGCACGAAAATGAAGACTAAAAGGCAAGTCATCAAAATGGGGACCAAAACACAAAGAAATTAGGGAAGTAGCAACAACAGAAGAAGTGGTGCACGCACACCAAGCACAACACACGTGCGCACCTAGCATCCACCCACTCATCCTCTTTTATACGTGCACGCCATTCATGGCCCAACTTTACATTTTCTTATGTTTTTGGCACATTCATGACCCTTGGATCTCCCATAGATGGGTAGATTTTATGTTGTCCTAGGATTTCTTCATTCTCAATCATTAGCCACCATCCAAAATTAGAAAGTCTAGCTTTTAGAGTAAGAAAGGACATAACAAGAGAGAAAAATTCTAGAGAGAGGGGGGGTAGAAATCATTATCTTGGAGACTTTGGGAGAAGATTTAAAGATTGATTGTTTGAAGCCTGTTCATCACTAGTTTATTCCCTTCAACTCTATTATTTTTGTCTTGAATTTCATGTGAACTTTACTGTTTTAATCATTTTAGAACAACTTATTAAATATAATAAAAAAAATTTAAAAATTATTATAGAATAATAATGTAACCTATTAGAAAAAATTATAACCTATTAATTTTTTTTACTTATTATTGTGTTGATATAATCAAAATTATTATAGAATATAAATATATTATTTAAAAGGGTATACATATCAAAATATCAATTTCAGACTTTTAATTTTTGTAAAAACAACTTAATATTTATTTTTAGATGTTTTAAAAAAAGAACACATTAGACATATTCAGATTTTTGTTAAATTGAAAATTTTCGTGTTCGCATTTCAAAAAAAAAAAATTAACACCACCTAAGTCTGTCAAAGTTTTGATAACTTTTACATAAGTCTTTACTTCGTGCCTCTTCGAATTTCCATCACACTTTTTTGGATAGCCCGGATTTCCATCACAACATTAAAACACCTCAGATTCTAAAGCTTACTTCAAGCTCTTCCAACATGACTTTTCAGGAGTCTTTATCATTTAACACTTTCAACAATCTTATTTGAGTGTTTTCAACAATCATACACGGGTGCTTTCAACAGATTCATCTAGATGCTTTAAGTAGTCTCACCTAAACCCTTTCAGAGATTCTCACTTGGACCCTATTAGTAGTCATACCTTGGTTTTCTTTCTAGTAGTTGTTCTTCACAATTATTTTAAGATTCTTAGATTTGTTTCTCAGCTACTTTTGTTTATTGAACTTAGAAACTCAAGTTTACTTCACCATCTTGAGTTTGAGAGGGGATGCTACAATAAAATTCTATTTAGATTAGTCTTTTTAACCATATTCCATCTTTAACTAGTATTTCTTTTTCTCCTAATTTATAAGGGTGGGCAAACCTGATTCAACCGAAAATTTTTATGTTTTATATTTTTTGAACAAGAACAAATCAAATATAAATGAGAACCAAACTGAACCTCTTGGTTCTAGTTTCGTTCGGTTTTAATTTTTGAGTTTTAATTTTTTGCACATTTATTTTATTTGTAATCTTCTTAAAACGATGTCGTTTTAATGCTAAAATATAAAAAATATATATATTTCAATCTATCTTAGAATTTTTTATATAATACCGAAACCGATCTAAAAATTTTAATTTTTTAAAAATGAGAACAAAATCGGAACTCAATGCTATGCGAATTTGGACCAAACCCATCGTTTCAGTCTAGTCTAGTTCGATTTTTTGGTCATAAAGTCATTTGATCTGAATGCTACATTGCAATTCTTTTTGCCAAATGATAGGACGGGAAAACCTAGGATGTAGAAGATCATAACATGAGTTACAATTCTTTTTGTCCAGTCCTGCTAATTTATACGAAATTAGAATTTCTAGTTTATTTGCCGCCAAAGCCTCTAGCCTAATGAACACACTCCCTCCATATAGAAGGAGTGTGTTCGAGTTTTTCTTATAGCAAGACTCCCCCATTTAAAATGTGGGGCTCCCCACCTCTTGTGTGTGTAGATTCTCATCTTGTGTAGGAAGATACCTATCAGATTGAGGATAGATACCACACATACTATCTTGTGTGGGCAGATACCTCGAAGAGCTAGATTATCAAATGGTAATTTAAAAAAATATATATTTTTTATTTATGTTAAGTTATTATTTGAGCCTAAGTAAAGATATACTCATATATATATATATATATATAATATTTATTGTGAAATACATAAATATTTTATATTTCTAACTCTCAAAAGTCATTGTTGGAGTCATCTTAGTAAACCAAAAGGATAGTGAAAAGGATTGGTTAGTATCATGATCACAATAGCCTTCAAAGATATGATCACCTTCTTCGAAGGTAAGCCACAAATAAGTGGCGGAGCCAATTCAGGCCTATAATAGGCTCAAATCCCCATTAACAGAATTTTCTCTGTAAATTAGGTATGACAATGGTATTTATTTTTGCAAATATCTGCTAGTATCTTAAAATATTGTAAGTATACAAAAAGATATGGTACGGATATAGTAAGTATAACATTATTTCTTAATATAACATTGATATCTATTGATGCGAAAAAATAGCTCAATCCTTGATGAGGTACAGAGCTAGGTGATCTAATGTTCGAGCTCATGATTAATGTTCGATCATCTCTCCAAACCCAACAGTTCATACCTGACCCAATTCGACTCCAGTTTCGGCCCAGAGAAGGTCTCAAAACGCTACCACGTGTCCTTTCAAGTTTCTGACTAAGCAAAATGCAACATTTTTACTTTGAATCCCATGCCGAATAATCCCAACTACGATAGAAAACATACTAAAAAATGATATGTCGATTGGTTTCTGACAAGCCTACTCTGACTCCCAATTTAATACCTTAAGAGAGTATGTTTAAGCTCAAAAAATGTGTTTCCCTTAATGGTTTAAGAGAGAGAACACAAAGAAATCTAAAGTGGAAGAATACCACCAATACCAACATAAAGACAGACCAAAATAGCATTACTGAGGCCTATCTAACTTCTTCAATAAGGACAAATAATTCATCTACCACTATAAAACCCATTAATCAAAGACGAACAACAGAATGTTTAAGGTTGTTGGAGAACCTACAGCTAAAACAAAAACGGTTTCTTGCTTTCCAAAGAGAAAAAGTGATAAGACCTTACTTCTAAAGAGAGAACAATGAGCCTAAAGATCCTTAAATATGGAGAAAAGTGTAAAAATATGTTATATCTTCTTTGGCTTATGATTGCTTGGAAAATGTTGTGCTAAATCATTTATCTTTCCTCTTCCCCCGTATTCATAATTTTGAATTCTTAGTTTAAAACAACACCTCTTAGTAGTATACCTTAATTTGTCGTAAATTATTGTTTGCGCCCTTAGTAAAAATTGTTTGAGCACTTAATAAGAGTTTTTTTCTTTAGCTAAATAAATTAATGGGCGTATTTCTTTCTAGAAAAACCCTAACTACTTAGGTAACATTTGTTTTCTTATTAAATTCTAAAAAAGTCTCAATTCAACTAAAAAAAAGTGTCTTAAAAATTATTATTATGTTAGAAAAACACTTAATTACCTCAAATAGATAAATTCAGCTAATTAAGCATTGAGACAAAAAAAAGGCTCCTTAATGTTATAATTATTCAATTAAAAAAAATCTCCTTAATAATTTTAAAATTTAGAAGATTATCTAGTAATTTAACATTTATTAGACTATCTCACTTTTTTTTTTCTTTTTTAAAATAATATCATTCAGTCTCTCTTTGAAAATAGTTGTATCATTATTATTTAACAAAAATATTAAATATTATCACACACTTTTAATTTAAGCTTTATGATTTATAAAATCAATATTGGTGATTGTGTCTTTGTATAGTATTTTAGTTAGGAGTATTCATAATCTAATCTAATTTGACTAATCTGCTCAATTTGATCTGATTCAATCTATTTTTTAGTAAATTTGATTGATTTTAGTAGGATTGGATTGAAATATCTGAAAGTCGCTAACGGTGAATTGAATTATGGATTTGTATTACTAATTCACCAAAATTCGATCTAATTTGTAATAGAATTATATTTTTTAAAAATTAGTTTATTTTATATAAAATTATATCTATAATATATAAAAATATAAAATGCACACTCAAGTAGACTATTTGTTTCTTTCTTCTCAACTGCACCTTTTAATTTGTTTACTAAATGGTCACTATTTTTTATTTGCAACATATTTTTCTTTTTCTATTGAAATAAAATTTAGTAACAGTATTATGTGAATGCCTATAAATTTTAAATATGTGTTTTTATAGATTTACTGTAGTTATTTTTACTATTTTTTATTTTTCATATATTTTTAAAAAATAAAAAAATTTATAAAAAATTCATTTTATAAGTGTTTATATAATTATTCTTTTGTTACTTTATTTTGAATTGATGCATTTATTTGAAAATTTAAATAAATAATAAACTATTTTTTCTTTTATCTTCATTAATAAAATATAATCATCATTAAAATTATGTATTGATTTCAATGACTAGATCGAATTAAATTTTTCTTTTGATGAATCGGATTGAATTAGATTTTATCATACGATAGATTAGCATGAATTGGAAAAACTCTAATCCAAATTAATGAAATATGGATTTTAGTCAAAATTCGCCCAATCTAATTTTAATTATATTTTATTAATTTTTATTCTTTTATAAACATGAATATATTTTTAATATCATAGATAAAAAAAATTAGCGCACGACATAAACTATTATTTTTGTATAAATCTTTGCTTAATTTTCATTGAATTTGTATGCAAAAATAACTACTTCTATATTAAATCATATTTAAGTAACTAAATAAAAAAATGTTAAAATAAAATCTTTCAAAAATAAGCTGAGTGAAAGAATCCCATGTATATCTGGTATTTCATATATCATAATACATTTGTAAAGTTAAATGCTTCGCCTCTCCAATTTAACCATTTTAATTAAATTTTAACACCCAATTAGTTTCCTCCACCTTTGAAAATATACATAAATCCTAAACTTTTCTTATAATAATTGAATTTTGGGTTTAATTTTGGGGTCTATTTTTTCATAAAATAATGTTCAAACAACCCAGACATGAGTATAACATATAAAATATAAACTATATAATAGACTGAAAATTTCCATTCATATTTATTATAACACATATAACAGCAAATTACTGACTCCCCCAAACTTCAAACCAAAGCAAATTAACATGACCCCACTAACACAAATTAAACTAGAACCAACATTCACCAAACCGAACAATTTATTTATATTATTACATGTAACAAAAACCAAATTAACTCTTCAATTCCTTGAATTGAACCCTAGAATTGACCTCAACGGACGGCGGCCTCGTATGGACGGCGGCGGCAACTGGAGTTTCATTACTATCACAATAGCCTTCAAGTACATCACCCTCTTCATCAGTAAACCCTAGCGTGTCAATCATATTAGGCCAACATTGTTTTCCAATGATACGTATGGCTTCGCAGCATCCGTTGCCCAAATATGTCTCACCGTTGAGGAAGAAGAGGATGATTTCTCCTGTGCATGATTGAATTTGAATCAGAGAATCCCAACAGTTTAGTGATTCACCATCTAGTTTTAAACGCGAAACAAGACTTGGCCTAGGGTTAGGGTTTGATGCGGGTCGTGCACTAGCCGGACAGCCCGTCATCAAAGCAAGAACAAGAGTGAGAACAAAGAGGTTGAATGCATTAGCCATTTTAGATAGAGAGAATTAAGAAGAGATGTGTGTAAGGGATTAGATTGAGCTAGTATTTATATAGAGATTTTCGTAATGAACGTTACGTGCATGAGAATTGTGAGAGACTAAGAATGATTGAAGAAGATGAAGAGTCAATCAATTAAGATACAAGTTACTTAAAATCAATAGTAATTAGAATTTATTAATCAAATAATATTTTAGCTTTTAATCAAGTAATTAGAATTTATTAATCAAGTAATTAGTCAAATGTTTAACGCATATACTGTTTACGAGGATGGAGACGAAAAGTTTGGATTGTGTTTCAACTTTCTTTCAATAATTAATTTCCTTTGAAAACTTTTAATCAATAATTAAAAAATAAAAAGGCATATAAATCATAATTGATTAATTTACTTGTTAAAAATTTATTCTGTTCCATGTTGCTTATTATGAAAAATTAAAAATTAAAAAAATAGAAAGAAAGAAGAACCTGTATCAATATCCCAATTGACTTTGAAAAAAATTGGGAAATTTTCGTTCATATCCTATATTTGTATAGGCAATTTTTATATATAGCCAAATTCATAAATTTATTTCATAACTAACTAAGAAATACAAAATTAGACGAAATTACCCCATAATAAGAAAAACAAAAAGTTTTGAACACAATTACACCTGAAATTGTAATTTCAAACACATCTTATTTACATTATTCCCGTAAAAAAATATTTATTTTGAGTAAAATTTTGAGTAATAACTATATATTTGAAACAAATATTTATTTTGAATATAAAATTTGTTCAAGTAATTCAATATTAGCTCTTATTTTTAGTACAAACTCGAAACACGAGACTTGTTTTTATTGTTTTATGGTTATAGGGATATTTTTGTCTAATTATGTGTTTCTTGGTTAGTTATGAAAAAGAATTTTGAATATGACTATTTCTGACAATTGGGGTAAAATATGGGTTAAAATGAGAAATTCCTTAATAGAATTTGCACTGGACTAGGCCCTTTATTGGACTTATACGCATATCCCAATTAATGTTACTGTTAATCAGTTTAGAGCTCGTTTAACAAGTAATATTTATTAATTAACACTAGAAAAAAAATTAAAATGTATACGTTTACATTTTTTTATGTGTTCTATAGGTACGTATTAATTTTAATTATACACCAAAATAAATTTTTTATTATCATATAATTACATATTAATTAAAATAACACTAAAGTGTTTCACGAATCACACTGAACATTTTAATAAATCCTAAATTATTTTAATCTTATTATTCTAAGTTTGGCAAAATCATAGTATTACAACATATACTAAAAAGTAATACTATAAAATTTAAAATATTTAGTCAAAAAGTTAATAATTAAAATTCAATAGCCTTATAATTAAAAAGCATTTAAATATTATGGTCGATTTTGAAAATTTAAAGCAAAAATTTTCAAAATAATTAGTTCCATTGTACCATAAAATTTCTTAAAATTTAGTATTTTTCTAATTATATATCCCGTCTAATGATTGACTATAATACATAAATGTATTATTACATACATAGTTTTAGAATTTTATGTTACATATTTTAATTTTATATTATACATATTAAATTTTATATTAGAGTTTTAAATAGTTTTTTTTAGGTATAACTCAAACTGAAAATATGTTTAATATTTTTAGATTACTCTAAATTTTAAATTTGAGTAATAATAAAAAATAAGAATTTTGTCTTTTATGAATGAGATTTTTTATCCTCATTCAAAAATTTTAAAAAAAATTAAAATTTTAACTTTTGTACATCATATTTTAAATTTTACATGAAAAATGAAATACAAATGGCATTAATTTGGTTGCCAATGACATTACAAACACATGAATCAAAGACAACAACATAGCCATTAATTCCTGACTTGTGTTGTCTCGAAATAAGAAAGGATTCAATTGCAGTAATAATGCTGAGCCTGGAGCAAGTCAGGAATGGTACAAACTACTTCAGGCTTTGATTGTATGCAGTGCAATGCTCACTGGTGAACACACTTTCATAATATATTTACAAGAGATTCAGAATTAAATGAGAATACCCTAAAAATCTCCTTTTACACTTCTTCCATAATCACAAATATTTAATCCGGAAAAGAATTTATACGTCCGAAGAATTTAGTTAGAGCCGTACTGCATTTTATTATTTTACTGTATTGGACAAAAAAAAAATTTAATTCAATGTTTGATGTCAAAATTGAAAGGAATTATATTGTATAAAATTAAAAATAATACAGTTCAGTATGCATAAATTTGTTTGTCCTTATAGGTCAAATTTATACTGTATTATTTTTTTAAAAATAATTTTTTTAGAATAATAATTTTTAAAATGTCTTATATTGTTATGGATTATCTCCATCACTGTCATTGAGTGGCACCACCCATCACTGTTATTGAGTGGCACCACCCATCACTATTTGGGTTATCATAAATATCATTAGAATACTTGTTAAATACTCTGCGCAATAATATTATTATTAATGTTATTTGAATAACTGTTCATCGTAAATCTAAAGTTGAATATTCAAATATTCAATCTCAGATTTATGGTATATGGTTACTCTAATGACGATGATAATAATATTATTGTATAAAGTGATTAACAAAGATTTTAATGATATTCGCATAAAATAAATTAGACGACGGCCAATATTTCAAGTCAAACACCAAAGTAAAGTCCTAATTTTTAATTTTATGAATTTATAGTTATAAAGAAGAATAAGATAAAAGCACCAATTGAACTGAAAGCACATGGTGGTGCTGCAAATAGAGCATGTGGTTGAGATAAATTTATATAAACTACATTCTTCATGAAAATGCTTTGCTTGCTTGTTCAAACATTAATCTTTGGTATCTTTAAGGCTTTCTCATTCCTTACTCCACTAGCTTTATGCCGCCCTCCACCGCCCCACTTTAATCACTATATCATATTTTGTTTTCTAAAATTTATCACAAGTAATTTTTATTTATAATAATAATAAAATTATCAAATTATAGTTATCATGTGCATATATTATAAGAAAATTAGGGTATATATTTTTTAAATTAATTAAAATGTCAAAATTTTGAACTATTATTCTTGAAAAATAGAATTATTAGTTGTTTATCGTGTTTAGATGAATAATTTGATGTAGGATAATATGTATATATTTGTAGAGTCGAGATAATTTCAAATGCGTATAAGGGATTGTCATAACTATGGTGTTCATCATATTTCATTTTTTTTTATGTAATTAGAATTGGAATGTCATATTTTAATTTTTTAGTTTAAGTTTAATATTTTATTATTAATTTTTTGCGACTTTAAGAATTTGATTTCAATAGAATATTTATATCCTTTTAAGAAGTCATTAATATAAAATGGTTACAAATATAATCTTTGTTATAGATTTTTCGTAAATTAATAAAAATTCTCTTTATAATACTACTATAACTTTTATATTTTAACTTCATTATAATAACTAAATATATTATGTCAAATAAAAGTAAATTTTTGTAAACACTTTTAAGTTCTATTGATAATTATCCATTGTTCATAATAATCTAATATCTAATTATTTTTATTCAATAATTTTTGTAAACTATAATTTTTTTTGAAGTCAATAAATACTAAAGTTTGCACCAACTCTAAATTATTTATCAGACCTTATACAAGTCAAATTTATGATATTTATGTTTATCTTTTACTTATATTTAAAAAGCTATTACTTTAATTATGAAGATGATATGTGAAAATCATTAATAAATTACCATCAAAATTTTCAGCAAGATGTTGATTTATGACAAGAGAGAAGAATAAGATTTTGAGTATATTGTAATTAGGTATGATTAAGTTAATTAATTCTACTAAATTTATATTTTATTTAAGTCATTTATATATTTAAATTATTTATAATTAATGTCAAATAAAACGATAGCAAGTTTAACTATGACGTGGAAATGAGTAACTTGTCACATCAAAATTATGGGTTCTAATCACTAAATTAAGTAATTTTACCATTTTATTTATTTTTTCCATCCAATTTTATTGTAAACACTAACAAAGTAGGACTTTTAAGGTAAATTTTAAAACTAATGGAATTTATATGATTAATTAGTCAAATTTTAAAGACTTTGATGACACTAACTCTAATTTTAATTGTACTTATTCCCAAATCATCATAGTCATTATTCCAAAATCCCATAATCAAGGAAAAGTTTATTTTTCTTTGGAATTTGTTCCCATTGTACTCTAATTAGTCAAACTAATGGAGTTTTTAATTTTGATTGATTATTGTTTAATTACCCTTTTATTCCAAAAATGTTATTTTTTCTGTTAATTCAAGTAATGGTAAAACATAAGGGAATATTTTTAAAACAAAATGGAGGTACCAATTAATTAGACCAAACATAAGAGAGGTATTTGGCATTCTCCCCACTAGAAAAATCAATTTATTATATCATTTATTTGAAACTTCTTGGTCACAAACAACTACTTATTTTTCATAATCTAGAATATTTTGACATAAACAGTGGATTCGTATGTGCAAGGATTTCAGGATGTTGTTCAAATTTAGCCATTTCTTCTTTGGGTAATGCAACCCATGCTTCATCTCCTGCACCATCACTACTCGCTAACACGACCGTCCCTGTATCCATCAGCGCAACAGTGGCTACCCAAATAGGCTTTCCCCACCCAAAATCAGTTTCATAACATGGAAATCTAGTCCAATCAGAAATCGAAAACACCCTGCTCTTTGGACATCCTTCAACTGCTGCTTCACCTTCATGCAGGTTCTTCTTATATTGCTTCTCCATCTTCTTTATAGATTCGCCTACTTTTCCTGCTATAATATTATAGTCAATATTCTGGTCCATCGGAATGTTTGCAATTGTCGGTTGGACTAAGTTTCCAAGACATTGCTGTGGCAATGGCGGATTGGTCTTATTTCGCAGATTTATAGGAATTACTGCTGCCAATTGTGATGCTCTAAATTCGTCATCTTTTTTCCCAGCAGCATTTATGGCCATGAAAGCACGTAAAAGAAGTGCAGATATTGTCTCAAAACGTGTTGGGCTATTCAAGTGTGGTCCATTCCCAACCTTTTGTCTTAGAGAAGCTATCTTTTTACCATCAAGTACAAATCTTTTTACTACTCTTTGATCACTGGGGAAAGGAACATGTTGATGTTCGTAAACACTTTTCACTACAGCAATGGATTCGTATTGACGAAAGATGGAGGTGAAATCGACAATCACATTTTTAATATCATTGGCGTCGCGTGCAACTTCACCCCAGCTTTTAAGAAAGTTGGCTGCTGCTGCTCCATCACTGATTAGATGCCTAAAGCAAACAGAAATTGCCATTCCACCGCAAGTAAAGTAGTTTACCTGGACCACTAAGTTGGCTTGATAAGTGTTTGGAATTTCTTGTAGGTCGCCGCTGAAAGGCAAAAGCTGTTTCAGAAGATCGTTGTCTGGTTTTTGTACAACCTTAGACATCTGGTTGGCTATTCGAGTTTCTATAAAGACGGCACCATGGTCGTTACAGTCAACCGAAACTCCATCTATAATTTGTCCTGCAAAAGGGTAGTAATAGGTTAGAGATTTCGAGAGAGAGTTTTTAAGATGACTTGAAATATTGATTTCATTGTTGCTTTCTGCCGAGTGTTATAACGAAAACAAGAAAGATAATTAAGAACGTAAATAAAGAACACAGAGATTTAACGTGGTTCACTAACAATGTGTTAGCTACGTCCACAGGTAGAGGAGAGAAAAGTTTTATTGATCTTGAGGAGTAAAAATTACAGATTGCGGCTAGGTTATGACCTAGAGAGTTTATATAGTACTCCCTAGACAGATACGGAAAAGCCCAGAAAAATAGGCCCAAACAGATAACCCTAGCCCAGGGACTAACTGATTCAAGGCATATTCTAACAAATCTCCACCTTGACTTGAATCCTCTCACAAATAACAGATGTACCAGATGCACCATACACAATGCCAGATGTACCAAAAAAAACCTCCTCTACCTCAGATTTTGCCCTCTAAAGGGCAATCAACAACTCCTAACATTTAGCAAGTCCAAACAATGTTGGAACTTGCTATGCGGAACCGGCTTGGTGAACATATCAGCTGGGTTATCAGCAGTACCCACTTTGTTCACCTTAATTCTCTTCTCACTTCTTAGAAAATGATACCTTACATCAATGTGCTTAGTCCTCTCATGATGAACTTGGTCCTTAGCTAAACAAATTGCACTGAGACTGTCACAATACACTATAGCTTGATCATGATGTAGACCCAAATCACTGACCAATCCTTTCAACCAGATTCCCTCTTTGGCTGCTTCTGTCAATGCCATGTACTCTGCTTCTGTAGTAGACAAAGTCACTGTAGGCTGCAAAGTAGCTTTCCAACTGACAACTGAACTACCAAGAGTGAAAACATAACCAGTCATAGATCTTCTACTGTCAACATCTCCAGCATAATCAGAGTCTGAAAACCCTGTCACCAAACACTGTGTATCACCTCCATAAATGAGACCAACATTAAATGTACCTTTGAAATACCGAAAAATCCTCTTCACAGCTTGCCAATGCTCCTTACTAGGTTCACCCATAAACCTACTAACAACACTAACAGACTGTGCAAGATCAGGTCTGGTGCAAACCATCGCATACATCAAGCTTCCTACTGCACTAGTATAGGGAACTCGAGACATGTACTCCTTCTCCTCAACAGATTTAGGTGCAAAAGCAACGGACAGATGTGCATTTGCAGCACTAGGAGTATCTATGGGCTTTGCGGTAGACATGCCAAATCTTGACAAAATCTTCTGAATATATCCCTTCTGTGACAAGAAGAGCTTCTTTTTGCTTCTATCCCTATAAATCTCCATTCCCAGAATTTTTCGTGCTGCACCCAAATCTTTCATCTCAAACTCAACACTATGAAGGTCCTTCAACTTCTGAACATCAGACTTATTCTCTGCAGCTATCAACATATCATCTACATACAGGACCAGATAAATCAAAGAACCATTTGTTGCCTTGCTGTAATAAACACAACAATCATACGGACTCCTGGTGTAGCCAATCTCTATCATATAGCTGTCGAATCTCTTATACCACTGCCTCGGAGACTGCTTTAGTCCATACAAGGACTTCTTCAACTTGCAAACATAGTCTTCCTTACCAGGAACCTGAAATCCATCTGGCTGAGTCATGTATATCTCCTCTTCCAACTCTCCATGTAGAAAAGCTGTCTTCACATCTAGTTGTTTAAGCTCCAAATCCTGATGTGCAACTATTGCTAGTAGCACCCTGATGGAAGTGTGTCTGACTACTGGAGAAAAAATCTCATTGTAGTCTACTCCCTCTCTCTGAGTGAATCCTCTAGCTACTACTCGAGCTTTATACTTGATACCCTCAACAGATGTTTCTCCTTCCTTCTTCTTATAGACCCATTTACACGTAACAATCTTTCTGTCTCGAGGTCGCTTGGTTAATTCTCAAGTCTGATTCTTATGAAGTGACTCCATCTCATCTCCCATTGTAGCAAGCCATTGGGTAGACTCAGTACATGTAACCGCTTCTTTATAGGTGGATGGCTCATTAGAGTTAGTATCTACTTCTTCAGCAACCTGTAGTGCATAGGCCACCATATCTTCAAAACCGTATCTCTTGGGAGGTATCCCATAGTTAGCTCTCTTTGATTGATTAAGAGCCAAACTGTGCTGACTTGCTACTGGTAATAAAGAACCTGATGGTTCTGATTCTGACTGTGGGTGTTGATCTTTATGTTGTGGTTCACTCTCATCTAGAGTGACTTGCTGCTCCACCTGTTTCTCAACACTACCATTTTCTGACACAACAATAGACTTCACAGTAGGGTTAAACATAGAATTTTCATCAAAAACTACATTTCTACTAAGTATAACCCTCTTTTCAGACGGGGACCAGATTCTATACCCTTTAACCCCATCCCCATAACCTACAAATACTCCCTTTTTAGCTCGTGGCTCTAATTTACCCTCATTTACATGATAATAAACAGTACAACCAAAAGCTCTTAAATTAGAGTAATCAGCAGACTTACCAGACCACACCTCAAAAGGAGTTTTGAGATTTATACCTCTGTGAGGTCCACGATTTATCAGATAACACGCTGTACTAACCGCTTCTGCCCAGAACCTTCTAGTTAGTTCAGCATTAGAAAACATGCACCTAGCTCTCTCCAGAAGTGTCTGATTCATACGTTCTGCTACACCATTCTGCTGTGGTGTATCCCTGACTGTATGATGCCTAGCAATCCCTTCATTCTTATAGAACTCATCAAACTCAGACCAGCAAAATTCTAAACCATTATCAGTTCGCAGCCTTTTGATCTTCTTCCCTGTTTGATTCTCCACTAATGCCTTCCACTGCCTGAAGTTCTTAAAGGCTTCACTTTTATGCTTCATAATGAACACCCAAGTCATCCTTGAGAAATCGTCAATCATTGACACAAAATATCTGTGACTCCCTAAAGACTCCACCCGAGAAGGACCCCAACAATCAGAATGGATGTAATCAAGTGTGCCTTTTGTTCTATGTATTGCTTTAGGAAACTTGCTGCGATGTACCTTCCCGAAAATACAATGTTCACAGAATTCAAGATCCTTGACCTTGTGGCCACAAAGAAGATCCCATTTTGACAGAATTTGCATCCCTCTTGCACTTATGTGACCAAGCCTCATATGCCATAACTTGGTCATATTGTCCTTATCAATCTCCGAGGATGCAACAGCAACAGAACTTGACAGCGTAGAACCTTGAAGAAAATATAAGGTACCACGCTTTACACCTTTCAGAACCACATTTGAACCCTTGCAGACATGTAAAACTCCACCTTCACCTTGAAAACTGAAACCCTTGTTGTCTAACATACTCAAAGATATCATATTCTTTGTCATAAGTGGAACATGCTTAACATCATTCAATGTGCAGAATTTACCATCATGTGTTCGTATTTTAATCGAGCCTATTCCAACCGCCTTACAAACAGAACTGTTAGCCATAGAAATATTGCCTCCATCTACCTGCTCATAGGTTGTAAACCACTCCCTGCGCGGACATATATGGTAAGACGCTCCAGAATCCAGAATCCACACATCATTGTGATCCGTGTGCTCATCAGCAACTAGAGCAATATCTTCTTCAGAATTGGTATCTGCTACAGCAGCAGTACCTGTCGGTTTATCCTGCTGCCTCTTCTTCTTGGAACAATCGGATTTCCAATGTCCCTTCTCTTTACAGTAGTTACAGACATCATTGGGTTTTGGACCCTTAGAAACTGGCTTCTTGAATTTCTTCTTCCCCGAATTTCCATGTCCATAACTCCCACTAGCTACTAACCCAGCAGCCTGATTATCTGCACCTGTACCAGTCACCTTGTGGCGCAGCTCTCTAGTATGGAGGGACGATCTAACCTCCTCCAGAGACACAGTATCTTTCCCAACAATAAACGATTGCACAAAATTCTCATACGACAATGGTAAAGATACTAACAGAATTAAAGCAGCATCCTCATCTTCAACTTTAACATCAATATTACGCAATTCTAATAAAATTGTGTTTAACTGATCTAAGTGATCTTGAAGAGGCATACCTTCCTGCATTCGCAGACTGAACAGACGTTGCTTTAGAAGCAACTTATTGGTTAAGGACTTTGTCATATAGAGACCCTCGAGCTTAACCCACAGACCTTGCGCGGTTTCCTCCTCCGCGACCTCGGTAATGATATCGTCTGCAAGACACAGCATAATCGTCGAGTGTGCCTTCTCCTCCAGAACGGCCATCTCAGCGGTGATTGGATCCGCCGGCTTCCTCGCAAGCGGCGCCCACAGCCCTTGTTGTTTCAACAAGGCTCGCATCTTGATCTGCCATAAACTGAAACTATTCCTCCCCGTGAATTTGTCGATCTTCACGTTCATACCAGACATCTTTCTCACCGAATTTCAAACCCTAGACAGACCTGACTCTGATACCAGTTTGTTATAACGAAAACAAGAAAGATAATTAAGAACGTAAATAAAGAACACAGAGATTTAACGTGGTTCACTAACAATGTGTTAGCTACGTCCACAGGCAGAGGAGAGAAAAGTTTTATTGATCTTGAGGAGTAAAAATTACAGATTGCGGCTAGGTTATGACCTAGAGAGTTTATATAGTACTCCCTAGACAGATACGGAAAAGCCCAGAAAAATAGGCCCAAACAGATAACCCTAGCCCAGGGACTAACTGATTCAAGGCATATTCTAACACCGAGTAAAAGAGAATAATTGGGAAATAATCATCTGGAGCTAACTGATTTGAATAGAAAAGCTTGTGGGTTTTTAGGTGGTGTGGGGTTGGCGAAGATGGTTTGATGATATCTGTAGAAATGATTTTGATTTCCATTTCCATTCTCCAGTCTGAAGAGAAGAGATTTTGATGATGTGCTAAAAGTTTATGTGCGTACATATTTATAGGCATAGTAGCCATAAGTTTATGTTTTAAGATATAATTATGAAAATCAATTCCCATGATTATGATTTATTTTCATTTTCTTAAAATTAAGTTGTCAAAATTTGACTACACAAAACTTCAAAATTTACTCAATTTACAAATATAAAAAAACTTGCCTAAATTTTGTCAAAACTTTGCTCATTAAATAAATAAGCAACGTGACTAATGCTAAACCGAATTTTCTCAAAGTTGGTTTCTAAAATAATATATTCAGTAAATAGATATAAAAGCTGACTATATTAATTGTTGAATTATAAATTTAATCGAAAATATTGAATTGTCTAATAGTAAATACTGGTGTGCTAGGTATAATAAAGACTGATGTGCTAGGTATAATAAAGACTGATGTGCTAGATATAGTAAATATTGGTATGCTAGATATGGTAAAGATTGGTATGTTAAGTGAAGACTAAAATCAATGGTAGAGATTGATCAAAATGGTTTGTGTAACAACAATAATAAATTACTTACAATGATTTGCTTCAAATATAAATACTCAAAATGATTTGCTTCAAATATAAATACCCCTTCCCTTAAGGTTTTATAATTAAGTTAGAAATTAAAACTTGAGTTTTTGTTTAAGTATTTTAGAGTGTTGTTTATTTCTTGTAAGTTTATATAAAAAATAAATAAATTTGAGTGTTTTGAATCCTTATAAAATTCTTATTTTCAATATTAATATCACTTATTTTTATTTTCTTATTAAATTACGATAAACTAAAGGTCCAACAAGTTGGATTTAATTTGTTTAAAGAGCTTTGTTATTTGATTTAATTTATGTAATGAGCTTTCTTAAATTTAAAAAATAATTTTAATTTTTTGGTACTGTTTATAGGGATTCGAATACAAAATCCTAAGGTCAAACCTATTCTAAATTTCTTATATAAATTGAAATTTAAAAAAAAAATAAAACCTTATAAAAAGTCAAACTTGATCATACTTGGTTCACTGTTTGATTTAACTAAACCTGATCGAATCGGTGAACAATGTAACAATTATATTTTTAAATTTGAATTCAAACAGTTAGTAACCATGACGTAGGGATGGTAAATTTTTTCGCAGGGCTGAGTGCCTATAGGGACGCTCCATGTTCGGGGTAGAGATTGGAGCAAATTTTCTAAAACCCGAGGATCAAGTCGAGTATGGAGACAAAAATTTGTCCCAATTTTAAAAACAGGCCAAGGATGAGGATTAGCCTTTTTTCCCTCGGCCTGTCCCCGATTCCCCGAGTCTAAATACAAAATCTACTTGGATAATTATGTCAGGACCCGACCCGAACCCCTCCTGGAGTCCGAGACGAATCCTGTATAAACATGCACTTTTCTTAACCATTTTCATAATTCACACGCAGCATAATTCCATAATAATATATTCCTGGCCTCAGGCCTCCATAACCCACACTCAGTGAGGCGTCATGCCTCATCAAAATATATATAAATAATATTTACATGCACATACATTTATACATGACGTGTTCAACTTGTTTTATGCAGCTGCGTAGAGTGGTCTTAACCTCAACTATAATTCTTTATCCTGCACGACACTCTGTGTACCTGGAGTAGATAGGAAAAATAGGGAGAGGGGTGAGCTCACAGCTCAGTGAGTGGATATACATTTTATCTAAAAATACGTTTTATCAATTTCATAATTAATTCCTTGAAACTCTCACAATCAAATCATAATCGTATAATAAGCATAACTCATAAATTCATCTCACAGGAATAAACATTAATCATTATTAGTCATTGATATTATCAACCATATATTTGAGAAAATCATATCATCATACAACTCATAGCAAATCAATCATCTTTGCACCCAACTAGTACCCAGGGGAAAATCATGCTTGGCGGAAAACATCATCGCTCAAGCGGGGGAAATATCATACTCAACCCGACGGCCTCGTATTCTCGTCCGGGGAGCTCATATCATATCATACACATGCTCAACCCAACGGCCTCGTATCCTCGTCTGGGGAGCTCATATCATATCATGTACGTACATTTTCATGGGTCCCAAGGACCTATCATCATATCTGGGGGATGGGTACTTCGTAGGGTGCTTCAAACAATCACAAATCATAATTTCACATTTAATATCCTTTTTCTCATAAATATCCAATTCTCACATATAACAATACTTTCACATTTCACTTCTCAATTCAACATATACATAAACAATTCAACCATCAAGATAAATAATAATCAATTTCACGTAATTTAATTATAACATATCACAAATCAAACATCACGTCAAACCAATCGAATTCCACACGTCAAACCAATCCAATTTCACACGTCAAACCAATCCAATTTCACACGTCAAAATACAATTTATTTATAATCTAATTTATTTCCTATATAACGTAATTAAATTCTTCCACAAATGAATTTCACAATAATATAATTTAATTCCATTATAATACAATTAATATTTAATTTTATAAAAACATATAATAATTTAAATATAATATCCACTCACAGTCAGAAATTTAATTTCTGGAGGTTTCAGGATCCCCTGAATTCCCTACAGCCGTTCTGCTTCCTAAAAACACAATAATTAACCGATTAACTTCAAGATTTATTCAAGATCTAATAGTTATTACTAAAATTAATTATATAAATAAATATACTATTCACGCAAACTAATTTTCTAACTAAATAAAATTCTAAAACTCAAATATATATTAATTCTAAAATCAAATTAACACAAATCATAAATCTAACCGTTCAATTTCAATTTCTTTTTTTTTTTCTTCTTTCCCGTTTCTTCTTCTTCCTCTTCTTCTTCTTCTTCTTCTTCTTCTTCTTCTTCTTCTTCTTCTTCTTTCTTTCTTTCTCGTTTCCTTCTCTCTTTTTCTTCTTTCTTTTCTTTTTTTTTTTCTCCTCCTTTCCCAATTTGAAACCGTAAACCTTCCCCACATATATTATTCTAATAAAAAATAAATCTTATAATATTATAAATTAATCATTATTTTATTATAATATTATTATATTATAAACCTAACTCAATTATTTATTTTATTATTATTATATTAAATATTTTATTATTAAAAAATTTTATAAATGACACCTAGCATGCTAGGTGTCACAAATTATGTGAGGATCCATTTTTATTTAGTAAATAATTATAAAAGTTTTATAGCTTTCATTTTAGTCAAATAAGTTTTTCAAAAAGGTTGGGATGAGGTAGGGACGAGGATCAAAAGTTAAACTGGGGTCAAAGACAGGAATTGGGATCCCTCGCCCTATCCCTGGCCCGTTGCCATCCTTACCATAACGGGATTAAAATACAAGATTTTGAAAACTTAAGAAATGGATTAAAATGAAAGTTTTTCAAAGTTTAGTTACAACATGTAGTAATGGCTATAAACGGTTGTATTTTATTTTTTACTATAAATACTAACCAAAACTTGTTTTGAATTAAGATTTGAAGATTTGAATACTTTGAACTCATAATTTCAAATCAAATATCTAATTCATATACACTTTAATTTTTCATTTGTATTATTCTTTGAAACAGAGTATTTTGTATTCTTCCTTGATAAAATTATTTTATCAAAATACTTTTCTTATAATTATTGTTTGTGAATGTGATAGAAATACACTAGGTTTAAGGTTTAAGTGACACCCGAAAGTCACTTGATTGTAAAGGTTGGAGAGATACCCATGAAGACCTCTTGTGTAAGGTTTGAGTGGCACCCATAAAGTCCACTTGGAGTTGTAATTATTTGCTATAAATTTGAAGGCATAATTAGTGGAATCCTCAAGCGAGTATGGCTTGAAGACATGGTCGTAGGTCGAAGTTTGCCGAATCACATAAAAATCATTGTATTAGATTTCTCTTTCCCTCAATTTCTTATTTTTGTTTATAATTATTTCACACATTTCCTCACACACACTTTAACTTAATTTAATAAATATTTAAATTGTATATTGAATTTTTATTTTCCAATTTGGAATATTTAAATTGCTTGAAAAAAATTTGGGCTGTAATATTTAATTTGTTAATTTATTAAAAACTCAATTCACCCTCCCTCTTGGGTTGGGTTAGTAGTATTTCATTTTCGGCATTTTATTTTTGCATCTTTCCTGAAGCATAAGATAAAATGTTAAAAGAGAAGAACATTAAACATATTAGACCTAATACAACATTAAAAGCAAATAACATAACAAATTCTTGACTAAGAAAAGTATGAAATTACTTACATGTGAACTAAACAATGTACTTGATGTTGGAAAGTTTTCATCGAATAAAAGACGAAAAATAACCTAGGAGAATTTAAATAATTTTTATGAATATACAATTTTGATATAAATTAATGAGGAAAAGAAAATATCTCTTGATGCTTGTCAATTACTTTTGTTGCAAGTTTTCTTCACAAATAGTTTGTAAACCAATCCTCCTCGGTAACAACAAAGAGAAGAGTAAGCCTTTTATTTTATTTTTTTAATACAAGAATTTAAGAGAAAGGTGATTTTCTCTGTGTAGTATACATAAAAAGAAAGCCTCTAAGGTTTCTACACTTTTCGTTTCTTTTATAGCACACCTATTTTAATTAATACAATTTTAATTAAAATAGAGTTAAATTAATTAACTAATAACATTCATTAATTAATTAAATGTGTAAGACAATTCTAATAGAGTAATATTTTAATTTTTAATTAAAATAATTTTAATTAAAATAAATAAATTACTTAGTAAAATATATTAATTAATTAAATTTGTAAAATAACTTCTACATAAGTTTTGGCAATATCTCAATACGATACAACAAGTATCATAGTGCTACAATTCATGAAGACGCCACTTATCTCAACCAAATATTTTTTCATTGATTCTATCAGTTAGTAGAAGGACAAAAATATATTTTTATTTAAGTTCTAATAAAAATCTCATACTATTTCAAATTTGAAGTTATCTCATTGTGATAAAATATAACATAAAAAATTATTTTATTATTATACTAAGGTCTAAATTAGATTTATTAAATATGCTTTTATTAGTGCTAAATTTATATTAGTGTAAGACAACTCATTACTTCTAATAGAAGTGATGTTCTAATTAATTCAAAATTAATATTTAAGAGAAACAATAAAGAGGACAAATAAATCTTTTGAATTTATTCATTTAATTTCTTAAACTAAATTATTTTGATATTACTGAAAGATGTTTTCTCTAAAATATCTTACCAATTAATTAATCCTCAATTAATTAATTTAATTCAAATTAAAATAAAAATTCCATAATACTATGTTCTGGATATATAAATATCAAGCGTAATAATTTTATCCATTGTATTATTTATTACACTCATTGAGGAGGTGGTATTGGGAATCTATGGACATACAATTTCAAGCTTTAATAAATTTATATAATTAATTAAACTTTTTAATTAATTGGTCCAATTTAATAATACACTATTATTTTATTAAAAATTTTAAATTAAACTCTTGAAATTATAGATATATTTTACCCAGAAAACTTTGATCAGTCTATTGATATAATCACTATATGCAGTCCAACAATTCATAAACGATCCACAATTAAAGCTAAGTTAATTTTTTAGTTTTACCTTCGTATTACATCTTTATCCTTAAATTTCGTCAATTTTTTAGTGAACAATTAATTTATAAACCAGTTATAAATTGAGCGTTCAAACGGTTCAGTTCCAGAACTAACACTCAAAAGAACTATCTTTCTGACTTCTAATTAGAAAGAATGAATTCCATATTTTTATGTCACATTCCTAACTATTTATCCCATTAAATATCTAAGATACAAATGTTGAGCTTGTTCTTAGAATAAACCTTAACAGTTAACTTAAAAGACTCTATAATATCAATAGAAGTTTTTGACTACTTGGGTCATCAAAGGTTAGCAAAGATTTGGTGAATACTGGGAGTTCAAATGACATCATCTTCAAGGACACTTTGGATTCCTTAAAGATCAAGAATTTGAAGATGATGCTAGTAGAAATAACGCTATATGGTCTTGTAGAGTCATACATTCTCCTATTAGGTACAGTTTAGTTGCCATTGACCATGGGGGATAAACCATATCCAAAGACCGTAATGATTAAATTCCAAGTTGTGGTTTGAAGATTCCATACACTATGATCCTCGGAAGACCTTTTTTGAGGAAGACAAGGGTGATGGAGAGCATACACTATTTGAAACTCAAATCCAGAGTAGGTGAAGAATTGGTATAGTGCGGGGTGATCAGAGAGTAGCTAGAATGTGTTTTGTAGTCTCTTAAAAAAGATCTTGCTGTATAATAGTATAACATGTTAAGTAATAGAAGGTGTTGGGGAGGTTGGAAAAGAAAATAGGGCAAAAAGGAATAAGTTCAGCAATTGAGCCAGCGAAAAAATTGAAATCAATGTCTCTTGATCCAATAAGATCTTAGCAGGTTACAAAGATGGTTCCCAAAGAAGAAGAAGACAAAACTTATCAACCTTTTAAGAGAGCACGCAGATATGTTCGCCTAGTCTCATAAGGATATGCTAGGAATAGATGCAAAGGTGATTTCATATCAATTGGCGATTAATCCAGCATTTAAACCTATTAAACAGAAATAAAGGGTTTTCAACAAAGAGAAGAGAAAAACGATCAAGGTGGAAGTTGATAAGCTGATCCATGCAGGATTTATAAGAGAGGTACGTTATCCTAATTGGGTGACTAATGTAATTATGGTGAAAAAAGTAAACGAAAATTGGAGGATGTGTGTTGACTTCATTAATTTGAATAAGACATACCCAAAAGATAGCTTTCTACTCTTGCAAATAGATCAGTTATAGATACCACAGTAGGGTACAAGCTGCTAAGTTTTATGGATGCATTTTCAGGGTACAATCAAATCAAAATGTACGGTACTGACAAAGAGAAGTCAACATTTCTAACTAAGGGTTATACTGTTACAAGGTAATGCTCTTTAGCTTGAAGGACACGAGAGCAACATTTCAAAGATTGGTGAACAGACCTCTAATAGGCAAAACAATGAAGGTGTACATTGATGATATGATCACAAGTTACTTAGAGATAAAGATCGTGTTCAACACTTAACAAGACTTTTTCTTTGCTAAAAAAGTTCAACATGAAGCTGAATCCTGAGAAATGTGCATTTGGGGTCAAGTAGGGAAAGTTCTTGAGATTCATGGTTAGCGAGCGTGGAATAGAACCAAACCTCTAGAAAGTTCAGGCTATACAAAACATGAAGTCTTCAACAACACTAAAAGAAGTGTAAGGTTTAATAGGGAGGTTAGTTGCACCAAAAAGATTTATTTCAAAATCTACTGACATTAAGAGTTGAAGGCTTATTTGGCAAATCCATCTAATCTAGTTAGCCCTTTGATAGGAGATACATTATATCTGTATCTAGTAGTGACTGATCATGCAATATGCTCAATATTGGTAAAAAATATACACCCCTGGACAAGTTGGCCCTTGCATTAGTTGTTGTGACACAAAAAATATATTTGTATTTTTAAGCTTACTACATCATAGTTCTCATTTACTAGCCTGTGTGAAAGATATTTCATAAACTAAACGTCTCATAAAGATTAGTAAAGTGGTCGATTGAGCTTAGTGAATTTGATATAGAGTATCAACCTCATAAACCTATTAAAGCCCAGGCTTTGGCCGATTTCATTACAAAGATCTGTTGTGAAAGGGATAGTGATGCGCAAGTAACTAAGCTGATGACAATTCAAGAAACTAATAATATGGAGAACGAAATAACATCTTGTCTAAGAAAATACGACTGAATTGGTGGATGATAATCCCAAAGGTCATGACTGAACAAACATCAGTGGAAGAACGACAAAAAGCTCACTTTGGTGTTTCTATATAGATGAAGCATCGAATCCTCAGGGCAAAGGAGCTAAAATTATTTTGGTTAGGCCAGGAAATGTAGAGTTAGCTTATGCTCTTCATTTTGATTTTAAGGTGACAAATAATGAGGCGGAGTATGAAGCGTTATTGGCTGGACTTGGTTTAACGCTTTCAGTAGGAGCAAATTATCTCTAAGTAAAAGAGGATTCAAAATTAGTGGTGAACCAAATTCCTGGTCAATTTTAAGCAAGAGAGGGCAACATTCATGTTTTCCTTAATAGAGTTATGGAATTGATAAAGGGTTTTAAAAGGGTAACGGTAGTTCAAATCCCAAAATCAAAAAATACTAAAGCTGATGCAAGGGAAGTTTCAAACAACGATTCTTGTGAAGGTGTTACGCTAGAAAAGTGTAGTCAGTTAGCGACCGAGTTTGTTCAAATTAGTATGACACATCAACTCTTAACTTGGATTCATCTGATCAAATAATACATCTTGAGTGGCCAGTTACTAGAGGATAGAGATGAGGTAAGGTGACTTAAGAACAAATCTTCGTATTATACAGTAATCCATAGGGTTTTATATAAATGAGGATTTGAACTGCCTAATTTGTGGTGTCTTGATGATGAGGAGGTAGATTATGTGTTAAAGGAAGTTCACATAGGCAGTTATGGTGATCATGGAAGAGCCAGATTGTTGTTGTATCGCATTTTGCGCCAAAGGTATTATTGGCCAACATTGCATCAAGATGCAGCGAAGACAGTGCAATCTTATTCAAGGTGTCAATTTCACGGTGACATCCCAAGACAACCACTAAAACAACTCACCACTATGCTCAGTCCTTGGCCCTTTTGTAGTGGGGACTTAAACTAATTACGCTTTTACCTGTAGGACGTGCTCAAATGAAGTATGCAATAGTTATAATTGACTATTTCACAAATTAGGCAGAAGTAGAGCCAGTAGCTATTATAATGAAGATGGGAATTAATGCTTTTATTTAGCAGAGTTTGATTTATCGATTTGGAATTCCTTATATACTGATTGTGGATAATGGGAAGCAATTTGGTAATGCTGACTTCAAGGAGTTCTATGTTGATCTGAGCATTGACCTCAAATTTGTCTTTCCTACTCATCCGAAAGCCAACTGCCGAGTTGAAGTTGTGAATAATATCATCAAGTTGGCACTGAAAAAACAACTCAGTTATAAAAAATGAGGATAGGCTAATGAGTTGCCTTAGGGTTTTTGGGCATATAGATCAACAACAAAAATCGCAACTTGGGAGACATCGTATTCATTACCTTTTGGTTTTAAGTAGTGATAGCAGTAGAGATTGGAGCACCTTTATTCAAAGTGAATGATTCTAATAAGTTAAACAATGAAGAATGATGAGATTGGGCTTAGATCTATTGGATGAGAAACGAGATTAGGTGCTTGTAAAATAACTATTTATTAATAACGGGTGGAAAAGTATTACAACAAGAGGCTTCATTCAAAAACTTTTCGAGAGAGGGACTTGATACTTTTTAAAGATTATACTTTTTTGGCAAAGTACAGAAAATTTAAAGATTATACTTTTTTGGCTGGAGGAGCTGAGGTGATGCCAAAAGGATGAAAACCAGAGGAGCTGTTTTTAATTGGTTCTACTTAATTCTTTGCACGTTGCTGAGTAGGTTAGAGGACCTCAAGTTTATCAAATAACCAGGCCAGGTCTAGCTCTTTGTAGTTTGTTTAGAAGATTTTGGAAGCTAACTACAAGGCCTTCTTGGCGAATTCATCACATTATTGTTCAGCCTTTGCTTTGGTGCGATCAAGTTTGTCTTCCAAATTCTTATTGATGTGTACAAGATTAGCTGCTCGAGTCCCCAATTTAGACACTTAAGCCTCGAGATTAGCAACTTTGCTTTCAAGCACGACACAGTGAGTAGCATATGTTTTTCTATCCTTGCTCAGCTGAGCATCTAAACTCTCCTCTCATTTTTTCGCATACTTCAACTTTTGGTTATGAATTTCTTTTCCATTATCAACTGATCTACAGTTTTGTACATGTTGATAGTTTCAATGGAGAATTCCTTTACATTATCTATATGTAAAGCCAGCGAACAGTATATCTATTTAAATTCAAGACACATAGAAAATTGCTTAATAAAGTTAACCGGTATTAGTAAACCAATGAGAAAATGAAGTATAATGTCTATTATAATTACCTTGCCCATCCAATTGTGGATCTTTTCCAATATATTGTATGAGCTGGTAACATCCAACTTTGTAGATAGGTTTGGACTGATCACACTAGCCAAATGGTTAATGGAAAGAACCAAGTGTTTGAAGAGTTCCATCTCCTCTTCATGAATAGTTGACCAAGAAAATTCGTCTACTTCCACGATTTCTTTTCCTTGATTCGTGTTTTATATTTTCGTAGGCTTTTCCTCAGTTTTTTCTACGACCTTACCTTTTTGCTTGCCATTATCCTTGGCTAGAGCTTTCTTGTCCTTTTTAGGATCCACCTCAGTTTTCTCCCCTCTAGTTTTGGGGTCAGTTTCTTTCCTTTTAGAGGATTTACTTATTTTGTTCAAATTTCTTGGGTGAATCCTGGGACTTCTTTGATGCATCATAAGGTTGTGATTCCAAATCATTAAAAACTAAGCCCAACGAGCCCAGCAGCTTGCCCTTGCCTTTCTTGGCTGCCATTCTTTCTATAAACGTTTGCAAAATGAGAAAAATTAGAAATCATGAAAGTAAAAGTCACAAGAAAATTATATGGCACTTATTTTCACACGTGGCTGCATTTTCTTGATCAGTTTCTACAAAGGGGCTCTTTTCTACTCTTACAACACCCTCAAATTCCTCATAAGTGGGAGCAACTGTGACCAAACTTGAGCCGTTAAATTTATCAAGTGCAAAGAGTCTCTTTTAATTTGTAGGTTTTGCACACCCAGTGCCAATCTTTATAAGCAAAAGAGCGAGTAAATCAGGATTGGGTCACTTAACAGCTTTATAAGATAAGAGATTTTGTGTTATTTCCTTTGTTTCGAATTATGTTCAACATAATAAATAAAAACAACAAATGCATTATGCATAATATTTACGAAGAATAGATCTAAATTTTCATCTCAGTGAAGGAAAATTGACAGCGATCTCCAACTACAAAGAATTATCTATCTTTCCAATGCTTGTTACATATGGGGTTACCATTGATGAGTTTGCATGTGTTGGTGCGAGTTTAGAGATAGTAAAAACGAGGGTACTTTTTATGTATTTTCTTGAAAAGGAACATGTATTTAATTTCCCTAATGGTTGGAGTGTTTTTTGTCATAGCCCAAATCACATACAACCCAATAATGGTCCTTCAGCCATTAAAAGCCACTTCATAGCCCCTGGGATTATAGGAAATTCATCGGTTTCAAGAACTCTAAAGGTTACTGATTCTAAGATATGGTACAACTTTCTAAAGATCTTTATATCAACTTTGGTGATAGTTAAGGGAAATCTATCAGCATCAAAAGGGTTATTCTCCCTAGTCAAATCAGGAGAGGGATATTGGATCAGCAGCTTATGATCCCTACCAGTGTGAGGATTTTCCTTAAGGTCAGATCCATCATGCTCATCTTTTGAATTCTCCTCGTCTTTCTCTCATCACCTCTCTCATTTCTACCAGTATCTCTACTCTCTAGCAAAAGTGCTTTAAGTACATTGCTCAATGGCATTAGTTCTACTAAAGTCTATCTCTTCCTACATGTGGTTAGAAAAGTTGTGAGATAACAACACAACCTCAAATTCTTTAGAAAACAAATCTAGTGCATTAGATCTAGGATCTAAAATTGTTAAAGGATTCTCCGCCTTAAGATCTAAAATGGCTAACGGTTGGGCTTTTCTCAAAGGATTGGTTCCATAATCTTTAATAAGCTCGGCAATAATCCTATAAGGACGTTGATTCCAAGCTTCATAATCAGTCTAGATGTGTTTGTTGAAGAGGTGTCAAATTCGATTCTCGGGCTACTAGGCATATATCTCACACTAAGTCTCTCATATGTCACCATGATTAACCTAAGCAATACCAACATGGGGCAAATAAACTCCGAATTTACCCTAAGCACAACAAGGAGTATTGTAATACCCCGAATTTTAATATTAATGAATATATGTATATATGAATATATCTTCTTTATAATATGTGAAGATATAGTATTTGAGAATTTATAAGATATATATTTATTTTTGGAGAAATTATTCAATTATGATGAATAAGCTATATTTTCAAAAGAATGAAATTATTTGAAAATATAAATATCTTTGTGGGTGAAAAATATAATAAAAATAAAAGGAAGCAAAATCCAATTTGATTTTTGCTTCTTTACGTGTCAAAGGAGGCAGATAAGGAAAGGATAAGAAAAGAAGAAAAAAAAATAAGAAAGGAAAGAGAAGGAAGGGAGGGAGGAGGAGACGAAGAAGAAAATGGAGAGAGAGAGAGAGAGAGAGAGAGAGAGAGAGAGAGAGAGAAGATGATGAAGAGGAAGAAGAGAAGGAGAACAGAAAAAGAATTTTTATGTGAAAATTCGGTATGAATTTCTGAATTTCTATTTATTTTATTTTATATTTACTGTGTGAATAGTATAATTATTATATGATTATTATTTATTAGGTTGTGATTTAAAGAAATTGGAGCAAATAATAAAGGAGTAGAGATTATTATACGTTATTCAGGTAGGTATTTATATGCATTTGAGAGATTTTAGTTTTAAAATTAAAAAGTAGGGTGTTTTATTACATTTAATGTTTTTGATAAATATTTATGGAATTTTTGAATTATTATGTGTTGATTAAATTGATTATTTTTGAATTAGATTAAATGATAATTTTTATATGAATTGTATATTTACAAATACAGTGAGAAAATTTTATTAATACGTGTTGTGATTTTATAAATGGTTGAATTGTATAGAAATATTGTGAAATAATTTGATAAGTGAAAATGTGATGGCCATGGTTGTTGATGTGATGTGATACCGGTATTTAGGGCGACGGTCCCTTGGAATAATGTCCGTAAAGTACGTTGGCCAGTTTTTAAGGCGACGGTTCTTCGGAATAATGCCCGTAAAGTACGCAAGAATAAAATTAATGAAAAATTGTTTTAAAAAACGTGTTTATGTTGTTGTTTTTGGATATTGATATAATTTGATATTTTATTAAATTTATGACCGAGAATCACAAAGTATTTTTGATGATGATAAATTACGAACAGTGTTCTGGTTATTCTATGAACATTATTTTGGAATATCTTTAGGATATTTTGTCATTTGGAATCAAAAGAATTTTTATGTGAATTTTTGTTTACATTCCTAGAAACTATTTTTGTATGTAAATATCTACTGGGCATTAGCTCACCCCTACGTTTCAGGTTCTATTAGTACGGATGAAATCGGGATAGATAGAAGACTGAGTCTGCTCCAAGAAGAAGTTGTTATCTTTTTGAACTTGTGAGATTACGTGTATGAATAAATAATTGTATGATTGTTATGTGCAATTATACCTGTATTATATAGTTTTAGTATGATTGCATAAATAGTATTAGAGCAGTAAAGAACCCGAGGTTGATTGTACATGCTGAAATATCGAAGGAAACGATTTATTGATGTTGAACTTCAATTGGGAGTATTTAGTGAAATTTTAGAATTTTAGGAATATTTTAAAGGATATGATCATATAATAATCATTAAAGTAAGGTTTTAATCTTAATTACTTTTGAAAAAAAATTTCTAACACCCTAACTCGGCATCACTTTAGCGTATGTTGGGTTAGGGTCGTTATAACTATGCCATAATAGTTTATATCATTTATATTCATTTTTTAGTTGATAATTAATCTTTTAAGGGGGGAGGGGTGTATGGGTGTATTCTATCAACAAACAAGGGAAAATACCAATTTCCCCCCTGATTTTTGACACTTGTAATACTTAGCTACTTGCTATTTCAAAACTACATTTTACCCCCCTATTATTATAACTATAATACTAACATTTCACTATTTGAATAAAATTACTTTATTACCCTTAAGAGGAAAGGACTTAAACCACAACTTGACCCAACTCTATTTTTTTAAAAAGAAAACAATTTTGGTAATGGGAGTTTGAACCTTGGACATTAATATTAAAAATTTAAATTTCAACTATTAAACTAAATCAATAATAACTAATTGTGAGCATAAATTAGATAGATAATTATATAAATATCAATTTAAAAACTCAAACAAATAATTTGAATAAAATTATTTAATGAAAAATAATTTCAAATTAAAAGTTACTAACAATTAAAAAAATTTGAAGTCATAATATAATAAATTTATATCTTGTCATTTTTTAAAAATTTAAAATCAAATCAAATAAAAATAAGGAATAAAATCTAATTCTTTTGTAAAAATAATTTATGAACACCATATTTTATTAAACCTTGTAATGAATAAGGTTATTTTTTAAATGTTATAATCTAAAATCATATTATTTAATAATTTGTAACACCCCTAAGTGGTACATATTATGTATACATACACGTTATTTTCTATTGGTTTGTACGTAAGTAGCTTAGTACACTTAAGATATTTCTTTTGAAATATTATATGGGTGTATTTAGTATTAAATAAGTGTTTACTTAAGAAAGGCCCAAATATAAAATTAGAGTATTAATACATGGGTGTATTTAGTACTAAGTGTTGGTGTACTTAGTAAGGTCCAAATTACAATTCTAACACTAAGTATAAATACATCATATTTCTTGTTTTAGGAAAAAAAAAACATCATTTTGCAGATTTTAAGAGAGAGAGAATTTGAAGAGAAAATTTAGTTTTCAAGGAGAAATTAAGAAGATTTAAGATAATTTTCTCTTCTCTTTAAGATTTATTGTGTTATGGAAGTATATTTTGTATAAAGACTACGTGAATATGTTGAGTATATATTGATTTGAATCATTTGTGGTTATGAATATGATTTTGTGATGGAATTGATGAAGGAATTGGTAGAAGATAATTATTGTTGTCAAAGGAAGCTTTTGCAGAACTTAGACCTTGAACAGTAGCTTGATCCGAAAATTTTATAACTTTTTATATGTCTTATTTTAGAAAACTGATTTAACTAGAAATATTAGACATCAAACGGGTCATGATAAATTTTATTTCATTTGAAAATGTTGAATTTTCGATTTTATATGAATTTTCCGATCTGACTCTAAGATACTGAAAAATGTTGATTTCTGCAGAATAATGAATTATACAACTTTTTGGATTAATCAAATGGTCTCTAAAAGTTACGAAAGTTTATAAAACTATTTCTACTTATGTTTATTACAACATATTAAAATTTCATGTCCTGATTCTATGTATATAATATGTTATGAATTTTCGAAGTAGTCTATATCACTGAGAATGTGCAGTTTACAGAATCTGTGTCTATATGATTTTTGCAAAGTTTCATAGCCATTGGATAAGTGTTTAATTTATTAAAAATCAGAAACTTAGATATACTCAGTGGTACTCTGTTTTTGGGGCCAAGTGGCTAAGTGTTACAAGTGACAAAAAAAATAGTTTTAAATTGAATTAAGGATCTATATTTTTATATGAGATTATATAATGTTTCATTATGACTATATTCTGATTTCATGAGAAAATGATATCATTAAAGATATAAGAAAAATCGTTGATGGGCCTAAAGACAGAATTATGATGTTAGTTTGATGAAATGTTGTATGTTTGATTTTGTGTAATATGCCTTATGAGATTAATTTTGATTTTAGGATTTATGTAATTGTGTTATCTTGCTGAGAACATCAAGAGGTAAGTATACTAGACTTTTTAAATAGGATCACAATGAACATATATATTTATGTGTGACTATGTTATAAATGTTTTGGAATTATGCATTAATATGCAAGTATCAATTTGCTTATGATTATATGCCAAAATATTTGTTTACAACTTTGTGTTTATATGTTGTGCATGAGTCATTGAGCATTGGCATTAACATGTACATATGTATGAATGATTTTGAGAAATGAGAAAGTGGTATTTTAAGAAAAATATTTGCGAAAGTTAAGACTTTGTATTTTTTTAAGGGTATCCAAATTTATTACTTTCTTAGTAGGCAATTATAAGTGTTTGGAGCCTTTTGATATGTGTGGCAATTCCTTTGGTTTGGTATATTTGATATGTGTTATATATTCCGTATGACATGGGAGAGACCTTTGGGTACCCTTAGGACTTGTGAGTCTTCACAATTGTGCGTCGACAGATTTGTGCATATGGGAGGACTCATCGATGATTAGGGCGAGGGTGTGGCTCTTACCTTCAGGCATGAGTATTTATTGTGTGTGAAATTTTGTGCCCCACTTGTTGATACCCCATATACAGAAAGTTATCGACGGGCGACTCAGGCTTAATATGTGATATGTTATATGTGAAGTCCTACTAAGTAGTAATTGAATGAAGATATTCCTAACTAAATGTGAATGAAAGTTTAAAAGTGAGTTAGTGATTTGTACAAGTTTGATGTGATTTTGTATAATGTATTTTGGAATGAACATAGCTATTATCATATTACATATTCATCTCATGCATTATATATTTATTTATATATATATGTATGTGTTTTGTTTATGAAAAACTAGTATACTTACTGAGTTTATACTCATTATAGTTTATCGTGATTCTCAGATAAGTGATCGTGTGCATTGTGGATTTGGTGAAGCTTCTGCTGTCCCTTGGTTCTCTAAGTTTAGGATATTGGCTTGTATTTTATTTCTAGTTGAATAAACATTTTGGCTTGAAGACTAAACACTAAAAACTATTTAAATAGATTTTTGTATTAATGAATATTGACGAATTTTTCTTAGTGAAATGTATTTTTTTTTATATATTCTGTGGTTGATAGATCACTTTTTGATTTTTACAAGTTGAGGTGTGACATAATTATTCAAAAAAATTTAAAAATTAAAATCAAATTATAATCTTAATATAAATTTAATTTGGTTAGGGGTAAATATGAAAAATAATAAAAAAATATTAACTTTTAATGGCTAAATTGTCATTTTTAGGGAGGTAAAATATAGTTTTAAAATAGTAGGGAGGTAAGTGGTACAAGTGTAAAAAATCAGGGGAAAAATTGGTATTTTTCCAACAAACAAAGCAACACAACCCATACTTAAGCAAGGCACAACCTAAGATATCAAATTCATTAAGATTTAACGTTATCAGATTATTCACACAAATATTTTTCTAAGTGTTTCGTGCCATTGTTAATCGATTATCAGAATTACTTCTAATGTCCTACGACAAAAAAGTAAATTTGCAAATTGAAGCAGTTGCAACACATAGTGGTCGAACAAATCTTTATCTACAACTATCATACAACGAATGGAGAAGTTTTAAGAAGTAGATAACTTACAAGTTTGAAGCTTTATTGATTGAACATAAATGATCGCCAGAAGTGTGGTGGAGTTAGTTCATAGAATGGCGAGGAAAGCTTTTGAAGAGCATAAATTGCCGTTATGCAGAAAGTTTACGAGAAGGTAAAATGGTGATAGGAAGTGGGTTATTGATTTTATAGCAATTTTTCTTTCCTTTACGTTCAAAGGTATAGTGAAGATTGACGGCCATGATTACACCAGGACAATAGATGCTAACATTGCCCTCTCACACTTAAATAATAGATACGGTAGACCAGTGACAAATAAACATTTGGCAAGATAGTGAAAGATTTAACCAGAAGTCATTATTGTGGCATTATGGGTATAATTAATGACAGGAAATTTAAAATGTTTAGTGATCAAGTCGCTAGTGAAAGTGTTAATTTCACTAAAAACTAGGGGTTTTAGTAATGTCTGGCTATGATCATTTCAAGATTGCCGGTTATGTTTGGTTCAAGATTGTCGATTATGTTCGATTCAACGTTGAGCTCAATATAACATGACGTCTTGTTTAGTTTGATAAAAATAGTTTAAGTGTGAAGAGAGATGATTATGTTCAATTATTCAAGACATTTCAAGTACCAATTGTGCTAAGCTTATTATTGTTTGTGATCAATCTAAAAGTTTGTAAAGGGAAACGCTATTTACAGATCTTGTCAATTTTGGAATTAGGAGATAAGTGATTGGCCTATTAAGTGTGCTTAAGTCCAAGTTAGTATCTTACTTAAGTAAAGTTTCCAGTGAAAGTGAAAATTTCACCGAAAAATAGAGGGCTTAGTGTTTAGGGAGTTGACCTGGGTCAAGAAAAGTCAACAATCATTTAATCTAAGCAAGTGTGTTCGACATGAGTAAGAGGTGGAATCTGTTTAGATCTAGATTTGATCACGATTGGTCAATCAGATCCAGCTAGAATTGGCATTAAATAAGAGTAAGTAAATGAAGGATCATAGCTATTTGGGAAAATTTAAGTTAATAAATGTGCGCTATTATGTAATTATGAAGATTATTAAAAGCCGCTATTATGCAAAAATAATATGGTCATTAGGGGAAACTTAGTTCGAAAAATATTTCTTTTTAGCTCAGCATTAGATGAAGCACCGTATGAAGGAGTCTACTCAGCTCATACGAAAGTTAAAAAGAATAAATGCATAATTGTAACTCCCATGAGTATTAGATTAGTAATTGTTCATAATTGGATAATTATGAGGGTCTAGTTATGATCTTCAGTTACAAACTCAATATGGTCATTGGCTCATCCAAATCTCTATAAATATAAGGTAAAATGAGGCAAAAAAGTATACAATTCTTACAAATGTACAGAAACTCTGCTAAAATTTCTCTACGACTCCTACTTAACAAAAAATCTAATTTTCTAACTTAAGCATCAAAGGGTTCTAATTTTCTAACTTAAGCATCAAAGGGTTCTCGCTGAGAAAACTAGCTCCCTTTAATCATTTTTCTATTTTGCAGGAAATCCAAGGCTCAATGTATCCAACTCAAAAGGTCCTACATTAACTTCTTCCACACAGAATAAAACTTTCACAAATATGATATCGTCCATGTTCATCCTATTCATTTAAAGTAATACACATGAATACATATTCCTTATAAGCAAATAAAAAAACACAATAATAAAAAAACATCATTAGTCACGGAAAATATATCATCAACAATGTTCTAGCAGATTTATGATATCATCAACACATGAATACGTAAACAAAAAATGGCAACTCAATCGTGTATGGAATAAGCACAAAACGTGACAAAAATAGAACCTTGCATTCCGTAGCTTTCTTATTTCGATATTTTCTTCTGTTCATTACACAACAAAGTTTACCAATAACAATATACACACAACAAACACTAACCATGACTGAGACCACAAACCCATTTCTATATTTTTAACTCATTTCAAACTCGAATAGAGAAAACATTAAAGTACCACTTTCTTCAACAGGAAAAATGTATCCACAAAACAAACCATTAGCACAACAAAAATACCTGGAACAAATATACCCATTTTGTGTTTTAAAAAAAAAATTCTAAGGCATTAAAAAAAGAACTAAACCTACTATGTTTTATTCCAAACTAACAACCAACATCACATATCACACATCAAAGTAACAACTTTAAGTTCAGAAGACAACTTATTCTATTAAAGATGGCAAATGAGTTGAGCCAAGCTCGGCCTCAACACGAGACGTGTCGTACCAGCCCACAGGCTCGTGCCTTGCTGACTCATGGGCCATAGACTCGTGCCTTGCCGATCGTTGGTCATGTCGTGTCGGGCCAGCTATGCTAGCGCACCTAATTTAAGTTGGATTACTTGTTTCACTTTTAATAAAAAAAATTTACGATTCTCACCATTCAAACCCAAGTCCTTTTAGAATAAGACCAACAACCCTACCATCTAAAAAACTATACGTTTTTATGAAAAATTTAAAATTAACTGTATTTAATAAAAGTAAGAGTATTTATATATTAAAAATATTATTTTTGAATTGTTATTATTAATACAAAATTATTTGTATAATATAACCATAATTTTATCTTTAATAATTATTAATATAATTTTATTACCATGATCTTTTCATAATTTTTTTTATGGAACAATAATTATATCTTGTATCATAATTTTTAAGTCTAATAAAATAAATTTGATTAGAAATTAATTATTTTTTTGAAAAATTAATTTTAAAAAGTTTCAAAAATGTATTTAATTGAAATTTGATTTTAGATTTTAAAAATAAAATTTTATTTGAGATTTGAAATTGAACTTTAAAATTTGACTTTGAAATTAAATTTTGATTTTGAAATTTAAAATTTAAAATTTGTATTCATTTATAATTTTGTATTCATATATTGATATGATTATATTGATTTATTTATTATTGTAATATTAAATTACTATATTTAATTACTTATTAATAAAAATAGCATTTATGCAAATTACTAAAATTTAAAATTTGTATTCATTTATAATTTTGTATTCATATATTGATATGATTATATTGATTTATTTCTTATTGTAATATTAAATTACTATATTTAATTACTTATTAATAAAAATAGCATTTATGCAAATTACTAACTGTAGTTGATATCATATTATATATTTTTTATTCTATATGTCAGTATGAATTTAGAACTTTTGGTTAAGTTATGATCTAAATGTAATTAGTTATTGTTTTAATTTAATAATATTAAATTATAATTTTTTATTTGTGATTAATAAACAATAATTAATGATTATTTAATTGATGATTGTTATCAATTATTTTATGAAAAAATCAAATATTTATTTTCTTCTGTTTTTTTGATAATATGTGAAATGGTGATTTTGAAAGGTTTCAATGTTGTATGTAGTGAAAGAATACAAAAGGTTGCTTCTATATTACAAGGATATATATATATATATACACACACACACACAAACACACACAAGTACATGCCAATAGAAAAAGAAGTAATTGCCACGATTACAGCCTTGACTAAAGGAAGACTATAAAGAGGGAATTATACAAGCTGTAAAATATAATACAATAAATATTAATATTATACAGTAAGAGCATTGATGAGTGGTATTATTCTTTTCTAATATGCCCCTTTGATCGCGACTATGCTAACCGCAAGTGCACGGGTCGTATCAAGTAATAAAGTGATAAGAAAAGATATCGTCACACGAGGATTGATATTCAAATTAACTACTAAGTACTATAGTTGAAAGGCCAATTTTATCTAAACAAACTAAATCGATTAATTGTAATAGGAAATAATACTAAAAACACAAATATTAATAAATGTGGAATAGAAATTTAGTTTAAAAATTATAAAAGATGAAAGATGCAAGGATGAATTACCTAGGTCATGTTTGATACGCAGGACTGTACTGTATAAAATAAGTAGATTGGTCAACCTTTTAGTTATCCAGGTGTAAATTAGAACACTCTCTGGACTGTAATAAATATTAAATTAATACAGTCCATGTATTAAAAAAAGAGACACATCAAAGGGTGGGGTCTTTGTTTGGACTGTATTAAATTTTACCTATCACGTTATTTTTTCCCTTTTTTTTATTGCCTCAACAAACAAATTGCGTCTCTTCGTATCTCATTTAACTAACAAAAAAAAAACCCTAAAATTGAATTGGGATTATTCTCTCACTTTCAAATCATATCCAAGAAGTTTTATAGTCGATCTTCAACTCCATTGGTAGCTCACTCCTCTTACAAGTAATATACAAAATCACTCATATTTTTATTTTTGAGCTTTGAAAAAATTGTTTGTGATTTTTTTATAGTATTTTTTTATTCTTTATTCTTTTTTCAATTCTATGAAATTTTGTTAGGTCTAAATTACTTTAGGATGATTTGTTTATACATAATTGAGTTAAAATATAAAAGAAATTCCTTCCGCAAACAAGAGATAAAAATAATTAGGTAAACACATGCAAGGAATAGGTTCTATGAATTTCGTTGATGGTTAGAAAATTTGGGTTGATTAGGTCACCCAAATTAATAAAAAAAACACTGAAGCTTTTTAATATATAATATTAGAAGATACTATATTTTTGTATATTAATATTTATTTTAGTTTAAATGCCTCCTGTAAAATAGTTTGCAGCTTTTTTTATTTGGTAGCTTTTTTTCTATTGGTTTAGATCCCAATTCCGTGTAATTAAGCAAGCCCTGCCACCATTTTCCACCTAGACAAAAACATGGGGAAATTTAGTCAATTGCGGTAGCCTAATGTAATATATCATTATCATAGGTGATAAAAATAGTTTGTTTTAATCAATATTCAGGGCATGTTTGTTATCTTTTATGTTTATGCTTAAATTTGATAATATTTGGTAATTAAAACATTTATATGATAATGGAGTATGGCATGTTAGTATGGAGACAATATTATATGCAAACTTTTGAGAATATATGATAGTGGAGCTTAATTTAATTTGGGTTGTTAATGTGATGGCAGCATATAAACTAAAATATGTAATAGGTAAGTAATACTTAATTAATGTTTAATATTCTTAGATGATTAAGACATAAATTAATAGCTTAACATAGAAATAATAACCTAGGAATAGATATTGTTTGATTGCTTGCAGAAGACTAAAATAAATTCATATTATATTAGTATGTTAGTGTGCATTATTATAACCCAGGAATAGATAATGTTTGATTGCTTGTAGAAGACATAAATTTCCTTACTTAAAATCATATTATATTATTTATATTAGTATGCATTATTATATTTTTTAAAAATATAAATTTTAATACAATCCAATAAGTTACTATACCAAACATAGGTTAAGTTATAATTAGTTCAATACGGTGTTGTACCAAATAAAACATGGGTTTTCATTTAATCTATTTCAGTACAGTACATTCCAATACAATTCAGTCCAATACGTGCAACCAAACGCACCCTTAGGGTCTTGATTTTACTTATTGATCACTTGTTTCTCCTAATTGGCCATTATTAATGTATTTTGGTCTAATTCCCTAATCACAAAAATTAAGTTTACCTTAACACCTCTCCCCACCGTAAGTTAAGGTTTTACGCACAATGATTCAAATTGATATCCCTATCTAACCCAAATAATTATATGCTCATTAAGCATTACTTGTTATTTAACGCTTAGAACCCAATTCACCTCTCGGTTTATTAAAATCCTAATCGTTAACTTGTTTATCTAGATGTCGATTACCTCCCAATCTCACAACTATCTACATTGTGTTTACTTAGTCCGACAAACAAATTAATCTTTCCCAAGACTTAATTCATCCATCTTCAATTTAACCAATTCATTAATTAATTAACAAATCAGAACATTAAGCAACATAAACACAAGTGAATCAAACCATAACAGCATTAATAACATGCCAATTAATTAAAACATAGTTTAGACAAGATCCATCAAGACCCTAAATTAGGAAAACTAGCCAACCATCACAAATGACAGCATAACAATCAACATGTATTCCATAATCATAAGTTCAACAATTAAAGTTCAAATGAAATAAAAAATGAGAGTTTAAAAGTTTAGGAAAACTAAACTAGAAATCCAAGCTTCAATGATCCTCCTTCAAATCCTCTTCCAAGGGCTCCAACTTGAGTCACTTCAGTTCTCTCTCTAGGATCTTCACTTGTTCTTCCCCTTTCTCACTCAAAAACCTCTCAATTTCTATTCTAGGTTCCTCCTCTTTGGTTGCTATCATCCTAAAACATATAAACCTAAAAGATACTCAAATTAGGCCATTGGGTGATGATCTCATGGCCAAAAATCATCCAAACACATTCAGGGGGAGTTGGAGTGCCCAAAATTCGCGTTGGGGCACCCATGGGACAGAACGGGTGGTGCAGCCACGCACCTCCGTGGCACTGCTGCGCCATCCTCGCTGCAAAAATAAGATTGGAGCGTGGCACGACCATGTCATCCTCTCCAGCTTTGATTTCCTTGCAATTTAGTCCTTTTAGTTTTGCATTTTAGTCCCTGTTTCCTTTGCAACTTTTCCAACGTTGCTTTCTCGAGCCATTTTCATCTTCAATGCCCGTTTGCTATATTTTCTATGAAAAACATTAAAATTCATCAAATATTAACTAAACTTGAGGATTTACAAAATAATTCGTCTCGAAATACCCGATAAATGCATATTCTACGCACTTATCACCCTTCATGATGGTGTTGCCATTGAAAAAATCAATCTTGGAACATAGTTGATCATGACGATTGCGAGACAATGATTTGGTAAGTGCATTAGCTAATTGGTCGGCTGAAGAGACATGGGATACCAAGTTCTTGTAAAAGTGACTGAGCCCAACAAAGTTCAGCAGTAGTAGAGGCCATAGATTGGTATTCAACCTCAGTAGATGAACGCGCTATTGTACGTTGCTTTTTAGAGCTCCATGAGATGGGATTTGAGCCAAGAAAAACAATATAAGCTCTTGTTGATGTTTGATCATCCTTGTTGCCTGCCTAATCAGCATCAGAGAAGGCATGAAGGATGAGTGGAGAGTTGCAAAGAAGAATTCCGTAAGAGGTAGTGCCCTTCAGATAGAAAAAGAGTCTTTTAACAGTTGTTCAATGATTAGTTATAGGCTTGTGCATGAATTGCGAAAGCTTATTATAGAAAAGGCGATGCCAAGTCTTGTGAACAAAAGATACTGAAGGCTTCTGATAACTTGATGATATTCAGTAGGTTTCGTCAAAGCGCTCCCATCTAAAAGTAAAAAGAGCTGCTCGTTGACACAGGTGTATGAACTTCCTTTTCATGATACATCTTGAACACTCTAAGCGATCATGAATTTTTTTTATGAGAGAAAAGCCCCCTCATTTGTTTTAGTGACCTCGACACCTAGAAAATAAGATAATGCTCCAAGATCCTTAACAAAAAATCGTTCTCCAAGTAATTTGATAAACCGATCCACCACCTATGAATCATTTCTTGTAATAATGAGATAATCTATGTACACCAAAAGATAAATAGTTACTCCATCCAATCTTAATATAAATAAAGAATTATCTGATTGAGAGTTAACAAAGCTGAATGATAGATGAAATTGATATAGCTCTGTGTACCAAGCACGAGGTGCTTGTTTTAGTCCGTATAGGGCTTTACGAAGCTTGCACATATGAGTCAAAAAATTGGCATCAACAAATCCTGGCAGTTATGCAATGCAAACATCCTCAAAGATGCAGCCATGTAAGAAAACATTATTTACGTCACGTTGTCGTAAATCCCATTTATGTGAAAGTGCTAAGTAAAGGACAATACGAATAGTTGTGGATTTAACCACAAGACTAAATGTGTCTGTGTAAGGCCAAGACGTTAATGAAAGCCCTTTGCTACTAAACAAGCTTTGTACCTATGAATGGAACCATCACGATTTCGTTTGATATGAAAGACCTATTTGCACCCAATTAAATTGTATGAAGAATTTGGTGGTAGCAATTCCCAAGGGCCCTTTTTGAGTAATGCATTGTACTCCTCTAACATTACAGCTCGCCACTTTGAATACTTGTTGGCTTTGGTAAAGGAGGTAGGTTTAAAAGTAGGTTAAGAAGTGGTGAAGAAAGATGTTTTATTGAAACGTAAAAGTGTTTAGTGGGCTTGTGGATGTTATTTTTTGAGCAAGTAAGAATAGGATGAATAGGTTTGGAATATTATGTGATAGTAAATGGTTGTGATTTGGGAGAAGGATAGGACGAGAGATCTACATAGAAGTTTCCTGAATAAGAAGGAGAATTAGATAGCAAATGAGATTGATTATGCACCAATAAAGAAGAGGAATTTGAATAGGGTTGATTGGAAGGAAGCGCGACATTTTCGTGCATGATAGGAGGTAAAGATGAAGATGTAACCGAACGAGATAAAGAAGGTAAGTTTGACTAATTCGTGGTGGAATATGTTGAAGTGTCGATGGAGGGGATAGTTGACACAATCCCAATTGGCTTGTGCATGATTAAAGGCGTAGAAAATGGGAGTGGTTCATGTGATGTAACTGATGTGGTAGATACAACATTTAAGGAATGATATAAAGTGTGGACTTGATTGTGATTTTTAAGTAAAGGAAGTGATCGACTTAGTAGATTTGAAATGGAGAGCACGTGAATTGGCGTAGAAAAATGATTTTTATGAATTTCAGGCACCCAATATGCAAAATTTTCATTAGTAACACGTGGGAGTTGGGAAGGAATAAATGAATAAGGAAAAATATCTTCAACAAATTCAATGTGTAATGAAATATAAACACGCATTGTTATAGTATCAAGGCATTTGAAAGCACTTTGATTGAGTGAATATCCAATAAAAACACAAGGTTTGGACCGAGGTTCAAGCTTATTTTTAGGACAAGGTTTGAGCCAAGGATAACAAAGAACCAAAAATTTGTAATTTATCATAATTAGGAGCACGTCTAAACAATTTTTTAAAATGGTGAAACCATAGATAAAATAGGAGTAGGCATGCGATTAACTAGGTAAGTGGCAATAAGACATGCATGAGACCAAAAAAAAAGAGGAAGAGAAGCATGATAAAGAAGAGTGAGCCCGTTTAAACAATATGATGATGACGCCGCTCTGTTGTCCCATTATACTCGGGAGTATGCAGTGGCATGAGAAAATGAGAAATACCGGGAATTTCATAAAAGTGTTTTAACTTTTGATATTCTCCACCACCGTCATAGTAAATAGAAATAATATGATGATTAAAGAATTTTTCAACAATTGATTTGAATTTAGGAAAAATTGTGAAGACCTCTGATTTTCTTTTCATTGGAAATAACCAAGTATAATTGGTTAAATGATCAACAATATAACATAATAGTTATATCCATCATAGGATGGAATTGGGGAAGGGCCACAAATATCCTAATAAATTAACTCAAGTGGAACGTTACTTGTGAGAGAAGAGTTGGAAAAAAGAAGCTTTTGCATTTTATTATAGTGACAAGTATTATAAGAAAGTTTTGATAAAGACTTGGAAGATAAAGGTAAGTTATAGGAATGAACTACATGACGTAAAATGTCTAAAGAAGGATGACCAAGGCGGCTATGCCACCTATGAGCAAAAGCTTTAACACTAGTAAAAGCATGAAGAGATGAAGATGAAGATGAAGACTTAATAGATGGTGCATGATCAGGCCACTCATAAACGTCATCTTTATCTTATCCTTCTAGTAGGACTATTCCTGTGCGTAGATCCTTCAGAACAAAAGAAAATGGTAAAATATCAATAGAAACATTGTTAGTTGAACAAAGTTTATATACTAAAATCAAATTCTTTTACATATGAGGAACACATAAAACATTAGAAAGAATGAAGTGTTTGGAAGTGGACGGTAGAGTGGTGGAACTAGTATGAGTTATAGAAAGACCTTTACCATCTCCTATCACAATGTCATCTGCCCCATCATAATCAGTACAAAGTGAAAGATTATGAAGATCAGAAGTAACATGGTGAAAGGCACTAGAGTCAACAAGCCAGTTGGGTGATCCATTGGATGATTGAGCAGTATAAGAAGCATAAGACGGAGAAGCAAATGGCATGCGAGGAGCTGTTACATTAAGAAGGAATGCTGGCACACATAGCCATCAGGCTACATATTGAAGCTTGCGACATTTTGTTGTAGGATTTTCGAACTTAAAACATATTTGGCAGATAACCAAATTAGAAATCTGACCATTGTTCAGTTTTCATTTATTGCTGGAACTTTGACCTTGTTTTTGTTGATATAGAGACTTGCTTTTGTCATTTTGATTGTTACCGTTATAACTCTGGCCACCTTTATTAGCATAATTGGTAGTGATAGTGATAATTTCTTCATGCATTATTCCCGTTTTAAGAGAAGCTTCAAAGTTAACAAATTTACCATGAAGTTCCTCAAAAGAAATTGGTGATTCTCAAGCCCAAATAGCGGCAGCAATTTCTTTATATTCTTCACCAAGTCCATCAATGATTATAAGAACCAAATCTTCAAGATTAAGAGGTGCATCAACCTTAGCAAGATCATCAGCAAGGCTTTTAACAATCTGCATATAATCAATGACAAATCATGAGCCTCTAGTAACCTTCGAGAGGTCACTCTTGATTTGCATATCTTGTCCTTTGGAGGGCTTAGAGTAGGTGCTTTCCAATTTTTCCAATCCTCAATTGAACTCTTTCAGTGGCGAATGAAAGGAATTATACTCGAAGAAAATGATGCAACAAGAGCACTAAGAATAAGTTTGTTTTGCCAAACCCAAAGTGAATATGCTGGATTGGTCTTCTCAACTCCATTATCATTTAGAGTTGGAGAGGGACATGGATATGTACTTCAACAAATCCCATTAGATCATATCCAATGAGAAGTGCGTCAAATTGAATTCTCCAGGAAGAATAAGTACTAGTGATGTGTTTGAGAGGTGCTTCTGCAACGAAATTAATCGAGATTAATGGGTTTGAGAATTCAATGGGATTGGTTACTGTGATATTTGAAAAAGAAGAAAAAGAGGTTGAGTTTGCAAGATTGGCCATCGTGAAATCTCGTGAGAGTTTAGTGCTTTGATACCATAAAAGGTTTCAATGTTGTAAATAGTGAAAGAAGACAAAAGGCTGCTTCTATATTGTATTACAAGGATATATATATATATATATATATATATATATATATATATATATATAAGTACAGGTCAAGGGAAAGAGAAGTAATTACCACCATTATGGCCTTGACTAAAGGAAGACTACAAAAGGGGAATTATACAAGCTGTAAAATATAATACAATAAATATTAATATTATACAATGAAGAGTATTAATGAGTGATATTATTCTTTCCTAAAAGATTTTGCATATGAAAAATTAATTTATTAATGTTGAAAATATATAATAAATTTGATTTATACTAAGAGGCTTAATGAAAATTTTAAAATTGATGATACATTTTTTAGTAATAAATTAAAAATATAATTGTAGAAACTAATTTTTGTTAAATATTTTAAATATGTATTCAAATCAATAAATAATATTTATTTAAAATTTATATTAAATTTAATAGAGATCACTGTATAATTAAATTATTATGTAAATACTTAAATACTAAATCAGAAAACGATATGAGTTGCCCACACCGTTATATCTTCCCTTCACAATTACTCATTGTTAATGTTATGTAGAATATTTTTATTTTTATAATTTTATTATCTTTTTAGAGAATTTTATATTATATAAAGTAATTTTATAATTTCAATAAATTATTTTATATAAACATAATAATTAAAAATTGTTAAAGATAAAATGTTACATTATTATTAATAAAAATAACAGTTAGAAATAATAAATTTGAATTACCTTAGATTATAATTTTTTATCAATATCATAATTTTAAAATATTACTTTTATTAATATAAATTAAAAATGTTTGCTTCTTAAATAGTATGTGTTAAAAATAATTTTACAAATGATTGTAAGTAGCCCAGTAGTAATGTTGATTGATTATTATCTTAAACTCCAATGTTTGATTCCAACCAATGTAAAAAATTTATCAATTTTTCAAAGTAAAAAGAAAAGTCAAACTAGCTAGCGAGCTAGCCCAAGCACAAGCCCGGCATAGCCTATGTGGGTCGGGCTTCATGGGCCATGTCGAGCTCAAAGATTTAGAAACAGACTCGACCTAGCCCAGCACGACTATTGTGCATGCCTTGACAACCCAACAAGTGAGCCCCCTTGGACCTCAAATTTTGGCCTGGCCCAGCCCGTTTGGTACCTGCACACTGTATAACAAGTAGTTTGACTCAAATCAACCTAAATTTATTGCCAAAGATTTTGCCTTTTTCGCAAACTGTCGCGATAACATTGTTCAATAGTGCGACAACTTGTAAGTTAGACAAAGTTTTAGGTCTTTTGATGGTTAGTATGTAAGTTAGAGGTGGCAAAATGGGCAAGTTGGATCGAGCACGGCACAGTCTGACACTATTCACAAGCTAGGCAAAGAAAAAAAGCCTGTGGACATTGTCATGCCGCCTTGAATAGTGTTCGTACCATAATGGGCCGAGAAGAAAAGTATGTGGGCTATTGTTCATCCCATAAATAGTGAATAGTATAATACCACTATTTAATGTATACAATGGTACTGTATAGCCATTATGCACTGTGTAATACTGCACAGCCACTATTCACTGTGTAATACTGTTCATGCACTGTAACTGTACAGCCACAATTAATTAATTATTTTTGATTAATTAATGATTAATATATATGTAATTTAATTTGGTATATAATTTAATTTAAGTTTATTTAATTAATATTTAAGAGAATATTTTACTTTAATTTTAATAAACAAGTAACTCATTTTTCTCAATAAAATATAAACTATTAATTATATGTAGACTAAATTTATTTTTTTTAACTATACAGAATTATTTTTGTCTTTATATAATAATAAGGATAAATGAGTCATTTTATTCTATTTTGGAGCATTGCTAAGTACTTATCAAAAAATAAAAGGTATTACTGAGTATTGTTAAAAATTAAGGTTATTTGTTAAGATTTACAAGAAAATAAGGGTTAAAAATGATAATTACCCTACAAAATAAAATATCAAGTTTATGACTTGATTCTTTAATTTGCTCAAGGCCATTATTCTTTTCTTGAATACCTTCATTTTGAATGTTCTTCGAGTCTTCGCAATTGCATTCTAATTCTTCATGCTAGGAATAAAATAATAAATGCTACCAAAAAATGTGGTTTGTTAAGAATATCAATATTTGTTATTATAAAAAATAATAAGTTATAAGCTTTAAGGCTAACACAATTTTTATATGTGTGGTGTTGTAAGTATAGTGGAGATAATGCTTAATCAAAGCTCCAATTGAATACAAAGAGAAAAGAGAGAAAGAAGAACTCACCAGTTGCTTTGGAGAAGAAGCGGTTGCTTATTTGATTACATTATTCACACTTTACATTAATAGTTACAAATGAATGGCTAAGATTATGCCAACCCTTAAACCATTTGGATGGCTAGGATTTTTCCATGTACATATGTTTACAACAAATATAAAAAAATACTACCTACCCATCCCCTTTCCATAAATAAGGCCAATTAGGTCACATAAACAACAAAGTCAAGTTGGGTTGTTACTGTTTCTTCCTTTAGTTTAATTCGCACTCGCCCAAATGACATTTAAAGAGCTGCTCTAAGGATGGTTTAACACACATACCCTCAGTTGTTGTGGTAGGATCACGGACATGCTTTTGACATGCCCCGCTCACCCTCACACACTTTTCGTCTCGCCCATTCCACTTACAGGGGTACCGTTCATGTAGGACAACATTTATCCATGAACTTGTGTCCTTGCATGCTCCAAAAATTGGGTGAGAATCTTGCATACTCGTGCACTGAGAATTAAGCACTACCTTGCTTGTGTGCCTTCTAAGCTTTCTTATATGCTTCGACAGTCTGTAACATCATGCCCCTGTGATCTTGATGTGATCTACTCCACCATCCTATCTCGCACAAATAATTTAAATTATTTTTAAGAATTTTTGTTGTTTAATTTTATGTCGGCTTCTTGTCTTTTATCTTTTAGATTAACCAATGTTTATGATTAATTACAATTTAACCCCTGGTATTTCTCTTTCGAAACCTATCTTTTTTATCTTCAAATTGATAAGTGAGTATTTTACGCACATATCTTAGGGTTTCAAACTTAAATATGTGCAGAAATTCTCAACCGCTAGTGTTGTTTGATAAAATTTTATATTTTTGTGCAAAAAATATAAAGAATCTTGGTCTAAAGTAATTAACAGCAAACGATGACTAAAATGCAAGTCATCAAAATGGGGACCAAAATGTAACACAATTAGGGACTAAAATGCAAAATATTCAAAGTTAGGGAAGCATAGCACTCGCAGAGCAAGCAGCTTGGCTCACGCACGTGCTGCTCATCAGAACAGGTGATGCATGTGCGCCTTCATAGATGGCTAGGTTTAATGATATTTCCTTGCGTTTTTGGCCCATTCTAGACCTTCAATATCCTATGGATGGCAAGATTTGGTGTTGTTCGAGGTTTTATTCTTTCTCAATCATGCGCCACCATCCAAAATTTAAAAGTCTACTTTTAGAGTGAGTAATGTAGAACAAGAGCAAAAATTTCCAAAGAGAGAAGGGGTAGAAATCATCATCTTGAAGATTTTGGGAGAAGACTTGAAGATTGATTATTTAAAGCTTCTTTATCACTAGTTTATTCCCTTCAACTCTATTATTTTTATCTTGAATTTCATGTGGATTTTCTTGTTTTAACCACTTTAACAGTATGAATTTCATGAATTAAGTCTTGTTAGTTATTGGTATGTTAGGCTAGATTTTTATGTTCTAGGATCTTGATGTAACCTAACTAAATCATGTTTTGATTAATTTTGGAATTTATAACTGTTATTAATTTTTAGTCACTTGTGTTTTTCTTGCACTTAATTTGTTGCTTGATGAATTATTTGATTGATTATGAATGAATGAGTGCTAGGGATAGTTAAATTTGTTCACAAGATTCAAAAAACACATATTAGCATACTAAGAGTCGTGAAGACTTCAATAACTAGATAATCATATAAATATTAGGGAATCAAGTAACTGAGAGGTGAGTGAATCTCTAGGAGTTAATAATAAGTCGTGTTAGAAGAATGAGTAGCTAATTAAGTCAAATAAGAATATTGACTGGGTTAACTACACATAGGAGTTAGTTCAACATTTAGGAGAAGGAACGAGGTTAATTAAAACTTGTAATTAGTGTATTAAAAATGAAAGCATTGCAAATTCCCAATTAGAAGAAACATGTTGAAGGTTAAGTGAAATCTTAGGACCATTTCCATATCAAATTCCACAAACTCACTCTATTAGCTTTAATTTCTTATTTCTATTTTTGTAAATCAAGTTAGTTGTTTATAACGTTTATATATAGTCTCATATTTTCTTGCCTATACACTTATCATATGTGTAGATAAAATCAATTTACCATAATTGTAGTACTTAGTTTAAAATCTTTAAAAACTTAGTCATCGTGGATACGACAACCCCTTTTTTATCACTATGCTACTTGTATGACTGATGTGCAAATTTTAATATGCTTACAAGTGCACAAATCATTAATAGCTAATGATAAATTCACCCCAAGGTCGATCTCTCAAGGAATTGTAGTGGTTTAGATTCTTATTTATTTTCTTTATGTTACTAAATTTAATAAATAATAAAGTCCTAAACACTCACTTAATTTGTAATTTGATGCGATGTTAAACAAATGAATTAACTTGCTAAATTTAAAAAAAATAATAATAATGACAATAAATTAAATCCAATGAAATCAAATGGGAGTTGGTTAGCTATCTACTCATGCATTGAAATATTAAGTAAATTAAACAATTATCCTAATGTTTAGATTATTGATCTTTTCACTATGGCTAGAGAAATCCAATGATCATGGCAATTCTCACTTGCAGTTAACTAAGTATATCCTTGATGTGAGGCTTTTACTTAATTAATTAAATTAATTACAAGAAAATGATATAACCATTTAAATTAAACCAAATCAATGGATCCAATTTAAACACTTGTTCAACATAGCTTAATTAAGGTAAGATGATGTTTCTAACACCTTAATTCTCATTTGTTAATTTTAATTATAAACAATAGATTATCAGTCTATAATTCATAATCTAAGGTATGAAGAATAATGAACAAGTAATAATCTTAAACATTCATTAAACATAATTCACAAAATAACCAACACAATCATAGTAGCTAAACCAAACTCCCACTATGTATTTAGCCTTCCATTATCAAGTTCAAATCAATGAAATTAAGTATGAAAGTGCAAAACACATAGAAGAACAAAATAAAAAGATTCAAATAAACTTATCTTTATCAAAGATTTTTTCTTGGGTCTGAAATGATTGATCGTCTTCTTCAATCCTTTGGTGGGAATTGCTTGATGAAGAATACAAAAACAACACAAACACTAGCTACAAATTTTTGAGTGACAACACTTAGATTATAATAAGTAAAGAAACAAAACAAGGAAAGAATTTCCTAAGAGAAATGAAAATCAAGAATAGCATGCCCTCCTTTTCAAAACCACCATTTATATAGGCAAGATAAAGGATGCTTTACATGTGTAGACACATACATGTTGCAGTTTCATCATATCTCTATCTGCCAAATTGTAGCTTCCTTATGGCTGACTCCCACACCAAATTAGAGAAAGTAGTATTCATACAATTTTTTAATAATTGAATAAGCTTTCTCATTCTTTAAGAATCATGCCATTTAGATTTCTAAAGGATAAGATATATTCAAAACCGTAAAGCATGCTCAAATTGACATTTTGACAGCTATTGTCTCAATGATGACTATCTTAGACAGCCCAGATGCACGATCTGGAAATTATACATAACATGAAAGTTTTATCTCTCTTTCTATTTGTTCCACCACTTCAAGAATCAACTCTATTGATGGTGTATCCAGAATGTTATGGCCAAAATACATAAAGGTGTATGTCAGTCCAGGTTGCACATAAATGAACAATGCTCAATAACATTCCTTCACACTTTCAGCACCTACCCATTCTGAATTTGCAACTATTGTCTAAACATGAATTATGTATAATTGAGGTATCTTTCACTTGCAAAAAGAATCATGCCATTTAAAGATGTCTACACAAAGTTATGGCCATGATAGTGATTCATGCTCAAGTGAGTTGTATGCAAGTGGATACTTTATATCTTTAATTGCAACTTGCACTCCTTTAACACCAATACACAAAAATACACCACATAAATACTTAAATACAAGTATTATACTCATGCCATCTTGTACAATTATACATATTTGCATGTATTTGATTTCTTGACCATGAAAACATGCAAATTAAAAGTATGACAATGAAATTTCACAATTTATGCACAAATAGGGACATTAAATTCAAAAGTGATGTAATAATGTCTTGTAAAATATATGTGAATGACTTTTAGATACTTATCAATGACACAATATATGTACAAGTTGCGTGATTGTGTAATATGTTTTTGGCATCATTGTCGGGGACTGAGAAGTTTTTAGGTTTACTAATATGCATAACATTGATTTTACTTTAGGCTTTTATTTTTTGTTTTATGGTAAAGTTTGCAAGTGCATGTAAAGAGCTCATAGCCTTGAACTTATTGCTTTAGATCTAGAAATTGAATTTGATGATTGAGAAAGGATAAAAGGAATCAATCTAGAGTCATGGAAGACAGAGAAAATCATAACCCACCACTATAACCATAACAACCAAGAGCACTTCGGGATTACTTCGGGGCATTGGTTAATGATAACTATCTGGGGATCTATCAACAAGCAATCATCACTAATAACTTCAAACTTAATCTTGCATTGATAAATATTTGGGTAAGGGTTTGTCTCATGAAGACTAATATTCATTTGGGTATGTTTTTGGAGGTGTATAACACCATCAAGATGAATGAAGTAAACTAATACTTGATTCGAATGATGTTGTTTCCATTTTCATTGAGGGACAAGGCTCAGGTTTGATTGCCATTCTTACAACTAGGTAATATCAATACATGGGAAGAATTAGCACAAAAATTCCTCACAAAGTTGTCTCTACCATCGAAGGCTTCATAGTTAGGGGGTGAAATTGCACAATTCAGACAGTTGGATTTGATTAAGAAGTATCATCAGTATGGGTATCAAGATTGATTCCAAATACAGTTATTCTATAATGGGTTGAATGGGCAACCTCACACTGAAGACGCTTATGCATTATTGGAAGAAATGGCTTGCAACAGCTACTAATAACCAAGTGAGAGGTCCATGGTGAAGAGAGTTGTAGGAGTTCATGATAAGTGTGTAGAATACGCACTTATTGGGTATTTCGAGACTTGAATTATTTTATAAATCCTCAAGTTTAGTTTATATTTGATGAATTTTAATGTTTTGTATAGAAAAGATAGCAAACGGACATTGAAGATGAAATCAGCTCAAGAAAACAGCGTCGAAAAAGTCGGAAAGGAAATAAGGACCAAAACGCAAAGTTGAAGGGACCAAAGTGCAAAGAAATCAAAGTTAGAGGGGATGGCATGGTAGCGCCATGCACACGGCCTAAGGCCATTTTGGCCGCAAGCATGGCGTGGTAGCGCCACACGTTCTATCCCATGGCGCTTCAACGCGAATTTTGGAGGCTTCAGCACCCCCTGGACGTGCTTGGATGATTTTTGGCTGTGAGATCATCACCCAATGGCCTGATTTGGGTATCTTTTAGGTTTATATGTTTTTGGGATGATAACCACCAAAAACCAAGCATCCAAGGATGGAAAATTTGGGTTTTTGGGTGAGAAAAAGGAAGAACAATGAGAAAATTCTAGAGAGAGAAGTGAATTGATTCAAGTTAGAGCCCTTGGAAGAGGACTTAAAGGAGGATTATTAAAGCTTGGATCTCTAGTCTAGTTTTTCTTAACTCTTTAACTCTCATTTTGTATTTCATTTGAACTTTAATTGTTAAACTTTATGATTATGAAATACATGTTGATTGTCATGTTGTTAATTGTGATGGTAGGCTAGTTTTCTTAATCTAGGGTCTTGACGTATCTTGTCTAAACTATGTTTTAATCAACTGGCATGTTATTAATATTATTATGGTTTGAGTCACTTGTGTTTATCTTGCTTAATGTTCTGATTTGTTTATTAATTAACGAATTGGTTAAATTAGAGATGGATGAATTAAGTCTTGGGAAAGATTATTTTTTTTGTCGGACTAAGTAAACACAATCTAGATAGTTGTGAGATCATGAGGTAATCGACATTTAGATAATCTAATTAAAACTTAGGATTTTAAGAAACTGGGGGGTGAATTGAGTTCTAAGCATTAAATAACAAATAATACATAATGAACGTATAATTATTCGGGTTAGATAGGAATATCAACTTGAATCATTGTGCGTAAAACCTTGATTTACGTTCGGGAGAGGTTTTAAGGTTAACTTAAATCTTGTGATTAGTGAGTTAGACCAAAACACATTAATAATAGCTAATTAGGAGAAGCAAGTGATTGATAAGTAAAATCAAGACCCTAGGTAATTCATCTTTGCATACTTCATCTTTTATAAATTCTTAAACTTAATTTCTATTCCACATTAGTTAATATTGGTGTTTTAGTTTATTTTTCATTACAATTAATCAATTTAGTTTTCTTAAATAAGATTGGCCTTTCAAACTATAGTACTTAGTAGTTAATTTGAATTTCAATCTTCATGGGACGATATCTTTTCTTATCACTTTATTACTTTATACGACTCGTACACTTGCGGTTAATATAGTCGTGATCAGTTCATAAGGTAGATCCCTTGGTATCATTTTCAGCTCAAGTAGCAGCATTAGCAAACCAAATTCAAGTCTTCACCATAAAAGAAGCATCTTCAAGTTAAGAGAAAGTGATTGTTACTAGTTCTTCATGTTCTAAAAAACATTTTGGGCAAGAGCAAAGCCAATACATCAATAACCAAAATTACAACTTCTAGCCAAATAATGATTTGCCAACCTACTACCATCCAGGACTTCGTAACCATGAAATTGTTTCCTATCGCAATGCAAGGAATGCAATGCAACTACCACTGTCTAGATTTCAACAGCAGCTAATTGCAGAAAAAAAAAAAAAGCCTTCTTTCAAAGATCTTTTGAGCATCTTTATAGTAGAAATAAGGAACCAGTTGAACAAGGATGAGGCTTCATTGGATAGCATTGAAACACATTGCACAAATATGAATGCCACAATGAATTTGTTGGAAACTCAAATTGACTAGCTTGCCAATTAAGGGGCAATTATCTGAAATGTTTCTTAGCGACACGAAGCTAAATCCTAAAGATCAATGCAAAGCCATAACTATTAAGAGTGGTAAGGAGTTAAAGCCCTTTAAAGCCAAAGAAAAGTAAAGACAAAAGGCAAGAAAGTTGAGCTGGAAACACCAAACGAAGTGTTAAAGCCACATGGTATTTTATTTCCAAAAAACTCTTCTATTATTGCACCATCATTGCCTGTTTCTTAAAGGATTCAAAAGAAGAAGCAAGATGCTCAGTTCTCTAAGTTCTTTGAAATTTTCAAAAAGCTTCATATTAACATTCCATTTATAGATGCATTAGAATAAATGCCCAATTATGCAAAGTTTATGAAGGAAAAGATGTCACAAGAAAGGCGTTTGGAGGGATATGAGACTGTCAAGTTAACAAAGGAATGTAATTAATTCTTTAAAAAGTTTCCAAAAAAAGAAAAAGATGCAAGTAGTTTCATTATCGCATGCATGATCAAAAAATTGAATTTTGAAAAGGCATTAATTTTATGCCACTTTCAATTTTTTGGAAGTTGAGCCTTAGGGAGGTAAAACCAATAGCAATTTATTTGCAAATTGGCGGATCAGTCTCTTACGTATCCTCATGGAATTGTTAAAGGTGTTTTGGTTGAAGTAGACAAGAACATATTTTCGATTGACTTTGTTGTGTTGGATATGGAAGAAGATATAAAAGTCTTTATCATCTTATATAAGCCTTTTCTTCCTATCGAAAAAGCTTTAATTGACGTGCAAAACGAGAAACTTGCACTTTGGGTCAATAAGAAGGAAGTGAAGTTCAACATCTATAACACCATCAAATTTTTGGATAAGATGCAATCTTGTAATCGAGTTAATTTGATATATCGGTGAGTGATGTGATATATTGTGGATATGATGCCAAAAGATCCATTAAAGAAATGTCTGGTGAAATACTTGTCTAATAATGAAGTGTAGCATGACTTTATACTTGATGATAAAGATAGAGAATTCATTGATGAAGTTTATGCATTAGAAGCTTCAGTGACCAATAAGATTAGTTGTGATAGATTGGTTTAAAGTGAATTGAAAAGTGAAGGGATTGAATCTAAGAAGGCTATGAAGCTTTCTCATAATTGGTTGGTGTTTAAAGAATTATCGGATCACCTTAGATAAAATTGCTTAAAGAATTATTGGTTGGTGTTCAACGTAGAGATTATTCCGGCATGTTTGAATCAAGATGAAGAGATAAAATTGCTTGAAGTGTTAAAGAAGCACAAATTCGCCTTGGGTCGATCCGTTGTTGATATTAAAGGTATTAGTTTGGCCATTTGAATGCACAAGATCTTGATGAAAGAGAACTATAAACCAACTATTGAACATTAGCAAATACTCAATTCGGCAACTAAAGAAATGGTGCGTGCAGAAGTATTGAAGTTCTTGAATGTCAAGATCATTTACACCATTTCGAATAGCTCATGGGTTAGTATAGTTTAAGTTGTGCCTGAGAAAGCGGGAATGACTGTTGTAAAGAATGATGACAATGAGTTAATCTCCATAAGAATTATGACAAGTTGACATGTATGTATCAATTACCGAAAGCTCAACAATGCAACAATAAAAAATCCTTCTGCCTTCCATTTATTGATCAGATATTGAATATGTTAGCTGGGTATCAATACCATTGTTTTCTTGATGGTTTTTCTAGATATAATCAGATTGCTAAGCCCCCCAAAGACCAAGAGAATACTACTTTCATATGCCCATATGGTAACTTCATCTTTTGTATAATGCCATTCAATTTATGCAATGTTCCCACCACTTTTCAATGTTGTATGATGGCAATCTTTGAAATATGTAGAAGAGATAATGGAAGAATTTATTGGATGATTTTTTCATGTTTGGCTCATCCTTTGATACATCCCTTCACAATATTTCTCTAGTTTTGCATAAGTGTAAGAAACAAACTTGGTACTTAATTGGAAAAAATGTCATTTTATAGTACAAGAGGGCATCATTCTTGAACACAAAATCTCATCAAAAGAAATAGAGGTTGATCGTGCTAAGATTGTAGCAATCGAAAAGCTTCCACCATTAAAGAACGTCAAGGGAATTTAGAGCTTTCTTAAACATGCTAATTTTTACAGGAGATTCATCAAAGATTTCTCTAAGATGGTAAAACCTTCGTGTAATCTACTTGAAAAAGATGTCGTGTTTAACTTCAATGGTAATTATGTGCAGACATTTGAGTTGATCAAGAAAAAGTTGATAGCGGTTCTAATTATGGTGGTTCCGAATTAAAGTCAACCTTTTGAGATTATATGTGATGTAAGCGACTTTGCATTTGGAGCAATTTTGAGACAAAGGCAAGACAAGACATTTAGAGTTATCTATTATATGAGTCAGACCCTTAATAGTGCCTAAGAAAAGTGCACTACAATAGAAAAAGAGATATTTGTTGTGATCTTTACTTTTGAAAAATTCATGTCATACATATTGGTTCCAAGGTAGTCGTGTTCACAGATCATGCTGTCATTCATCATTTATTTGTAAAGAAAGATGCAAAACCCCAGCTAATTCAATGGATTTTATTGCTTCAAGAGTTTGACATTAAGTTAACGAATAAGAAGGGTAGTGAAAATTCTATGGCATATCATCCTTCAAGGTTGGAAACAAAAGAGAAAAAAAAATTCATAAGTCCACGAATCATTTCCAAATGAGTAGTTGTTTATGGTAGAATCCAAGCTTTCTTGGTATGCTGATTATGTAAACTTCTTGGCTTGTAATGTATTGCCACCAGATTTGTCAAGCCATTAGAAAAAGAAGTTTCTCCTTGATGCAAAGAATTATTTATAGGATGATCCAATTTTATTCAAGAATTGCGTTGATCGAGTTCTTATGAGATGTATCCTTGAAGAGGAAGTTCAAAGTATTCTCTACCACTACCACTCATCACTCTATGAAAGCCATTTTTGGACTAAACAAAATAGCTGCAAATTTTCTATAATATGGGTTTTATTTGCCCGTACTTTCTTGAGATATTTATGAAGACTTGTGACCATTTTCAATGGGCTGGAAATATTTTGAAGTGTTGTAAGGTGCCTTTAACCACGTTTATTGATGTTAAGCTATTTGATCTATAGGAAATTGACTTCATGGAGCCATTCCCTTCTTCATTTGGTTGGTAGTACATATTTTTAACTGTTGATTATGCTTCCAAATGGGTGGAGTCTATAGCTACCCCGATAAATGATGCTAAAGTTGTAAAGTTTCTATAGCGGAATATTTTCACATATTTTGGTACTCCAAGGCCATAATTAGCCATAATTAGCCCAGGCACACAATCGACGTCAAGCAAAGTCGAGTTAGCCATTGCCCGTTCCTTCTTGAAAAACACAATAAACTAATATGCAAAAGCGTAATATAAGTTTATTTGTACAAACATGATGCTGAAAAGTCATCAACACGATGTTACCGTAGCCCAAGCTACACTACTATACTGCATATGCAAGGAATGGTTGATCGATGTTGGAAGACTAATTTGGGATAGTTTGATTCAAACTATGTCAAAGATCACAGCCATATGTCAAATATCACACCTACCTATGCTTGATCACAGCCCTATGTCAAAGATCGAGTATGCAGATTAATGACAATGAGCCTACCCTACAACCCACTATAGAGATAGGCCATAAAGCAATTAAGAAATATTGTTTGTAGAAAGGTAGCCTTCATGTTCAATCAAGTTAGGCTTTATTATTTTTCAAGATGTTCAAGTGCCACAACCTCGAAGGTTAATAAGCCGCCTTTAAATGGGACTATATGAAATTGTTTCTTCTCCTTACTTTGATGCACTTTAAGAATAAAGACAAGGTTCTCAATTCCCTAATCATCCTTCTCAGCTGCGTGGTCAATAAGCCAGCACCTCTACATTAGCACTAGGAAGTTTTAACCAAGAGATTCTCATTGACATTCAACATAGAACAATGCGCAACAAAGAGAGAATCCTTGACATTCAACAAAAACAGTTCATGATGTATCAGTTCCAAGCAGATTTCTATAACATACTTGGAATGTACTATTAAAGCACGAACTACAACGTGGGACTTCCAATATTTCTATAATTTTCAGATCATCTTCGTCATTCATTCCAACAGTTTCCTCCACCACTAAGCTGACAATGATGATGATCAACAGTGAGGCGAGATTTGATATCTTGCCTCCTAGGCACATATTTCCTCACCTTTGCTTTATGGTTTTGTACTTAAACATTAAGGACAATATTTATTTCAAGTACGGGGGGATTGGTAAATTGCAAAATGTTGTGTTAATTATGCTATGACTGTTTCATTTTTTTATTCTATTGACCATGCTCAACTTCAAAATTGTTTTGCATACCACACAAAATTTTTCACATTTTATGCATGTTTAGTGTATTTTATTAGTTGTTTTGTTTAATTTTCTTACCTTTTTATACATGTTTAGTTTATTTTGTTAGTGTTTTGTTTTCTTTCATTCTCTTGAATTAAAAGTATGTGTTTTGAGCTTGCGTTTGTCTAATTAAAAGGTAGATGATACAAATTTAGTTGAGAGCAAATAGTTTTTGGAGAATGATAATTGTTGACAAAGCCTAGGTCTTGACGAGTTGCTAAATTCACTTTATTTTTGGATTCCTTACTCTTTTTTAGCATATAGTCTTATCTTTTCTATTGTTTGCATTCTTAGAAAAAGTTTATATGAACAAAGTGAAATATCTAGATCTCCTTGGATTCTAGAACTTATTTGATTATTGCTTTGAGGCAAAATATTAGGAAATGCGTCATTGAAGATATGAGTTAGGCCAACTCTGAATAATTTGAGCTATTCAAACTTTTATAGAATAATTGATATCTAGTACACTCTTTTGAGTTTCTCTTTACCTACTTTTCATCACCCACACAACAACTTAGCCTTAGAATAAATTTTTAATAATCTTTTTCCAACACCCTAAGATATTTAATCATTCTAATGCTAATCTAATTAAGGGAGGATGGATGGAGTATAAAGTTGTAAGTCAAGCTCTTACAAAGTAATTAGGTCTCATGTCTAGGCAAGTATAGAGAGTTCACATCAGAAAGGAGAATAAGGCTGAGTTTTTTAAAGAAATAAAAATCTAAGCCAAGCTTTTATTGATTAGCCGAGCCTCATACCTACTAAGCATAGAGAGCTTGAGTCAAAAGGTAAAGCAAGGATGAAGTAGTTAAAAGAAATGTTGAATAAATTTATGTTTCCCTATATAAGTAAATAAGTTTGGGGGTGTATTGATGGGTGTTAAGTGATGAAGATTGAGTGATGCTTGAAATTAAATAACGGGTTTGAGTATGAAACTTTAGAATGATTAATATGTTAAAGTGCCTGAGCCATATTTGATATCCATGGTACTACCCTAACTTTTGCCAACATTACAAGCATAAATTAATTCCTTATGATTTTAAGTGATGTGCTTCCTTATATTAGTAGAGAGTGATATGAGATCAAGTTTATAGAGTTCATTTACAAGTTCAAGATAGTTTACTTGTTTGCATAAACTAATCCGAGTCGAGAATGGTTGAATAGTAATGGCTATTCACACACTTGCACAAGGGATCCTGAATGGAGTGATATTTGGCATCCATGTTGAAATCTTAGGTAAAAAGTCAACACTTTAAAATTCTCCTTAAACTGCTTGATTTTTTATTTATGAGGCTTATTTTCAAAATTGAATTACTTGCTCAAAATGTTTATTCTCTCTGTATGTTGCATCATATCCTTTCTCCTCAGATTGATTTGCTTGAGGATAAATAGATGTTTAATTTTAGGGGTATTTGATAAATGAGTATTTTATTCATTTATCTTAGGCTTTCATACTCAAATATGTGAGCAAATTCTCAAGCATGTTATTTTGATGAACTTTTATGTTTTTGTGTAGGAATATAGATACCCCTGACCCAAGGTAATTAATGGCACAAAAATAAAGACTAAAAGGCAAGTCATCAAAATGAGGACTAAAATGCAAAGAAATTAGGGACTAAAATGCAAATAATTCAAAGTTAGGGCAGCATCAACAGCATAAGTAGTGGTGTATGCGCACAACACACAACGCGTGTGCCTAGCATCCATAGAGCAAGTGGCACATGCTACTCATCAACACAGTCGCGCACGCGCCACCCACTCTTTCTTTTTCATGCGTGCACCGTTCGTTACCCAACTAACATTTCCTTATATTTTTGGCCCATTCAGGACCCTTGGATCTCCTGTGGATGGCTAGATTTTGTGTTATCCTAGGTTTTATTCATTCTCAATTATTAGCCACCATCCAAAATTAGAAAGTCAGTTTTTAGAGTAAGAAAGGATAGAACAAGAGAGAAACATTCTAGAGAAAGAAGGGGTAAAAATCATCATCTTGAAGACTTTGGGAGAAGATTTAAAGATTGATTGTTCGAAGCCTCTTCATCACTAGTTTTTTCCATTTAACTCTATTATTTTTGTCATGAATTTCATGTGAATTTTATTGTTTAATCATTTTAAGGATTATAAATTTCATGAACTTGTTGGTAATCGATATGTTAGGCTAGACTTTTATGTTCTAAGATCTTGATGTAACCTAACTAAACCATGTTTTAATTAATTGTAGAATTTGTAATTGTTATTAATATTTAGTCGCTTGTATTTTTATTGCACTTAATGTTAATAATTTGTTACTTAATGAATTATTTGATTAATCATGAATGAATGAGTGCTACAGATAGTTAAATTTGTTCATGGGATTCGAAAAAACACAGTTTAGCATACTCAAAGTCCGGAAGGACCTCAGTAACTAGATAATCATATAAGATTGGGGAATCAAATAACTTGGAGGTAAATGAATCTCTAAGAGATAATAACAAGTTGGGCTAAAAGAATATGTAGTTAATTACGTCAGATAGGGATACTGGCTGGGTTAATTAGAACCTGTGATTAGTGTATTGAAAATGAAAGCATTGCAAATTCCTAATTAAGAGAAACATGGTGAACATTTGGTGAAATCGAGATCTTAGAATCATTTCCATATTAAATGCAACACACTCGCTCTATTAGCTTTTATTTCTTATTTCTATTTTTGTTAATTAAATTAGTTGTTTATATTTTTTATATATTTTCATATTTTCTCGCCTATACAAATATTGTGTGCCTATATAAAAATCATTTACCATAATTGTAGTAATTAATTTAAAATCTTGAAAACTCAATCCCCATAGGTACGACAACTCTTTTTATCATTATACTACTTGTACAACCCGATATTGTGGGTTGTGTGGTTGCATAATACCAACACTCTTTGATTTATCTATAGCCCTAAGTAGACCCCTGCAATTATTTAGATATCTAAGAGCGGTTTGTTTCTAATTTATATCTGAATATTTTTTAAAAACTTCTAAATATAATTAGGCTAAAAGTTTTGACTTAAATCTGAATGAATGAATAAATGTCTAAATAATTTAATATTTTTATTTTCCAAAAATCTTCATATTTTATTAATTTATTTACTAACAAAATTAAAATCCTAGTTAACAAGTTCTCTGATAACAAAATAACAACATAATAAATTTGTATGTTTACATACCTAAAACAATAGTACAACATGATTTTATCATTTTTATTTAATTTTTGTTGATCTTTATCATTTGAATGATGGATTTATAGTTTTTTTCTATTAGAAAATTAGGAAATGAAAAGGAAAAAGAAAGAAAGTATATCATATATCAAATGAGAGACAAATGTCCAAACTAATATAATCTATGATAAACTATTTTTTTAAAAACATATATCAAACAAAAAAATAATGTACATACTAATGTAACTTATTATAAAATTTTCTTTTTTTATCTATTATTGTGTTGATATAATCAAAATTATTATAGAATATAAATATATTATTTAAAGGGATATACATATCAAAATATCAATTTCAGACTTTTTATTTTTGTAAAAATAACATAATATTTATTTTTCAGATGTTTTAAAAAAAGAACACATTATTCATATTCAGATTTTAGCTAAATTTAGAATTCTCTTTTCATAGTTCAAACCAAAAAGAAAATCAAATACCACCAAAGTCTCTCAAAATTTTGGTATCTTTTACATAAGTCTTTACTTCTTGCCTCTTCTAACCCCATGACTTTTCAAGAGTCTTTATCCTCTAGCGCTTTCAACAATCTTATTTGGGTGTTTTCAACAATCATACACAAGACACTTCAAGTAGTCTCACTTAAACACTTTCAAAGATTATCACTTGGAACCTTTTAGTAGTCTCACATTGGTTTTCTTTCTAGTAGTTGTTCCTCACAATCATTTTGAGATTCTTAGATTTTTTTTTTCTCAACTACTTTTGTTTATTCGACTTAGAAACTCAAGTTTACTCCACCATATTGAGTTTGAAAGGGGATGTAGAATAACATTCCATTTAGATTAGTCTTTTTAACCATATTTCATCTTTAACTAGTATTTGTTTTTCTCCTAACTTATAGGGGCGGGCACACCTAATTCAATCGAAAAACTTTGTTTTTTATTTTTTGAACCAGAATGAATCGAATATAAATGAGAACCAAACTGGATACAAATGAACTAAATTGAACCAATTAGTTCTGGTTTAGTTCAATTCGAATTTTTTAATCTAATTTTTTTGCACGTTTATTTTATTTGTAATCTTCTTAAAATGACATTGTTTTGATGCTAATATATATATATATATATATATATATATATATATATATATATATTTCGGTATATCTTAGAATTTTTTATATAATACCAAAATTTTTTATTTTTTTTAAAATGAGAACTGAACTGAAACACAATGCTACGTGAATTTGGACCAAATCTATCGATTTTAGTTTGATCTGCTACATGAGTTGTAATTCTTTTTGCCAAATGATAGAATGGGATAACCTAGGATGTAGAAGATCATAACATGAGGTGCAATTCTTTTTGCCCAATTCTGCTAATTTAGATTGAATTAGATATTCTAATTTATATGCCACCAAAGCCTTTAGCCTAATGAAACATGCTCCCTCCATATAGAAGGAGTGTGTTCAAGTTCTCCTTATGGCAAGACTCCCCCACTTAAAATGTGGGGCTCCCCACCTCTTGTGTGGGTAGATTCCCATCTTATATAGGCAGATACCCATCAAATTGAGGGTAAATACCACACACATTGTTCTCATCAAATTGAGGGTAAATACCACACACATTGTTCTATGTGGGCATATACCTCAAGGAGCTAGATTATCAAATTGTAATTTTCAAAATATAAAGATTTTTAGTTATATTAAGTTATTATTTGAGCCTAAGTAAAGGTATACTCGTATACATATTTAATTTTTATATTGAAATATATAAATATTTTATATTTCTAACTCTCAAAAGTCATTGTTAGAGTCATCTTAGTAAACCAAAAGAATAGTGGAAAGGGTTGGTTGGTTTCATGATCACAATAGCCTTCAAAGATATTATCACCTTCTTCAAAGGTAAGCCAGCAACAAGTGGCGGAGTCAATTACGGCCTATAATAGGCTCAAATCCTCATCAATAGAATTTTTCTCTCTAAATTAGGTATGACAATGGTATTTATTTGTGCAAATATTAGCTAGTATCTTAAAATATTATAAGTATAAAAAAAGACATGATATAGATATAGTAAGAAAGTATAACATCATTTTCAAATATAATATTGATATCTATTGATGTGAAAAAATAGCTCAATCCCTAAAGAGGTAGAGAACTAGGTGATCTAGTGTTCGAGCTGATGATCAACATTCAATCAATGTTCCAAACCAAGCAGTTCGTACCTAACCTAACCTGGCTCCAGCTTCGACCCAGAGAAGGTCTTAAAATGCTGCCATATATCCTTTCAAGCCTCTAACTAAGCCAAAATGAAACTTTTTTTACTCTGAATCCCATCTAAACTTGAACCCTCGTGAATAATCCCAACTACGGCAGAAAACACAGTCAAAAGGGGTACGCCGGATGGTTTCTAACAAGCCCACTCTGATTCCCAATTCAATACCTTAAGGGAGTGTGTTTAGGCTCAAAAAATGTGTTTTCCTTAATGGCTTAAGAGAGACAACACAAAGAAATCCAAAGTGGAAGAATACAACCAATACCAACATAAAAGAGTCTAAAATGAAGTTATTGAGGCCTATCTAGCTTCTTCAATAAGGACAAACAATTCAACTACCACCATAAAACCCATCAATCAAAGATGAACAATAGAATATTTAAGGTTGTTAGAGAACTTACGGCTAAAACAAAAATGGTATCTTGCTTTCCAAAGAGAAAAGTGATAAGACCTTACTTCTAAAAAGATAACAATGAGCCTAAAGATCCTTAAATATGGAGAAAAGTGCAAAAATATGTTATACCTTCCTTGGCTTATGATTGCTTGGAGAATGTTGCGCTAATTCATTTCTCATTCCTCTTCCCTCGTATTCACACTTTTGAATTCTCAGTTTAGAGCTAAACCTACAACACATGGCTAGCTGTGATTGATTTCCACAACCTTATCCAAGATTGCATGTCATGTGGTGTGGTTTGATTCAATGAAGGAATTACCCTATTCCATCCTGTACATATGGTGAGAGTCGATTCATTTTCATTTGTGGTATCAAAATACTATATGTGTCAAGTGAGATCCATCCTCAGCTTCTTAAGAGTTGAAATGTCTTCCCTAATTAAGCGGCCTACTTAATGCTATCAGGCTAATAGGGTCAGATGGTCCCATAAATTATTGACTTTAAGGAATTTTATATTATTTTATTAAAGACATAGAAGACTAAATCTCCTGATATCTGGGATTGGGTCAGGGTGACGACCGTTCGTTTTACTTTTTTCTTATGGGCCACATGGATATGATAATGATGTTTAATACTCATACTGTATTAATTGTTGTTATTCTTACTCTAAATTACTTTGAGTGGTATACTTTTTCATTAAAAGAAAAAAAAAATAGATAGGAGTAAGAAACCCCATTGCAAAACACCAAACCTTTTTTTGTTACTATTACTCGAATTTGAGATGATTTAAGTGTGTCAACGGTACCCTAAACCACCTAAGTCACAATACTCAAGGGAAACTCTCATAAATTATTATCTGTGCCCTTAGTAAAAATTGTTTGAGCACCTAATAAGAGTTTTTTTCTTTAGCTAAATAAATTAATGGGCATATTTCTTTCTAGAAAAACCCTTAACTACTTAGGTAACATTTATTTTTTTATTAAATTCTAAATTAGTCTCAATACTGAATATTTTTAAAGGGAAAAGGACGTGAAGGTCCTAAGGTTTGCCTTAATGGACATATAAGTTCTACTTATTTTAAAAATACCCATAAAGGTCTCAATTTATTTTGAAAAAATGATTATACCCTCATTAGAAGCAATTATTTACAAATATTATTATTAAATCTTTAAATTTTGAGAAAATATAATATATTTATAAAAATAAATTAATAATATAAAACTTATTAATGTATTATAAACTTATATATTTTATAAATAGTAAATTTTATTTTTATCATATTTTATGTATGTTAACCATACATAAATATAAATTATAATCACAAGTATTGCATTATAGTATATTTTATTTACATATTAATATTTATTTATGATTTATTTTATCTATCTTCTAATACTTAATTAATATTGAATTGTTAATATATTGTAAAATAAATAAATTTTATATTTTAGTTATAATATATTACCAAATATTATAGTATTTATAAAATATATAAATTTATAATATGTCAACAAATATTACATAGTTAATATAGTATAAAATAACATTATGATTTATTTTATTAATATATTTTTAATACCTATATATTATATTTTGTCATATTTTAATGATTTAATAATATTTTTTGTTAAATAACTATTATTAATAAGGGTATAATCGTTTTTAAAAATAAATTGAGATTTTATGGATATTTTTCAAACTATTAGGACTTATATGTCCATTAAATTAAATCTTAGGAACTTCCATGTCTTTTTTCCTGTATCTAAATGTCTAAACTAAATGATTTTTCTCTAAAGTATATTTACAAAAAAATATATATAATAAAATTAGTTGAATTTTTTAGATTCAACTGGAAAAAAAAAGTGTCTTAAAAATTATTATTAAGCTAAAAACAAACACACTTAATTACCTAAAACAGATAAATTCAGCTATATAAGCTTTGTGACAAAAAAAAGCTTTAATGTTATAATTATTTAATTAAAAAAGTTTCTCCTTAATAATTTTAAAATTGTAAAAGATTATCTAGCAGTTTAACTTTTATTAGACTATCTCAGTTTTTTTTTACCTTTTTTTAAATAATATCATTCGTTCTCTCTTTGAAAATAGTTGTATCATTATTGTTTTACAAAAATATTAAATATTATCATACACTTCTAATTTAAGCTTAATGATTTGTAAAATCGATGTTGGTGGTTGTGTCTTTGTATAATATTTTAGTTCAAAATATTCAAAATCTAATCTAATTTGACTAACTTGCTCAATTTGATCCGATCCAATCTATTTTTTAATGTATTTGATTAATTTTAGTGGATTTGATTGAAATATTTGAAAGTCGCTAATGGTTGATTGAATTGTGGATTTGTACTGTTAATCCACCGAAATTCGATCTAATTTGTAATAGAACAAAATTTTAAAAAATTAGTTTCTTGTACGTAAAATTATATCTATAATATATAAAAATATAAAATGGACACTCAAGTAGACTATTTGCCCTCAACCCTCTTTTTCTCCTCAACTCACCTTTTAGTTTGTTTTCTAAATGGTCAATATTTTTTATTTACAATATATTTTTCTTTTTCTATTGAAATAAAATTTAGTAACAATATTATGTGAATACTTATAAATTTTAATTATGTGTTCTTATAGATTTACCGTGATTATTTTTACTATTTTTATTTTTGATATATTTTTAAAGAAAATATTTTTTTATAAAAATTTAATTATAATTATTTATATAATTACTCTTTTGTTACTTTATTTTAAATTGGTGCATTTATTTGAAAGTTTAAATAAATAATAAACTTTTTTTTATCTTCATTAATAAAATATAATCATCATTAAAATTATGTATTGTTTTAATGACTAGATCCAATTTAAAATTTCTTTGATGAATCAGAGATTTAATCTTATGATAGATTAGCATGAATTGAAAAAATTATAATCCAAATTAATGAGATATGAATTTTGGTCAAACTTGCCCAATGTGACCAGTTGAACAACCCTAATTTAATTATATTTTATCAATTTTTATTCTTTTATAAACGCAAATGTATTTTTAATAGCATATATAAAAAATTAGTGCACGACATAAACTATATTATTTTTGTATAAATCTTAGCTTAATTTTCATTGAATTTGTATGCAAAAATAACTACTTCTATATTAAATCATCTTTAAGTACCTAAATCAAAAATTTTAAAAATACAATCTTTCAAAAAAAGCCGAGTGAAAGAATCCCATGTAATCGGCTATTTCATATATGATAATACATTTGTAAAGTTAAATGCTTCACCTCTCCAATTTAACCATTTTAATTAAATTTTAACACCCAATTAGTTTCCTCCACCTCTGAAAATATACATAAACCCTAAACTTCTTATAATAATTGAATTTTTGGGTTTAATTTTCTCATAAAATAATGTTCAATATTCCACACAACCCAGACATGAGTATCACATATAAAATAGACTAAAAATTTCCATTCATATTTATTATAACACACAGCAAATTACTGACTCCCCCAAACTTTAAACTACAGCAAATTATCATATACGCTAGTACCATAAATTAAACTAGAGCTTAACATTTGACCAACCAAACAATTTATTTGTATTATTGCATGAAACAAAAACCAATTAACTCTTCAATTCCTTGAACTGACAACCCTAGAATTAACCTCAACGAACGGAGGCCTCGTAGGGGTGGCGGTGGCAACTGTAGTTTCATTATTATCACAATAGCCTTCAAGTACATCACTCTCTTCATCAGTAAACCCTAGGGTATCAATCATATTAGGCCAACATTGTTTCCCAATGGTACGTATGGCTCCGCAGCATCCGTCGCCCAAATACGTCACACCGTTGAGGAAGAATAGGATGATTTCTCCCGTGCATGCTTGAATTTGAATCAAAGAATCCCAACAGTTTAGTGATTCACCATCTAGTTTTAAACGCGAAACAAGACTTGGCCGAGGGTTAGGGTTTGATACGGGTCGTGAAATAGCCGGAGAGCCCGTGATCAAAGCAAGAACAAGAGTGGGAACGAAGAGGTTGAATGCATTAACCATTTTAGATAGAGAGAATTAAGAAGAGATGTGTGTAAGGGATTAGATTGAGCTAGTATTTATATAGAGATTTTCGTAATGAACGTTACATGCATGAGAATTGTGAGACTTAGAATGATTGAAGAAGATGAAGAGTCAATCAATTAAGATATAAGTTAATTAAAATCAATAGTAATTAGAATTTATTAATCATATAATTTTTTAGCTTTTAATATGTAATTAGTCAAATGTTTAACGCATATACTGTTTAAGAGGATGGAAACGAAAAGTTTGGACTGTGTTTCAACTTTCTTTCAATAATTAATTTCCTTTGAAAACTTTTATCAATAATTAAAAATAAAAAAGGCATATATATCATAATTGATTAATTTACTTGTTAAAAATTTATTCTGTAATTTGAAAGCATATAAATCATAATTGATTAATTTACTAGTTGAAAATTTATTCTGTAATTTGAAACATCATAGTTGACCTTTTCAAATTAACATATTTTATGTTCCATGTACCTTATTATAAAAAATTAAAAAAATTAAAAAAGAAAAGAAAGAACAACCAGAAAGCTGTATCAATATTCCAATTGACTTTGAAAAAAATTGGAAAATTTTGGTTCATAGCCTATATGTTTATAGGCAATTTTTGTATATAGCCAAATTCATAAAAAAAATTCATAACTAACTAAGAAATAAAAAATTGGACGAAATTACAGCATAATCAAAAAAACACAAAATTTTGAATACAATTACACCTGAAATTGTAATTTCGATCACATCTTATTTACATTATACCCATAAAAAAATATTTGTTTTGAGAAAAATTTTGAGTAATAACTGTGTATTTAAAATAAATATTTATTTGAATACAAATTTGTTAAAGTAATTCGAGATTAGTGCTTGTTTTTAGTATAAACCCAAAATACGAGACTTGTTTTTAATGTTTTGTGGTTATAGGGACATTTTTGTCTAATTATGTGTTTCTCGGTTAGTTATGAAAAACGAATTTTGAATATGACTATTTATGCAAATTGGGGTAAAATATGGGTTAAAATGAGAAATTCCTTAATAGAATTTGTACTGGACTAGGCCCTATATTGGACGTATACGCATATCCCAATTAATGTTACTGTTAATTGGGCCGGAAAACAGACCGAATCTTCCGAAATTTTACCTAAAATCTCATCTCATCCGTTTAGAACTAGTTTAACAAGTAATATCTATTAATTAACACTAGAAAAAAAATTTAAAATGTATATGTTTACATATTTTTTTATGTATTTTATAGGTACTTATCAATTTTAATATGCACCAAAATAATTTTTTTATTATCACATAATTACATATTAATTAAAATAGCACTAAAGCGTTTTATGAATCACACTGAAAATTTTAATAAATCTTAAATTATTTTAATCTTATTATTCTAAGTTTAACAAAATCACAATATTACAACATATATTAAAAAGTAATACTATATAATTTAAAATATTAAGTCAAAAAGTTAATAATTAAAATTCAATAGCCTTATAACTAAAAAGCATTTAAATATTATGGTCGATTTTGAAAATTTATAGCAAAAATTTTTTAGATAATTAGTTCCATTGTACCGTAAAATTTCCTAAATTTTAGTATTATTTTATTTATATATCCCCTCTAAGGATTGACTATAATACATAAATGTATTATTACATACATAATTTTAGAATTTTATGTTACATATTTTAATTTTTATGTTTTACATATTAAATTTTATATTAAAGTTTTAAATAGTTTTTTAGGTATAAATTAAACTATCTGAAACATGTTTAACATTTTAAAATTATCTTAAATTCAAATAATAAAAAAAATAAGAATTTTGCGTTTTGTAAGTAAAAGTTTTTACTCTCATTCAAAATTTTTAAAAAAAATTAAAATCTTAAGCTTTCCATAACATAATTTAAATTCACATGAAAAATGAAATACAAATGACATGCAAGTATCGTTCAAAGCTACCTAATTGGCATTAATTTGATTGCCAATGACATTACAAACACATGAATCAAAGACAACAACATACCCATTAATTCCTGACTTGTGTTGTCTCGAAATAAGAAAGAATAAAATTGCAGTAATAATAATGCTTGGAGCCTGAAGCAAGTCAGGAATGGTACAAACCACTTCAGGCTTTGATTGTATGCAGTGCAATGCTCACTGGTGAACACACTTTCATACTATATTTACAAGAGATTCAGAATTAAATGAGAATACCCTAAAAATCTCCTTTTACACTTCTTCCATAATCACAAATATTTAATCCGGAAAAGAATATATACGTCCGAAGAATTTAGTTAGAGACGTACTGCATTTTGTTATTTTACTGTATTGGACAAAAAAAAATTAATTCAATGTTTGATGTCAAAATTGAAAGGAATTAGATTGTATAAAATTAAAAATAATACAGTTCAATATGCATAAATTTGTTTGTCCTTACAGGTCAAATTTGTACTGTATTATTTTTTTAAAAATATTTTTTTTAAAATAATAATTTTTAAAATGTCTTATATTGTTATGGATTATTTCCATCACCGTCATTGAGTGGCACCACCCATCACTATTTGAGTTATCATAAATATTATTAGAATACTTGTTAAATCCTCTACGCAATGATATTATTATTAATGTTATTTAAATAACTGTTCATCGTAAATCTAAAGTTGAATATTCAAACATTCAATCTCAGATTTATGGTACACAGATTACTCTAATAACGATGATAATAATACTATTGTATAAAGTGATTAACAAAAATTTTAATGATATTCGTATAAAGTTAATTAGATGACGGCCAATATTTCAAGTCAAACACTAAAGTAAAGTCCTAATTTTCAATTTTATGAATTTATAGTTATAAAGAAGAATAAGATAAAAGCACCAATTGAACTGAAAGCACATGGTGGTGCTGCAAATAGAGCATGTGGTTGAGATAAATTTATATAAACTACATTCTTCATGAAAATGCTTTGCTTGCTTGTTCAAACATTAATCTTTGGTATCTTTAAGGCTTTCTCATTCCTTACTCCACTAGCTTTATGCCGCCCTCCACCGCCCCAGTTCAATTACTATATCATATTTTGTTTTCTAAAATTTATCACAAGTAATTTTTATTTATAATAATAATAAAATTATCAAATTATAGTTATCATGTGCATATATTATAAGGAAATTAGGGTATATATTTTTTAAATTAATTAAAATGTCAAAAATTTTGAACTATTGTTCTTGAAAAATAAAATTTTTAGTTGTTTATCGTGTTTAGATGAATAATTTGATGTAAGATAATATGTATATATTTGTAGAGTCGAGATGATTTCAAATACGTATAAGGGATTGTCATAACTATGATGTTCATCATATTTCATTTTTTTTTATGAAATTAGAATTGGAATGTCATATTTTAATTTTTTAGTTTAAGTTTAATATTTTATTATTAATTTTTGCGACTTTAAGAATTTGATTTCAATAGAATATTTATATCCGTTTAAGAAGTCATTAATATAAAATGGTTACAAATATAATCTTTGTTATAGATTTTTCGTAAATTAATAAAAATTCTCTTTATAATACTACTATATAACTTTTATATTTTAGCTTCATTATAAAAACTAAATATATTATGTCAAACAAAAGTGAATTTTTGTAAACACTTTTAAGTTCTATTGATAATTATCCATTGTTCCTAATAATCTAATATCTAATTATTTTTATTCAATATTAAACTATAATATTTTTTTGAAGTTAATAAATACTTTTACTCATTAGCCATGAAAAGTTCAAAATCCCATAATAAACTTTTGTTAGGTTCTACTTTTATCTAGAATTGCTTGTTTCCCTTGAAGTGGAAACTACCTTAACCCTTTTTTTTTTTTTCATATTATAAATAATTTATTCATATTATATCAAAATTTACTTAAAATTTAAAGTCGACATATGTATAAATTTAATATCGTTTGCAAAAATTTATTATTCAATATGAGTCAAACTCGCCTAATTCTAAGTCAATTTTTTTCTTTTTTTATAAATATATTTATTCATATTATGCCAAAAAATTATTTAAAATTAAGAGTCGAGATATGTGTAAGATTAATATAATTTGCAAAAATTTAATTTCTTGAGTAAAACTCTCATAATTCTTACATATGTGTAAATTTGGTGTCTGACTACAAAAATTTACGTTCGAGCAAAACTCCTCTAATTCTAAGCTTTGAAAAAAAAATAATTATGTGCCCTATAAATTTTAAAAAGAATTGAAACCAGCACACATATATTTATAATCATTTGTAAATTATTATATTTATATACTTCCAATAGTTGAGATTAAAAATGACATCTATTTTAATATGGTCTATTAATTATATATTAATTACATGTGTCTTATTCAATCTCAATCACTAAAAATACATATATAGATTTAACAGTTTAAAAATACTGTAAACATATATGTAAAAATATAGAATTGTCAATCTTTTTCTATACATACTATGAATTATTTAACATAACCGAAAAAATATATCTATATCAAATTTTGTCACGATATATCAAATTATACTTATACAATTAACAAACAAAATCATTAGGTATATCAATCTATTAAATAAATCTAATCAACTTTATATTATGTTATTTATAATTTCATGGGATGGGATGTGCACCCATCACCTAAAAATTATTAGAAACAAAACTAATCAAAAGACAAATCGTTGGTGCATTAAGGACAAGAAAAGCAATAGTAGAATATATGAAATGATAATCCCAATATTTCATCACTCTGAAAATTCTAGTCCAATATATTATAATAGCGACCCTTCACCACATAGTACCCCATATCACTTTATCAATTTCGTCACTCCTTCTACATATAATGCAAAATTATATATATATGCACATATATGGTGGTTGATATATCCATTTATATATTAAGGACAATATTGTATGTGTCTTATTAGAGTATTATTATTTTGTTTATATTTATAGCTCAAATTAAAACTAGAATTTGCATACTTCACTAGCATAATATAGCTCAAAAATTTACATCTAACATCGGAGATTTGTAAATAATTAAAGAGAAAATTACCTCCATATACTATATGCGAGTGAGGATTTGAATATGGTGCATGATGGACAATTACAATATCATTAACATGATATGATGTTCGTTGGTTAATCAAATTAATTTATTATCACACTTATAAAATGTTATTAAAACGATACGAAATTTGTTATTATTAATTTAATTTTTAGTGTTATCAATTTTGTAAAACTGGTTCAAATTTTGTCGTTCTTTTCACTATCAATATTAAGAATTATATTTTTATATTGTGATGAAATATTTTATTTTATTTGATATCACCAATGTAACGTTGAATATTATTTTAAGTAGTATTGATTATAATACAAATAATTTGATACTCATTTAATAATTTTTGTAATAAATTTGATATCAATCACAAAATTTATATTTTACTATCGTAAAAAAATATCTATACTAAAAAAATAGCGGTTAATAAAAATAAAATAAAATAGATAAGATTCTCTTATTTGATGTGTCGTTAAATTGTAAATAACATTAGATTACATTCTAATCTCTATATCGTGTAATTATTAGAATTATACGTAATTATTAGAAGGTAGATGGATTGCATCAGAAAATTGATGATCTTGCAATGGCAGGAGTACCAGCATCAAATTGATTATAATGATAGAACTGCAAATCAAGATTTCAAAGATTTTGTGAAAAATTAATAATGCTATAAAATATGAGTCATAGTGTATATATATAGTATTTATTTCGGCTACAGGCAAACTGGTCCCATTTTTTAAATTAAAAAACAAAACAATGATAATATAATTAATAAAATAGACCACTTGTAATTAAAATTTCAAAGGTGTCACTTCACTTAATTAGTTGGGAAATAACTTATAACTATTTGCATGTGATGTATTGTCCCTAGCAAAATTCAATTACTGTGTCAAATTTCCCCATGAAGTTTTTCAACACATGCATGTGAATCTTTTGTTTTTGATTTAAATCTTGTATATTATCAATTTTTAAAGATAGTTTTTTAGATTAAAAAATTTAAAAATATAAAATTTATCGTTTTATTATATCTCAATTGATATTATATTTTATATGATAAAATTACTTTATTATATATATATATATATATATACACGTAAGTGTGTACATGCATGTATACAAAAAATAAAATAAAAATTCAAGTCTTTTAAATTTTAATTAATATAATAAAAAATTTTAAAATATAATATATAATTTTTTAAAATATAATATAAAATTTAGTGAAAATAGCATTACAATAAAATGCAATAGCATTTAGATGTGATTCGATATATCGGTTGATTATATTAATTTAATAAAATGATTATATAATTTTTGACATAATTATTTTAAATTTAATATTATGCAATATTAATAAATCGTATGTCATATCCTATTTTGTGATTGATAATATTAATTTAACTAGACTTGTCATATATTATATATTTATATATATTTTTTTAAATTAGGTTAATTTTCAATAAAAAATTCATAAGAATTTTGAAAAATCAAGAAAATATTCTTACAATACATTACCTGATTAATTTTCCTATAGTTGGGACCATATGAAGCAGTTGGATTATTAAATAATTAATAAAAATTCGATTGATTATAAAATTAAAATCTAATATTGTCTGTGTAAGCTTTAGTTGCTGGATTGCTTTCATAGAATATTAAATAAGAATAATTTAATATTAACACGTTCGGCTGTAATGCTGCAATAAGATGCATGGATTCAGAAATTTTTATTTTATTTTTATTTTATGTCTGTTGGAATATCAACATTAATTACAACCAGATTTGTGTAATTATGATAATATTTGACCTACACTATGTAATTTATTTATTTTTAATGACAACATAATTAAATAATCCAACTATAATTCTTGACCGGGAGTTAAAAAATATATAGTTTAGTTAGGGATAAAGTAAATTTTAATTATATAATAAATAAATAAAATAATTTGTAACTCTTTTTAAATTAGAGCAAGCAAGATTCAAGTTCTAATATTTCATATGATTTTAAAAAATTTGATTGACAAATCAGTTAGCACCCACTAATGATATTACTTAATTCATAATTATAGACAACAATGTTCTTCGGAAAAGCTATTAATTTTTGTATAAAAATAAAATATTAATAAAAAATACAAAAAACGTAACATAAAATATAGAATTAATAAAAAAAAACATTAAAATTATAATATCAAATGTCAAAATTATAACATGCTATAGTTATTATTCATGTTATCTGTATAATTAAATTAATTAAATAATATATGTCGTCAAGTTGGGATGATAGTATTGAATAGAAAGAGATTGGTGCTATGTTGTAGTTTAAACAAATATGGAGGGATCTAATTGAAATAAAATTAATTTTGAAGCTGGTAAACTTTTTGGTATTGAATTTTTTATATAATGTTACGTATGATTTGCATGGATTAATTATACATAAATTTTAAGCTTGAATAAAGGAGATTACATTTTTTTTAATTTTAAACATAAATTTTAATTTACTCTTTATTATTATTTAACACTAACATTATTTATAATTGAGAATCTAGAAAAAATTTAAGTATTATTGATCACACTGTTCATATATATATATATGTATGTATATCTAATATCATTATGAGAAATTTATAGCCCATTGCATGACTCAAAGTCTGGTAAGCGTCAATATTTTATTAAGAAGTAGGAGATTTTATTTTAGCTAATGTAAAATAATTTATCATTTTAAATTGCATGACTCGGTTCATTCATTATAGGGTTTGTCGTCAAATATGTGGGTAGATTTTTTTTTGGATTTGAGAGTGGATTTCACACCTAAATTTTAATTGTAATATTTGTGGATTGCATTTATATTTGTAATTAAAAATTTATTATCTATATTTTCTCTTTTATGACAATACTTGCAAAACTTAAAATTCCAATTAAATGACAAATGGTAAAGCCCAAAAATATTGACATATAATGTAACTTTTGTTTGTTATCTTTGTTGTTGGTCAACAAGGTAAGTTGAAGGAGCTAGGGTTTTGGACTTGGTGTGGTACGGTACCACACAATTCACGTTCAAGACCATACCCTTGAATAAAAGACATTAAAATATTCACGTAAGGGTATTTTTGACATATCACTTGTATCCTACTAGGATCACTTCAATTTTTCACTAGAAGTTGCATTTGCCCCACCACACTCAATAAAGATGGTATATATCACCTTGAACTTGAATTCAATGGCCTCTATCACCTTTATAAACCTACCTTCCTTTCGAAAAATATTTAATTTTCTCTTCACATTTGGTGGTAGTTTGCCAATCCACTTCTTTGACTGGCACAATTGCTTTTGCAATCATTTTATAATTTTCTTTAGAATAAATTTTAGCAAGCACAACACAGTCTTGTCTCTAAACTAATTTAGCCAACTGTTCCACGATTCAGTCATGTTATTTGTTGCATGATCACACTTTTACATTATATTTAAAAGTGTCTTGTCCATTCTTTTCTGTCTATCTTTATCAAATAGTCATATGGACCCTGACTAGGAATGACTTTCTCAATTGCATCCATGCATTCTTCTAGTCTCTCTGTTCTTGCTCTTGTCGCTTGCCAAAATAATGTCCTATATACTACTTTATTGTTAGCATCTAATGCAATGGCAGACAATAGAATGCATCTATAAGGTCCCTTCGAATGGCACCCATCTAGGCTAATAAAGTGCCTACACCCTCTAATAAAACCATCCCTCAAAGCTGAAAAATTGCCCATAAACCTCTTGAATTTGACTACCTTATCTCCCAAGGCAATAGAAAACTTCATCTTCACAAGAGCTTCTAGGTTATGATGATTAAGTACCTCAGCATAATCTCTAAGAACTTGATGAGCAGTAGCATGGTCTTCAGTAACATTATCTAATGCTTTCTTTTTAGCTCAGTAAATTTTCCTCCTCTTCACGTGTACCCCAAACTTTTTTCTCAACTCATCATTTAGTGCTCTTGGTATTTGTAGGTTATTCTTTAAAGTATTTTGGAATTTAGATGCAATCCAAATTTATAAAGTTTCTTTGCATATCAATATTCTATCACAATTATGCTCATCATTCAATTGCTGGCATTTATATGCAATTCAAATGTATAAAGCTTCTTTTAACAAGTAAAGCATATATGAACCAAGGGCAGCCTATTGCTGAACTTTTGCTATAAACCTGGCTTTGTCATTTTTTATCCTTGTCAACTCAAAGCCTTTCTTCATATAATATTCTGTGATTGCCACCCTAAACCGCTCAACATTATCGAATTCCATACCTACATGTAAATCAACCTCTCTATTACGACCTTTCATTAAACGATCCTTCTATAAGTGTCTAGCCATCCTACTAACTGGGTCTTCGTCTTCAAATGAGGACAATAATGCTTCACCATTATCACTAGATTCATAGTTAGACAACTTGTGAGCTCCGTCACTATCTTCACTATAATAAACAACACATGAATTCAATTCAACATTTTCAACTTCTGCATTCTTTTCAACATCATCATTCGACTAGTAAGCCTCATCAACTTCAAAATCTCTCAAGTCATCAATATATGGATATCGTTGAGGTGATAGAATCTATTGGTCTTCTTGTTGTTGTGTTTGAGTTTGATGATGCTATAATGAAGGATAACCATGATGCTGTTGTGGGGTTATTTGATAAACTTGGGGAACAGGGTCCTACTCATCTTGACAGTCCACGTCATTGTTCATTAGTTTCCCTTGTAATTGTTCAAAATATTTCGTATCAAACTATTATGAAAATCTAACAATTATTCACCTTGGTTTCCTTATCTATACCAAATAAGAAAATGGAAGACCGGAATTAGACAATGAGGCATTGAAATTAAATGCTTTTGGTAAAATCAATGGATGAATAAATTAATGAATAAATTAATGGGTAACATAAGTTAATGAATAAATTAATGGATAACATAAATTACTGAATAAATTAATACATAAGGATAAATTAATGGTAAAATCACATATCCATGTGGATGCATTTTCTCTTTTTCAACCAGGCACAATTGGGTTTCTTAGATGAAGACATTATATATGTATTCAAGTTAAAGTTTTCAGCAAAGAGGAGAAGAAGAATCACCTAGGTGTTAGGCCGTCACATTCGCTGCCGTAATAACTGTCAGACGCCGTCCAAAATTACCATCAAAATTATTGGCAAAACGTCGGTTTACGACAAGAGAGAAGAATAATATTTTAAGTATATTGTAATTAGGTATGATTAAGTTAATTAATTCTACTAAATTTATATTTTATTTAAGTCACTTATATATTTAATTTATTTATAATTAATGTCAAATAATGATAACAAGTTTAATTGATGACGTGGAAATGAGTAACTTGCCACATCAGAATTATGGGTTCTAGTCACTAAATTAAGTAATTTTACCATTTTATTTATTTTTCCATCCAATTTTATTGTAAACACTAACAAAGTAAGACTCTTAAGGTAAATTTTGAAACTAATGGAATTTATATGATTAATTAGCCAAACTTTAAAGACTTTGATGACACTAACTCTAATTTTAATTGTACTTATTCCGAAATCATCCGAGTCATTATTCCAAAATCCCATAATTAAGGAAAATTTTATTTTTCTTTGGAATTTGTTCTCATTGTCATTTGACACAAGCCTTCTCAAAGAGTTGTAATTTTGATTGATTATTGTTTAGTTACCATTTCATTCCTAAAATGTTATTTTTTCTGTTAATTCAAGTAATGGTAAAACATAAGGGAATATTTTTAAAACAAAATGGAGCAAACATAAGAGAGGTATTTTGGCATTCTCCCCACTCTAAAAATCAATTTATTATATCATTTATTTGAAACTTCTTGGTCACAAACAAGTACTTATCTTTCATAATCTAGAATATTTTGACATAAACAGTGGATTCGTATGTGCAAGGATTTCAGGATGTTGTTCAAATTTAGCCATTTCTTCTTTGGGTAATGCAACCCATGCTTCATCTCCTGCACCATCGCTACTCGCTAACACGACCGTCCCTGTATCCATCAGCGCAACAGTGGCTACCCAAATCGGCTTTCCCCACCCAAAATCAGTTTCATAACATGGAAATCTAGTCCAATCAGAAATCGAAAACACCCTGCTCTTTGGACATCCTTCAACTGCTGCTTCACCTTCATGCAGGTTCTTCTTATATTGCTTATCTATCTTCTTTATAGATTCGCGTACTTTTCCTGCTATAATATTATAGTCAATATTCTGGTCCATCGGAATGTTTGCAATTGTCGGTTGGACTAAGTTTCCAAGACATTGCTGTGGCAATGGCGGATTGGTCTTATTTCGCAGATTTATAGGAATTACTGCTGCCAATTGTGATGCTCTAAATTCGTCATCTCTTTTTCCAGCAGCATTTATGGCCATGAAAGCACGTAAAAGGAGTGCAGATATTGTCTCAAAACGTGTTGGACGATTCAAGTGTGGTCCATTCCCAACCTTTTGTCTTAGAGAAGCTATCTTTTTACCATCAAATACAAATCTTTTTACTACTCTTTGATCACTGGGGAAAGGAACATGTTGATGTTGGTAAACACTTTTCACTACAGCAATAGATTCGTATTGACGAAAGATGGAGGTGAAATCGACAATCACATTTTTAATATCATTGGCGTCGCGTGCAACTTCACCCCAGCTTTTAAGAAAGTTGGCTGCTGCTGCTCCATCACTGATTAGATGCCTAAAGCAAACAGAAATTGCCATTCCACCGCAAGTAAAGTAATTTACCTGGACCACGAAGTTGGCTTGATAAGTGTTTGGAATTTCTTGTAGGTCGCCGCTGAAAGGCAGAAGCTGTTTCAGAAGATCGTTGTCTGGTTTTTGTACAACCTTAGACATCTGGTTGGCTATTCGAGTTTCTATAAAGACGGCACCATGGTCGTTACAGTCAACCGAAACTCCATCTATAATTTGTCCTGCAAAAGCGTAGTAATAGGTTAGAGATTTCGAGAGAGAGTTTTTAAGATGACTTGAAATATTGTTTTCATTGTTGCTTTCTGCCGAGTAAAAGAGAATAATTGGGAAATAATCATCTGGAGCTAACTGATTTGAATAGAAAAGCTTGTGGGTTTTTAGGTGGTGTGGGGTTGGAGAAGATGGTTTGATGATTTCTGTAGAAATGATTTTGATTTCCATTTTCGTTCTCCAGTCTGAAGAGAAGAGATTTTGATGATATGCTAAAAGTTTATGTGCGTACATATTTATAGCATAGTAGCCATAAGTTTATGTTTTAAAATATAATTATGAAAATCAATTCCTATGATTATGATTTATTTTCATTTTCTTAAAATTAAGTTGTCAAAATTTGACTACACAAAACTTCAAAATTTACTCAATTTACAAATATAAAAAAACTTGCCTAAATTTTGTCAAAACCTTGCTTATTAAATAAATAAGCAACGTGACTAATGCTAAACCCATTTTTCTCAAAGTTGGTTTCTAAAATAATATATTCACTAAATGGATATAAAAGTAGACTATATTAATTGTTGAATTATAAATTTAATCAAAAATATTGAATTGTCTAATAGTAAATATTGGTGTACTAGGTATAATAAAGACTGATGTGCTAGGTATAAAAGACTAATGTGCTAGGTATAATAAAGACTGATGTGCTAGGTATAATAAAGACTGATGTACTAGATATAGTAAAAATTGGTGTGCTAAATATGGTAAAGATTGGTATGTTAAGTGAAGAATAAAATCAATGGTTGAGATTGATTAAAATAGTTTGTGTAACAACAATAATAAATGACGTAGAATGATTTACTTCAATTATAAATACCCCTCTTCCTTAAGGTTTTAGAATTAAGTTAGAAATTAAAACTTGAGTTTTTGTTTAAGTATTTTAGAGTATTGTTTATTTCTTATAAGTTTATGTAAAAAATAAATAAACTTGAGTATTTTAAGTCCTTATAAAATTCTTATTTTCTAATATTAATATCACTTATATTTATTTTCTTATTAAATTACGATAAACTAAAGGTCCAACAAGTCGGATTTAATTTGTTTAAAGAGCTTTGTTATCTGATTTAATTTATATAATAAACTTTCTTAAATTTAAAAAATAATTTTATTTTTTTGGTACTATTTATAGGGATTCCAATACAAAATCCTAAGGTCAAACCTATTCTAAATTTCTTATATAAATTGAAATTTAAAAAAAAAATAAAACCTTATGAAAAGTCAAACTTGATCATACTTGGTTCACTGTTTGATTTAGCTAAACCTGACCGAAACGGTGAACAATGTAACAATTATATTTTTGAATGTGAATTTAAACAGTTAGTAACCATGACGTAGGGATGGCAAATTTTTTCGCAGGGCCGGGTACCTATAAGGACCCACCATGTTCGGGGTAGAGATTGGAGTAAATTTTCTAAAAACCCAAGGATCAAGTCGAGTATGGGGACAAATATTTGTCCCCATTTTAAAACCGGGCCAAGGATGAGGATTAGCCTTTTTTCCCTCAGCCTATCCCCAATTCCCCGAGTCTAAATACAAAATCTATTTGGATAATTATGTGAGGATCCATTTTATTTGGTAAATAATTATAAAAGTTTTATAGCTTTCATTTTAGTCAAATAAATTTTTCAAAAAGGTTGGGATGAGGCAGGGACAAGGATCAAAAGTTAAACTGGGGTCAAAGACAGGAATTGGGATCCCCCGCCCTGTCCCTGGCCCGTTGCCATCCCTACCATAACTGGATTAAAATACAAGATTTTGAAAACTTAAGAAATGGATTAAAATGAAAGTTTTTCAAAGTTTAGTTACAACGGATAGTAATGGCTATAAATAGTTGTATTTTATTTTTTACTATAAATACTAGCCAAAATTTGTTTTGAATTAAGATTTGAAGATTTGAATACTTTGAGCTCATAATTTCAAATCAAATATCTAATTCATATATACTTTAATTTTTTATTTGTATTATTCTTTGAAACAGAGTATTTGTATTTTTCCTTGATAAAATTATTTTATCAAAATATTTTTCTTATAATTATTGTTTGTGAATGTGAGAGAAATACACTAGGTTTAAGGTTTAAAGTGACACACGAAAGTCACTTGATTGTAAAGGTTGGAGAGGTACCCATGAAGCCCTCTTGTGTAAGGTTTGAGTGGCACCCATAAAGTCCATTTGGAGTTGTAATTATTTGCTATGGATTTAAAGGCATAATTAGTGGAATCCTCAAGCGAGTTTGGCTTGGAGGCGTGGTCATAGGTCGAAGTTTGCCGAATCACGTAAAAATCATTGTATTAGATTTCTCTTTCTCTCAATTTCTTATTTTTGTTTATAATTGTTTCACACATTTTCTCACACACTTTAACTTAATTTAATAAATATTTAAATTGTGTATTGAATTTTTATTTTCCAATTTGGAAATTTTAAATTGCTTGAAAAAAATTTGGGCTATAATTTTAATTTGTTAATTTATTAGAAACTCAATTCACCCTCCGTCTTGGGTTGGGTTAGTAGAATTTCATTTTTAGTATTTTTTTTTTGCATCTTTCCTGAAGCATAAGATAAAATGTTAAAAGAGAAAAACATAAAACATATTAGACCTAATACAACATTAAAAGCAAATAACATAGCAAATTCTTGACTAAGAAAAGTATGAAATTACTTGCATGTGAACCAAACAATGTACTTAATGTTGGAAAATTTTCATCGAATAAAAGACGAAAAATAACCTAGGATAATTTAAATAACTTATATGAATATACAGTTTTGATATAAAATAATGAGGAAAAGAAAATATCTCTTGATGCTTGTCAATTACTTTTGTTGCAAGTTTTCTTCACAAATAGTTTGTAAACCAATCCTCCTCGGTAACAACAAAGAGAAGAGTAAGCCTTTTATTTTATTTTTTTAATACAAGAATTTAAGAGAAAGGTGATTTTCTCTTTATAGTATACATAAAAACAAAGCCTCTAAGGTTTCTACACTTTTTGTTTCTTTTATAGCACACCTATTTTAATTAATACATTTTTAATTAAAATAAAGTTAAATTAATTAACTAATAACATTTATTAATTAATTAAATGTGTAAGACAATTCTAATAGAGTAATATTTTAATTTTTAATTAAAATAATTTTAATTAAAATAAATAAATTACTTAATAAAATATATTAATTAATTAAATTTGTAAAATAACTTCTACATAAGTTTTGGCGATATCTCAATACGATACAATAAGTATCATAATGCTACAATTCATGAAGACGCCACTTATCTCAACCAAATATTTTTTCGTTAATTCTATCAGTTAGTAGAGGACAAAAATGTCTTTTTATTTAAGTTCTAATAAAAATCTCATACTATTTCGAATTTGAAGTTATCTCATTGTGATAAAATATAACATAATTTTTATTTTATTATTATACTAAGGTCTAAATTAGATTTATTAAATATGCTTTTATTAGTGCTAAATTTATATTAGTGTAAGACAACTCATTACTTCTAATAGAAGTGATGTTCTAATTAATTCAAAATTAATATTTAAGAGAAACAATAAAGAGGACAAATAAATCTTTTGAATTTATTCATTTAATTTCTTAAACTGAATTATTTTGATATTACTGACAAATGTTTTCTCTAAAATATCTTACCAATTAATTAATCCTCAATTAATTAATTTAATTCAAATTCAAATACATATTCCATAATACTATGTTCTGGTTATATAAAATCAAGCGTAATAATTTTATCCATTATATTATTTATTGCACTAATTGAAGAGGTGGTATTGGGGATCTATGGACCTACAATTTCAAGCTTTAATAAATCTATATAATTAATTAAAGTTTTTAATTAATTGGTCAAATTTATTAATTCCAGTATTATTCCATTAAAAATTTGAAATTAAACTCTTGAAATTATAGATATATTTTACTTAGAAAACTTTGACCAGTCCATTGATATAATCACTATATGCAATCCAACCATTCATAAACGATCCATAATTAAAGCTAAGTTAATGTTTTAGTTTTACCCTCTTATTACATCTTTATCCTTAAATTTTGTCAATTCTCTAGTGAACAGTTAATTTATAAACCAGTTGTAAATTGAGCGTTCAAATGGTTCAGTTCCATAATTAACACTCAAATGAACTATCTTTCTGACTTCCAATTAGAAGGAATTGATTTCATATTTGTATGTCACATTTCTAACTATTTATCCCATTAAATATCTAAGATACAAATCTTGAGCTTGTTCTTAGAACAAACCTTAACAATTAACTCAAAAGACTCTATAACATCAATAGAAGTTTATGACTACTTGGGTCATCAAAGGTTAGAAAAGATTTGGTGAATACTGGGAGTTCAACTGACATCATCTTCAAGGACACTTTGGATTCCTTAAAGATCAAGAATTTGAAGATGATGCTAGTAGAAATAGCGCTATATGGTCTTGTAGAGTCATACATTCTCCTATTAGACACAGTTCAGTTGCCATTGACCATGGGGGATAAACCATATCCAAAGACCGTAATGATTGAATTCCAAATTGTGGATTTGAAGATTCTATACACTATGATCCTCGGAACACCTTTTTTGAGGAAGACAAGGGTGATAGAGAGCATACACTATTTGAAACTCAAATCCAAAGTAGGTGACAGAATTGGTATTGTGCGGGGTGATTCAGAGAGTAGCTAGAATGTGTTTTGTAGTCTCTTAAAAAAGATCTTGTTGTATAATAGTATAACATGTTAAAGAAGAAGACAAAGACGATGTTAAGTAATAAAAGGATGCAATTTCAGGGTACAATCAAATCAAAATGTACGATGCTGACAAAGAGAAGTCAACATTTCTAACTAACCAAGGGTTAAACTGTTACAAGGTAATGCTCTTTAGCCTGAAGGACACGAGAGCTACATTTTAAAGATTGGTGAACAAGACCCTAATAGGAAAAACAATAAAGGTGTACGTTGATGATATGATCACAAGTCACTTAGAGATAAAGATCGTGTTCAACACTTGAACAAGACTTTTTCTTTGCTCAAAAAGTTCAACATGAAGCTGAATACCGAGAAATGTGCATTTGGGGTCAAGTAGGAAAAGTTCTTGAGATTTATGGTTAGTGAATGTGGAATAAAAGCAAACCTCTAGAAAGTTCAGGCTATACAGAACATGAAGTCTTCAACAACACTAAAAGAAGTGTAAGGTTTAATAGGGAGGTTAGTTGCACCAAAAAGATTTATTTCAAAATCTACTGACATTAAAAGTTGAAGGCTTATTTGGCAAATCCATATAATTTAGTCAGTCCTTTGATAGGAGATACACTATATCTGTATCTAGTAGTGACTGATCATGCAGTAAGCTCAATATTGGTAAAAAATATACACCCCCGTAGAAGTTGACCCTTGCATTAGTTGTTGTGACACAAAAGCTATATCCGTATTTTTAAGCTTACTACATCATAGTTCTCATTTACCAGCATGTGTGAAAGATATTTCATAAACTAAACCTCTCATAAAGATTAGTAAAGTGGTCGATTGAGCTTAGTGAATTTGATATAGAGTATCAACCTCACAAACCTATTAAAGCCCAGGCTTTGGCCGATTTCACTGCGAAGAGATCTGTTGTAAAAGGGATAGTGATGCGGCAAGTAACTAAGCTGATGACAATTCAAGAAACTAAAATTATGGAGAACAAAATAACATCATGTTCAAGAAAATGCGACGCAATTGGTGGATGATAATCCCAAAGGTCATGACTAAACAAACATCAATGGAAGAACAAGAAAAACTTCACTTTGGTGTTTGTATATAGATGAAGCATCGAATGCTTAGGGCAGAGGAGCTAAAATTATTCTGGTCAGGCCAGGAAATGTAGAGTTAGCTTATGCTCTTCATTTTGATTTTAAGGTGACAAATAATGAGGCGGAGTATGAAGCGTTATTGGTTGGACTTGGTTAAACGCTTTTAGTAGGAGCAGATTATCTCGAAGTAAAAGAGGATTCAAAATTGGTGGTGAACCAAATTCATGGTCAATTTCAAGCAAGAGAGGGCAACATACATGCTTACCTTAATAGAGTTATGGAATTGATAAAGGGTTTTAGAAAGGTAACGGTAGTTCAAATCCCAAAATCAAAAAATACTAAAGTTGATGCAAGGGAAGTTTCAAACAACGATTCTTGTGAAGGTGTTGCGCTAGAAAATGTGGTTAGTTAACGACCGAGTCTGTTCAAATTAGTATGACACATCAAATCTTAACTTGGATTCATCCGATCAAATAGTACATCTTGAGTGGCCAGTCACTAGAGGATAGAGATGAGGTGAGGTGACTTAAGAACATATCTTCGCATTATACAGTAATCCATAAGGTTTTATATAAAAGAGGATTTGAACTGCTTAATTTGTGGTGTCTTGATGAGGAGGCAGATTATGTGTTAAAGGAAGTTCACATGGGCAGTTATGGTGATCATGGAGGGGCTAGATTGTTGGCGTATCGCATTTTACGCCAAAGGTATTATTGGCCAACATTGCATCAAGATGCGGCGAAGACGGTGCAATCTTATTCAAGGTGTTAATTTCACGGTGACATCCCAAGACAACTACTAGAACAACTCACCACTATGCTCAGTCCTTGGCCCTTTTGTAGTGGAGACTTGAACTAATTACGCTATTACATGTAGGATGTGCTCAGATAAAGTATGCAATACTTACAATTGGCTATTTCACAAATTAGGCAGAAGTAGAGCCAGTAGCTACTATAACGAAGATGAGAATTATTGCTTTTATTTATTAGAGTTTGATCTATCGATTTGGAATTCCTTATATACTGATTGTGGATAATGGGAAGCAATTTGATAATGCAAACTTCAAGGAGTTCTATGTTGATCTGAGCATTGACCTCGAATTTGTCTCTCCTGCTCATCTGAAAGCCAACTGGCAAGTTGAAGCTGTGAATAATATCATCAAGTTGGCACTAAAAAAATAACTCAGTTATAAAAAATTAGGATAGGCAAATGAGTTGCCTTAGGGTTTTTGGGCATATAGATCAACAACAAAAACCGCAACTTGGGAGATGCTGTATTCATTACCTTTTGGTTTTAAAGTAGTGATACCAGTAGAGATTGGAGCACCTTCATTCAAAGTGAATCATTCTAATAAGTTAAATAATGAAGAATGACGAGATTGGGCTTGGATCCATTGGATGAGAAACGAGATCAGGTGCTTGTAAAATGGCTATTTATTAATAACGGGTGGAAAAGTATTACAACAAGAGGCTTTATTCAAAAACTTTTCAAGAGAAGGACTTGATACTGCAACAAGCCGCGTAGAATACTAAAGCACCTAGAGATAGAGCTTTCAGAGCAAATTGGAAAGGTCCATATAAGGTGATCAAAGTTGTTAAACGAGAAGTCTATAAGTTGTAGTATCCGAATGAAAGAGATATCATGAAGCTATGAAATGCAGAAATGTTGAAGAAGTATTTCGCTTAAAGACTTCAAAAATTGTTGTTTAAAATGATCTAAACATGATTCAACTCAGACAACAATGTCATGCTTGTTGTTATAACGTTTAAAAAGAAGTATTGTAAAAAGAGTTGACCATAGTTTAGGCCATACAATAATATCTAATAAATCAATGAACTTCATTTTATTCAAAAAGTTGTAAACAAGACCTGACCACAATTCAAGCCATATATTGACTTTTATTGGTAAATCCTCTTTTGGTTAAGAGTCACAAAAGAAAATTTGAGATCAAGTTCAGGCTATAAGACATTTTGGTGTACAATTTCTATTCACGATTAATATTGCATGACTCATTCCATTGAGAGAATAGGAAGAGAATAACTTAGGGAATTTCATTAAGAAAACTTTTGATTCAGTCAGGATAAGTTGATTTGGTCTTAGTTTCATTTTTTTATAGTTAATTCGAGAAGATTGAAACAGTGTTGATATAAAATTTGCACTTTGATTGAAGTGATCAAATGATGAAATTAAATTATCTATTATACTTCGTTCAAGTTCATGGCAAAGTACACAAAATTTAAAGATTATACTTCTTTGGCTGGAGGAGTTGAGGTCATGCCAAAAGTTGAACTTTCGATCGCGAGATCTGTTTGACCAAGGTCAACAAGATGAAAACCAGAGGACCTGTTTTCAGTTGGTTCTACTTAATTCTTTGCATGTTGCTGAGTAGGTTAGGGGACCTCAAGTTTATCAAATAACCAGGCCAAGTCTAGCTCTTTGTAGTTTGTCTAGAAGATTTTAGAAGCTAACTCCAAGGCCTCTTTGGTGGATTCATCACATTATTGTTCAACCTCTGTTTTGGTGCGATCAAGTTTGTCTTCCAAATTCTTATTGATGTAAGATTAGTTGCTCGAGTCCCCAATTTAGACACTTAAACCTCAAGATTAGCAACTTTGATTTCGAGCATGGCACAATGAGTAGCCCATGTTTTCCTATCCCTGCTCAGCTGAGCATCTAGACTCTCCTCTCATTTTTTCGCATCCTTCAGCTTTTGGTTATGAATTTCTTTTCCATTGTCAATTGATCTATAGTTTTGTACATGTTCACAGTTTCAATGGAGAATTCCTTTGCACTATTTATATGCAAACCCAGTGAACGGTATATCTATTTAAATTCAAGACACATAGAAAATTGCTTAATAAAGTTAATTGGTATTAGTAAACAAATGAGAAAATGAAGTATAGTGTCTATTATAATTACCTTGCCCATCCAATTGTGGATCTTTTCCAATATATTGTATGAGCTAGTAGCATCTAACTTTGTAGATAGTTTTGGACTGATCACACTAGCCAAATGGTTAATGGAAAGAACCAAGTGTTTGAAGAGTTCCATCTTCTCTTCATGAATAGTAGGCCAAGAAAATTCATCTACTTGCACGATTTTTTTTCCTTGATTCGTGTTTTATATTTTTGCAGTCTTTTCCTTAGTTTCTTCTACTACCTTACTTTTTTGCTTGCCATTGTCCTTGGCTGGAGCTTTCTTGTCCTTTTTAGGATCCGTCTCAGTTTTCTCCCTTCTAGTTTTGGGGCCAGTTTCTTTCCTTTTATAGGATTTACTTATTTTGTTCAAATTTCTTGGGTGAATCCTAGGACTTCTTTGATGCATCCTAAGGTTGTGATTCCAAATCATTAAAAACTAAGCCCAACAAGCCCAGCAGCTTGCCCTTGCCTTTCTTTGCTGCCATTCTTTCTATAAACGTTTGCAAAATGAGGAAAATTAGAAATCATGAAAGTAAAAATCACAAGAAAATTATATGGCACTTATTTTCACTCGTGGTTGCATTTTCTTGTTCAATTTCTATAAGGGGGCTCTTTTATGCTCTTACGGCACCCTCAAATTTCTCATAAGTGGGAGCAACTATGACCAAACTTGAGCCGTTAAATTTATCAAGTGCAATGAGTCTCTTTTACTTTGTAGGTTTTCCACACCCAATGCCAATCTTTATAAGCAAAAGAGTGGGTAAATCAGGATTGGGTCCCCGAACAGCTTTATAAGATAAGAGGTTTTGTGTTATTTCCTTTGTTTAGAATTATGTTCAACATAATAAATAAAAACAACAAATGATTATGCATAATATTTACGAAGAATAGATTTAAATTTTCATCTCAGTGAAGGAAAATTGACAACAATCTCCACCTACATAGAACTATCTGTCTTTCCAATGCTTGTTACATATGGGGTTACCATTGATGAGTTTGCATGTGTTGGTGCGAGTTTGGAGATAGTAAAAACAAGGGTACTTTTTATATATTTTCTTGAAAAGGAACGTGTATTTAATTTCCCTAATGGTTAGAGTGCTTTTCGTCATAGCCCAGATCACATACAACCTAACAATGGTCCTTCAGCCATTAAAAGCCACTTCATGGCCCCTGGGATTATAGGAAGTTCATTGGCTTCAAGAACTCTAAAGGTTATTGATTCTAAGATATAGTACAGCTTTCTAAAGATCTTTATATCAGCTTTGGTGATAGTCAAGGGAAATCTATCAGCTTCAAAAGGGTTATTCTCCCTAACCAAATCAGGAGAGGGATATTGGATCAGCAACTTATGATCCCTACCAGTGTGAGGATTTTCCTTAAGGTCAGATCCATCATGCTCATCTTTTGAATTTTCCTCGTCTTTCTCTCATCACCTCTCTCATTTCTACCAGTATCTCTACTCTCTAGCAAAAGTGCTTTAGGTACATTGCTCAATGGCATTAGTTCTACTAAAGTCTATCTCTTCCTACATGTCGTTAGAAAAGTTGTGAGATAACAACACAACCTCAAATTCTTTAGAAAATAAATATAGTGCATTAGATCTAGGATCTAAAATTGTTAAAGGACTCTCCGCCTTAAGATCTAAAATGGCTAACGGTTGGGCTTTTCTCAAAGGATTGGTTCCATAATCTTTAATAAGCTCAGCAATAATCCTATAAGGAAGTCGATTCCAGGCTTCATAATTAGTCTATATGAGTTTGTTGCAGAGGTGTCAAATTCGCTTCTTGGGCTACTGGGCATATATCTCACATTGAGTCTCTCAGATGTCACCATGATTAACCTAAGCAATACCAACATGGGGCAAATAGACTCTGAATTTAGCCTAAGCACAACAAGGACTATGCCATAATAGTTTATATCATTTATATTCCTTTTTTAGTTGATAATTAATCTCTTAAGGGGGAGGGGTGTATTCTATCAACAAACAAGGGAAAATACCAATTTCCCCCCTGATTTTTGACACTTGTAATACTTAGCTATCTGCTATTTCAAAACTACATTTTACCCCTCTATTATTATAACTATAACACTAACATTTCACTATTTGAATAAAATTACTTTATTACCCTTAGGAGGAAAGGACTTAAACCACAAGTTGACCCAACTCTATTTTTTTTAAAAGAAAACAAATTTGGCAATAGGAGTTTGAACCTTGGATGTTAATATTAAAAATTTAAATTTTAACTATTAAACTAAATAATAATAACTAATTGTGAGCATATATTAGATAGATAATTATATAAATGTCAATTTAAAAACTCAAACAAATAATTTGAATAAAATTATTTAATGAAAAATAATTTCAAATTAAAAGTTGCTAACAATTAAAAAAATTTGAAGTCATAATATAATAAATTTATATCTTGTCATTTTTAAAAAATTTAAAATAAAGTCAAATAAAAAAAAGGAATAAAATCTAATTCTTTTGTAAAAATAATTTATGAACACCATATTTTATTAAAACTTGTAATGAATAAGGTTTTTTTTAAATGTTATAATCTAAAATCATATTATTTAATAATTTGTAATACCCCCCAAGTGGTAGGTATTATGTATACATACACGTCATTTTCTATTGATTTGTACGTAAGTAGCTTAGTATACTTAAGGTATTTCTTTTGAAGTATTATATGGGTGTCCTATTTCTTGTTTTAGAAAAAGAAACATCATTTTACAGATTTTAAGAGAGAGAGAGAAAGAAGAATTTGAAGAGAAAATTTAGTTTTCAAGGAGAAATTAAGAAAATTTAAGGTAATTTTTTATGTGCAAATTTTAATATGCTTGCAAGTGCACAAATCATTAATAGCTAATGATAAATTCACCTCAAGGTCGATCTCTCAAGGAATTATAGTGGTTTAGATTCTTTTTTTATTTTCTTTATGTTACTAAATTTAATAAATAATAAAATCCTAAACACTCACTTAATTTGTAGTTTGATGCGATGTTAAATAAATGAATTAACTTCCTAAATTTAAAGAAAAGAAAAACAAGAATAATGACAATAAATTAAATCCAATGAAATGAAATGGGAGTTGGTTAGCTATCTACTCATGCATTGAAATATTAAGTGAATTAAACAATTATCCCAATGTTTTAATTATAAATCTTTTCACTATGGTTAAAAAAATCCAATGATCATGACAATTCTCACTTGCAATCAACTAAGTATATCTTTGATGTGAGGCTTTTACTTAATTAATTGAATTAATTACAAGAAAATGATATGACCATTTTAATTAAACCAAATTAATGGATCCAATTTAAACACTTGTTCAATAGAGCTTAATTAAGATAAGATGATGTTTCTAACACCTTAATTCTCATTTGTTAATTTTAATTATAAACAATAGATTATCAGTCTATAATTCAAAATCTAAGGTATAAAGAGCAATGAACAAGTAATAATCTTAAACATTCATTAAACATAATTCACAAAATAACCAACACAATCATAGTCGCTAAACCAAACTCCCACTATGTATTTAGCCTTCCATTATCAAGTTCAAATCAATGAAATTAAGTATGAAAGTACAAAACACATAGAAGAACAAACAAAGATTGAAATAAACTTATCTTTATCGAAGATTTTCCCTTGGGTTTGAAATGATTGATCATCTTCTTCAATCCTTTGGTGGAAATTGCTTGATGAAGAATACAAAAACAACACAAACACTGGGTACGAATTGTTTGAGTGACAGCACTTGGGTTACAATAAGCAAAGAAAAAAAAACAAGAAAATAACTTTCTAAGATAAATTAAATCAAGAATAGCATGCCTTCCTCTTCAAAACCACCATTTATATAGGCAAGATAAATGATGCTTTACATGTGAAGACACATGCATGTTGCAGTTTCATTATATCTCTGTCTGCTAGATTATAGCTCACTTATGGCTATCTCCCACACCAAATTAGAGAATGTAGTCTCCATACAATGTTTGATAATTGAATAAGCTTTCTCATGCTTTAAGAATCATGTCATTTCGATGTTGGTAACATGAGATATGATCAAACGATTAAAGCATGCTCAAATTGCCATTTTGACAGCCATTGTCTGAATGATGACCATTGTAGACAGCCCAGATGCACAATATGGAAATTATGGATAACATGAAAATTTTATCTGTCTTCCTCCTGGTTCCATCACTTCAAGAATAAACTTGATTGATGGTGTATTCAGAAAGTTATGGCCAAAAGATAGAAAGGTGTTCGTTGGTCCAGGTTGCACATGGATGAACAATGCTCAATTACGTTCCTTCACACTTTTGGCACCTACCCATTCTGAATTTGCAAATGTTATCTGTATATGAATTATGTATAATTGAGTTAGCTTTCACTTGCCAAAAGAAACATGCTATTTGAAGATGTCTACACAAAGTTATGGCCATGATAGTGATTCATGCTCAAGTGAGTTGTATGCAAGTGGATACTTTATATCTGTAATTGCAACTTGCACTCCTTTAACACCTATACACAAAAATACACCACATAAATACTTAAATACAAGTATGATACTCATGCCATCTTGTACAATTTTACATATTTGCATGTATTTGATTTCTTGACCATGAAAACATGCAAATTAAAAGTATGGCAATGAAATTTCACAATTTATGCACAAAAAGAGACATTAAATTCAAAAGTGATGTAATAATGTCTTGTAAAATATACATGAATGATGTGCTTTAAGACACTTATCACACTCCCCAACTAACATTTTGCTAGTCCCTAGCAAATTATGTGGTGAATTATATCAAAAATTGAAGTATTGAGCAATATCCAAAGATTAGAAAAATATTACATCCATATGAACTCTCATCACATGTCTAAGTTAGAAATTAACAAGGAAACATTTGCTATCAAAGTTACACAAACCATATTATTATTAGAACATCATGCCACTTCCCCAAAATAACAAAATTGAATGACAATTTGAAAAGAAACATACCCAATAATGTATAGGATAATGTCATTCATAAATATGGAATGGAAGGCAAGAATAAAACAAGGATGATTTCAAGTCTCACACCCCAATTGAAAGAAGAAAGATGGCCTCAAGCTTCAAATAAAAGTTAAATGATCTCTTCCAAAAGAATGATCAACAAATACCTCTATCTTTTTTTTTTTAATTTTTTTTATGATACCATATTTTTCGGCCCTTATTGCTAAGTATATATTTCAAACCACAATCTCTCAAAATCAAGAAGGACTTTTATCGGGACGTAATGTAGGTTTGGGACAAGGTTAACAAAAGATAAGGAAAAGGAGTAAACAAAGTCATATGTTTAAGAAAATAGATATCTTGAACATAATAAAATGATGCATCTTGAACATTTTTATTTCTACCTTTTTTTACCTTTTTCTTTTTTTGGAAAGTATAAAACTTGTATACTTTCACCATTTTTTTTTTTGGGTTTTAATATAGAAGTATATAAATCATCTTGAAAATTTCTTCTTCTTTTATTTATTTTTTTTTTCTTTTTCTTTTTTTCATTATTTTTTTTGCACCATCCTTTTTTTATGAAATACAAACATTTCTCAAGCATAAAATGGTAGTGGATTAAATAAAAACAAAAAATAAATGGGTAATACTCCAAAAGTGGAGTTGGGTAAGGTAAAAAGGCTAACAAATGAAAGGCCTTTTATTTAATGGCTCAAAGGGCTTTCTAAGGAAAAATATTTTAAAAGGTAGGCTTGAAAAGCTCAAACGGATCCAAAAACAAAAATGACTTCTATCACATTTTAAGAAATATGATAGCTATCCATATTAACTAGCTCAATGGGCTTTACAATATAGCAACATGTAATATATTTTTATTTTTTATTTTTTTTAGTATTAGTTGAAAATTCAAATGTAGAGATCATAAAAGAAGAAAAAGAAAAAAAATTCATGAATTATAGGCCAAAGGGATACTCTTCAAAAAAAAAAAATAAGCTCAAAACTCACTTGGAACAAAATTAAATGGCATGTAATTCCTCCAACAATTAGGTTCATTTCACTCATCAAACTTTAGTTTCCTTATTAGAACTAACCTTAACATGCAATTCAAGAAAACATGGTATGTTATTTATCTAAACAAAGGATGATTGCCATCAATAAAACTTGAAAATTCTGTTTTTTTTTTTTTTTAAACAAGGCACTTCACCCCCAACTAAAACGAAACATTGTCCTCAATGTTTAAAAGATATGGCATGAAAAATACATAAAAGACATAATAAGAATAAAAGAAGGGTGTAGATGTCACCTGGAAATTTGAAGGGCTTGTATTCTTGATGTTGCAAAATTTCTCTTTCTTTTTTTTTTATTAGAAAAGAAAAGAAAAGAAAAAGGCAAAAATATTACCAAACATAAGTGGGTTGCCTCCCACTAAGCACTTTCTTTAACGTCTTAGCAAGACATTGCAGTTTCTTATCAAGAATTGCACAACTCAATGTATTCCACCTCCTCCTTTTTATGAACTCCCTCCAAGTATAGCTTCACACGATGCCCATTTACTTTGAATGTTGCTTGAGTTTTCGAATTTAATAACTCTACTGCACCATGGGAAAAAACTCGAACTATTGGGAACGGGCCACACCATTTTGACCTCAACTTTCCTGAAAACAGTTTAAGACGAGAGTTAAATAAAAGAACATTCATTCCAAGATGAAGAGACTTAGGAATTAGGCCTTTGTCATGATAACGCTTGGTGCGTTCTTTGTAGATCTCTGCATTCTCATAGGCTTCATCTCGAATTTCTTCTAACTCGTTAAGTTGAAGAAAACGTTTCTCTCCCGCCATTTCCATGTCTATGTTCAACTCTTTAATTGCCCAATATGCCTTATGCTCAAGCTCAACAGGTAAGTGGCATTCTTTTCCAAAAACCAATTGATAAGGGCTCATACCAATAGGTGTCTTATATGTTGTGCGGTATACCCATAATGCATCATTGAATTTGACTGCCCAGTCTTTCCTTGAAGGTCGTACTATCTTCTCCAAAATTACCTTGATTTGGCGGTTGTTAACTTCAACTTAGCCTGAAGTTTGTGGATGATGCCACTTTGTGTTTGATGTTGTATTTCTTCAATAAGCCGTCAAAGAGTTTATTGCAAAAATGACTTCCTCCATCACTTATTATTGCCCTTGGTGTTCCAAACCTGCTAAATATCACATCCTTCAAAAATTTCACAACACAATTAGCATTATTGGTTCGGGTTAGTATAGCCTCAACCCACTTGGAAACATAATCAACCGCAACTAATATGTACTCAAAACCAAGTAAAGGTGGAAAAGGTCCCATGAAATCAATGCCCCATACATCAAAAAGTTCAACAACAAGATTATTCATTAAGGGCATCTTATTCCTTTTATCAATGTTACCACTCCTTTGACATTTATCACAACACATGCAAAAATTATGAGCATCTTTAAAGAGAGTTGGCCAATACAAACCAGATTGCAATACCTTGAGAGCTGTTTTCTTACCACCAAAATGATGTCCACAATGAAGCTCATGGCAAAAAGCTAGGATACTCTCATGCTCATCCTCTGGCACACATCTTCGAATGATTTGATCTTGGCAAAGCTTGAACAAATACGGATCATCCCAAAAATATTGTCTGCAAGAAAATAAGAATCTTTTTTTTTCTTGAAAACAGAGGTTAGGTCGCAACACACCACGAGCAAGGTAATTGACAATATCAGCATACCAAGGTCCATGACCTAAAGCAAACAATTGCTCATCAGGAAAAGTTTCAACAATTGATTTTTCTTCTTTGTGTTCATGAGTGCCAAAATCTGAAAGTAACCTAGAAAGGTGATCAGCAACAACATTTTTACTACCTTTCTTATCCCTTATTTCTAGGTCAAATTCTTGCAAAAGTAATACCCATCGAATTAGTCTTGGCATTACATTTGGTTTAGTCAATAAATATTTCAATGCAGCATGATCTGAGTGTAGAATGACTTTAGATCCTACCAAGTAAGACCTAAATTTGTCCAATGCAAATACGACAGCTAAAAACTCTTTTTCAGTGGTGGAGTAATTTACTTGGGCATCATTAAGTGTTTTACTAGTATAATAAATCACATGTAAATGCTTTTCCACTCTTTGCCCCAAAACAGCCCCTATAGCATAATCAGATGCATCACACATAATCTCAAAACGTAATAACCAATTGGGTGCCATGATAATAGGTGCTGATGTCAATTTTTCTTTCAAAGTATTAAAGGCAACAAGGCAATCATCATCAAAAACAAAAGGAACATCCTTAGACAACAAGTTACATAATGGACGACTTATTTTAGAGAAATCTTTAATAAATCGCCTGTAAAATCCAGCATGTCCTAAGAAACTCCTAATTCCCTTGATTAAAGTAGGGGGTGGTAATTTAGCAATCAAATTAATTTTTGCCTTATCAATTTCAATACCTCTACTAGAAACAACATGCCCTAATACAATGCCTTGTTGCACCATAAAATGACTTTTTTCCCAACTAAATGTCAAATTACACTCAATGCATCATTCAAGTACTAAAGCTAAATTATGCAAACAATCATCAAATAAGGTTCCAAAAACTGAGAAATCATCCATAAATACCTCAATGAAGCTCTCCACCATATCTAAGAAAATTGACATCATGCATCTTTGGAATGTTCCAGGTGCATTGCACAAACCAAATGGCATCCTCCTAAAGGCCAATGTCCCAAACGGGCAAGTGAACGTTGTCTTCTCTTGATCCTCTGGTGCGATCGGTATTTGATAATAACCTGAAAGACCATAAAGAACACAATAAAAAATCATTTCCAACTAATCTTTCCAACATCATATCAATAAAAGGAAGTGGAAAATGATCTTTTTTTGTAGCCGAATTCAACTTCCTATAATCAATGCACATTCTCCACCCTATAGTTATCCTAGTAGGCACAAGCTCATTATTTTCATTCCTCACCACAGTAATCTCTGATTTCTTAAGAACAACATGAACCGAACTAACCCATCTACTGTCAGAAATAGGGTATATTACTCCTGCATCTAAGAGTTTCAAAACTTCTTTCTTTACTACCTTTTTTAGATTAAGGTTTAATCTCCTTCGGGCTTCTCTCACTAGTTTGGCATCATCCTCTAAAATAATCTTATGCGTGCACATAGCAAGACTAATACCTTTAATGTCATTTATGCTCTAACCTATAGCTTTCTTAAGTCAGCTAAGTTCTCTCACAACTCTCTCTTCTTGGATTTGGGTTAAGGTAGATGCAATAATAACAAGGTATGTGTCCCTCTCTCCCAAAAATATATACTTAAGGTGCTAAGCCAATTCTTTAAGGTCAAGCTTAGGTGGAGTGATTTCTTCCCTAGGTAAGGACTTTGGCAAATCTAAGGGTTTGCCAGACTCTTCTTGTGGTGAAATTGGTATGGCTCTGTCTAGCATCTCATGATACCCCTTAGTTTCTTCTTCAAGTACTCCTTCTACCCTTTCAACAACAAGTGCCACTTCAAGCTTATCTTCTATCTCTTCCTGCAAAAAAGTGTCATGAACAAGTAAGTCAAAACTATCAATAAACGAACACTCATCATTAGAAGAAATAGAAGGAATTGGTAAAGAATTAAACACTTTAAATTGTACAGTTTCCCCTAAAACTGTCATCGTTAAGCTCCCATTATGGACATCAATAATTGTCTTGGTTGTTGCCATGAACAGTCTGCCAAGAAGAATTGTATGCTCTTTATCCGTAGATAAGGTTTCTTTCATCTCCAAAACCACAAAATCCATAGGTACAATAAGCTTGTCTATTTGTACCAACAAATCTTCAACTATTCCTTTTGGATATTTAACTGACCTATCAGCAAGTTGAAGTGTCATAGTTGTTGGTTTAAGTTCTCCCAAACCTAGTTGTAAATATATTGAATATGGCATGAGATTGATACTTGCTCCTAAGTCTAGCATAGCTTTAGCGATCTTCTTATCTCCCATTGTGATGCTAATGTTGAAGCTTCCTGGATCTTTCAATTTAGGAGGCAAATTTTGTTGAAGTACTGCACTAGCTACTTCTGAAACCATGAATTTTTCATCGTTCTCATATCTCCTCTTTTTAGTGTTGAGTTCCTTGAAAAATTTTGCATACGATGGTATATTCCTAATAACATCCAAAAGAGGTAAGTTAATATTAACTTTAGAAAGCATGTCAAAAATCTCATAAAATTGCTTATCCTGCTTATTATCCCTTAAATGGTTAAGATAAGGAATTGGTGGTCTATAAGGCTCGGCTGCCTTATGACGTGATAGAGTTGGAAGTGACTTTTTCTCTTCAATTTTTTCAAAAGGCTTAGAAGATTGAGGATCCTTAGCTTGTCCTTCATTGGAAACTTCTAACTCACTTTTTTCTTCTCCTGCATCAAATGGTAAGTCATTAGAACTTTCATCATCAAAACTTTTGTTAATAATCTTACCACTTCGAAGGACGATAATGGCTTTTGCTTGCTCAGGTTGGCTAGGCAATTTTTCCTTTTGATGTCCTTGCATGTGTTTTGCAAGTTGCCCAACTTGCATTTCCACCCTTTTCATAGAAGATTCTAAAGAATCCAATCTTTGGTTATGTCTCTCGTGGTTCTCTTTACTAACTTGAATGAAAGTGTTCAAACTCTCTTCCAAGTTTGGTCTTCTAGGTTGATCAGGTGGTATAGTTTGGCTTTGATGTTGAATTGGTCTTAAGTTTTGAGCATATGTTGGATTGTTGTTAGTCTTCCAAGAGAAATTTGGATGATTTCTCCACCCAGGGTTATATATGTTGGCAAAAGGATCATGTCTCGGCCTAGGTTGGTAAGACTCCATCAAATTAACTTGTTCTTGTTCACCATCTATATAAGAATCATAAGACGAAGAATAAGTGTTAGCATTATGCCCATAAATACCACAAACTCCACATACCTTGTGATTTAGTTGGATATTAGTTGTGAGAAGTTTGACTTGCTTAGTCAATTCAGCAAGTTGCATTGCCATTTCATTGTTAGAGCTCAACTCATTTACCCCAACTCTTCTTCCTCTTGCACTTTTTTGTTGGGAATTAGCATCAAGCATTTCATACAATTCGTACGTCTCTTCAGCAGTCTTTTCTCTCATTGCTCCACCGACGACATTATCAACGGTATATTGACATTGTTGTGTCAATCCATCATAGAAAAATTGATTTTGTAGCTGCAGTGGAAAGTGATGGTGAGGACATTGGATGAGAAGCATCTTGAATCGGTCCCATGCCTCGTGGAAGGGTTATCCCTCCATTTGAGAAAAAGTTGCAATCTTAGTCCTCAACTCAGTGTTTTTTTTTATGGGAATAGAATTTTCCCATGAATTTGTTGTAGATTGCATCCCATGTAGTCAAAGATCCAGATGGAAGAGTCATCAACCAAGCTTTAGCTCTATCTTTTAGTGTGTAGGGAAAACATCTTATCCTTAGTTAATCCTCGGTCAACCCTTGCAAAGGAAAAGTTTACGACGTTGCATAAAAATTCCTAATGAAAATCAAAGGGTCTTCGTTAGGAATTCCATAAAAGGAAGGTAGCATAGAAAAATGTATGTTCTTGATCTTATAGTTTTTTGTTGCAGCCGGTAATTGTATGCAAGATGTAGAATTGTCAATGATTGGCCTTGCATATTCCTTCATCACCATTTGCCTTGCAACTATTCTTTGGGATTCCATGCTTGTTGTTTCAACAATTTCTTCTTCTCCCTCAAGTTGTAATTGATTTTCTTCTATTAATTTTCTCAAGTTTCTCCTTATTCTTTGAATGTTATCGTTTTCTTGTACAAGTTCTCCCTTTAAGGATCTTCTTTTGTGCATGCACTTAAAAATAAATTGTGATACCAAGAAACGAAGAAAAACACTAAGCAAAGACCAAAATAAATGGCACACTTAAAACATGAATTAAACAAATTCAATAATAACAAATAATTTAAGGAAAACAAAATGCTAGAACAATAACAATGATAATAATAATAATTAAATGAAAAAAAGGCGGTAAAACCTTCCTCTAAGAATAACAAATATAAAAGCAGTTAACAAAGCAAATAATTAAATTAGGTGGCAAAGCCTACCATGAACAAAATAAGCAATTAATAATAGAAAGAAACAAGTAAGGTTATTAAATAGCAAATAAATAAATAAGCAAATGAATAAAAAAAGAAAAGAAAAAAAATACTAACATAGAAAATTTAGCGACAAGGAAAGCAATTAAAGAATTTAAATGCCAACTCCCTGGCAACGGTGCCAAAAACTTGATGTGCAAATTTTAATATGCTTGCAAGTGCACAAATTATTAATAGCTAATGATAAATTCACTCCAAGGTCGATCTCTCAAGGAATTGTAGTGGTTTAGATTCTTTTTTTATTTTCTTTATGTTACTAAATTTAATAAATAATAAAATCCTAAACACTCACTCAATTTGTAGTTTGATGCGATGTTAAATAAATGAATTAACTTGCCTAAATTTAAAGAAAAGAAAAACAAGAATAATGACAATAAATTAAATCCAATGAAATGAAATAGGAGTTGGTTAGCTATCTACTCATGCATTGAAATATTAAGTGAATTAAACAATTATCCCAATGTTTAAATTATAGATCTTTTCATCATGGCTGGAGAAATCCAATGATCATGACAATTCTCACTTGCAATCAACTAAGTATATCTTTGATGTGAGGTTTTTACTTAATTAATTGAATTCATTACAGCAAAATAATATGACCATTTAAATTAAACCAAATCAATGGATCCAATTTAAACACTTGTTCAATAGAGCTTAATTAAGGTACGATGATGTTTCTAACACCTTAATTCTCATTTGTTAATTTTAATTATAAACAATAGATTATCAGTCTATAATTCATAATCTAAGGTATGAAGAGCAATGAACAAGTAATAATCTTAAACATTCATTAAACATAATTCACAAAATAACCAACACAATCATAGTAACTAAACCAAACTCCCACTATGTATTTAGCCTTCCATTATCAAGTTCAAATCAATGAAATTAAGTATGAAAGTACAAAACACATAGAAGAACAAACAAAGATTGAAATAAACTTATCTTTATCGAAGATTTCCCCTTGGGTTTGAAATGATTGATCGTCTTCTTCAATCCTTTGGTGGAAATTGCTTGATGAAAAATACCAAAACAACACAAACACTAGGTACGAATTGTTTGAGTGACAGCACTTGGGTTATAATAAGCAAAGAAACAAAAACAAGAAAATAACTTCCTAAGATAAATTAAATCAAGAATAGCATGCCTTCCTCTTCAAAACCACCATTTATATAGGCAAGATAAAGGATGCTTTACATGTGAAGACACATGCATGTTGCAGTTTCATTATATCTCTGTCTGCCAGATTGTAGCTCACTTATGGCTATCTCCCACGCCGAATTAGAGAACGTAGTCTTCATACAATGTTTGACTAATTGAATAAGCTTTCTCATGCTTTAAGAATCATGTCATTTGATGTCGGTAACATGAGATATGATCAAACGATTAAAGCATGCTCAAATTGCCATTTTGACAGTCATTGTCTAAATGATGACCATCTTAGATAGCCCAGATGCACGATCTGGAAATTATGGATAACATGAAACTTTTATTTGTCTTCCTCCTGGTTCATCACTTTAAGAATAAACTTGATTGATGGTGTATTCAGAAAGTTATGGCCAAAAGACAGAAAGGTGTTCATTAGTCCAAGTTGCACATGGATGAACAATGCTCAATTAGGTTCCTTCACACTTTCGGCGCCTACCCATTCTGAATTTGCAAATGTTATCTGCACATGAATTATGTATAATTGAGTGAGCTTTCACTTTCCAAAAGAATCATACTATTTGAAGATGTCTACACAAAGTTATGGCCATGATAGTGATTCATGCTCAAGTGAGTTGAATGCAAGTGGATACTTTATATCTTTAATTGCAACTTGCATTCCTTTAACACCTATACACAAAAATACACCACATAAATACTTAAATACAAGTATGATACTCATGCCATCTTGTACAATTATACATATTTGCATGTATTTAATTTCTTGACCATGAAAACATGCAAATTGAAAGTATGGCAATGAAATTTCACAATTTATGCACAAAAAGGGATATTAAATTCAAAAGTGATGTAATAATGTCTTGTAAAATATATATGAATGATGTACTTTAAGACACTTATCAAAGGAATTATATGTGAATGATGTACTTTAAGACACTTATGAAAGGAATTATACTCAAAGAAAATGATGCAACAAGAGCACTAAGAATAAGTTTGTTTTACCAAACCCAAAGTGAATATGCTGGATTGATCCTCTCAACTCCATTATCATTTAGAGTTGGACAGGGACATGGATATGTACTTCAACAAATCTCATTAGATCATATCCAATGAGAAGTGCATCAAATTGAATTCTCTAGGAAGAATAGGTACTAGTGATGAGTTTGAGAGGCGCTTGTGCAACGAAATTAATCGAGATTAATGGGTTTTAGAATTCAATGGGATTGGTTACTATGATATTTGAAAAAGAAAAAAAAAGAGATTGAGTTTGCATGAATATGCCATCATGAAATCTCGTGAGAGTTTAGTGCTCTGATACCATAAAAGGTTTCAATGTTGTATATAGTGAAAGAAGACAAAAGGCTGCTTCTATATTATATTATAAGGATATATACATATATATATATATATAAGTACAGGTTAAGGGAAAGGGAAGTAATGACCACCATTACGGCCTTGACTAAAGGAAGACTACAAAAGGGGAATTATACAAACTGTAAAATATAATACAATAAATATTAATATTATACAATGAAGAATACTGATGAGTGGTATTATTCTTTCCTAATAGATTTTGCATATGAAAAATTAATTTATTAATGTTGAAAATATATAATAAATTTGATTTATATTAAGAGGCTTAATGAAAATTTTAAAATTGATTATATATTTTTTAGTAATAAATTAAAAATATAATTGTAGAAACTAATTTTTGTTAAATATTTTAAATATGTATTCAAATCAATAAATAATATTTATTTAAAATTTATATTAAATTTAATAGTGATTACTGTATAATTAAATTATTATGTAAATACTTAAATACTAAATCAAAAAATGACATGAGTTGCCCACACCATTATATCTTCCCTTCACAATTACTCATTGTTAATGTTATGTACAATATTTTTATTTTTATAATTGGGTTATCTTTTTAGAGAATTTTATATTATAAAAAGTAATTTTATAATTTCAGTAGATTATTTTATATAAACATAATAATTAAAAATTGTTAAAGATAAAATGATTGTTACATTATTATTAATAAAAATAACAGTTATAAGTAATAAATCTGAATTACCTTAGATTATAATTTTTTATCAATATCATAATTTTAAAATATTACTTTTATTAATATAAATTAAAAATGTTTGCTTCTTAAATAGTATGTGTTAAAAACAATTTTACAAATGATTGTCAGTAGCCCAATAGTAATGTTATTGATTATTATCTTAAACTCCAATGTTTGATTCCAACCAATGTAAAATTTTTATCAATTTTTCAAAGTAAAAAGAAAAGTCAAACTAGCTAGTGGGCTGTCAGCTCAAAGATTTAGAAACAGGCTTGGCCTAGCCCAGCACGACTATTGTGCATGCCTGGACAGCCCAACAAGTGAGCCCTCTTGGACTTTAATTTTTGGCTTGGCCCAGCCCGTTTGGTACCTGGACACTGTATAGCAAGTAGTTTGACTCGAATCAACCTAAATGTATTGCCAAAGATTTTGCCTTTTTTGCAAACTGTCGCGATAACGTTGTTCAATAGCGCGACAACTTGTAAGTTAGACAAAGTTTTGGGTCTTTTCATGGTAAGTATGCAAGCTAGAGGTGGCAAAATAGGCAAGCTGGCTCGACCACGGCACGGTCTGACACTATTCACGAGCTGGATAGAGAAAAAAAGCTTGTGGGCTGTGTCGTGCCGCCTTGAATCGTGTTCGTGCCATAATGGGCCGAGAAGAAAAGTATGTGGGCTATTGTTCATCCCATAAATAGTGAATAGTACAATACCACTATTTAGTGTATACAATGGTACTGTATAGCCACTATTCACTGTGTAATACTATACAACTACTATTTGCTGTGTAATACTATTCAGGCACTGTGTACTGTATAGCCACAATTAATTAATTACTTTTTATTAATTAATCATTAATATATATGTAAATAAATTTGGTATATAATTTAATTTAAGTTTATTTAATTATTATTTAAGAGAATATTTTACTTTAATTTTAATAAACAAGCAACTCATTTTTCTTAATAAAATATAAACTATTAATTATATATAGACTAAATTTATTTTGTTTACTATACAAAATCATTTTTGTCTTTATATAACAATATTAATAACAATATTAATAACAATAAGGATAAATGAGTCATTTTATTCTATTTTGGAGCATTATTGAGTACTTATCAAAAAATAAAGGGCATTATTGAGTATTTTTAAAAATTAAGATTATTTGTTAAGATTGTCAATAAAACAAGTGTTAAAAATAACAATTACCCTACAAAATAAAATACCAAGTTTATGACTTGATTCTTTAATTTGCTCAAGGCCATTATTCCTTTCTTGAATACCTTCATTTTGAATGTTCTTCAAGTCTTCGCAATTGCATTCCAATTCTTCATGCTAGGAATATAATAATAAATACTACCAAAAAATATGGTTTGTTAAGAATATTAATGTTTGTTATTATAAAAAATAATAGGTTATGAGCTTTAAGGCTAACATAATTTTTATATATGTGGTGTTATAAGTATAGTGGAGATAATACTTAATCAAAGCTCCAATTGAATACAAAGAGAAAAGAGAGAAAGAAGAACTCACGGGTTGCTTTGGAGGAGAAATAATTGCTTATTTGATTACATTATTCACACTTTACATTAACAGTTACAAATGAATGGCTAAGATTATGCCAACCCTTAAACCATTTGGATGGCTAGGATTTTTCCATGTACACATGTTTACAACAAATATAAAAGAATACTACCTACCTATCCCCTTTCTAGAAATTGGGCCAATTAGGTCACATAAACAACAAAGTCAAGTTGGGTTGTTGTTGTTTCTTCCTTTAGTTTAATTCGCACTCGCCCAAATGACATTTAAAGAGCTGCTCTAAGGATGGTTTAACACACATACCCTCAGTTGTTGTGGTAGGATCACGGACATGCTTTTGACATGCCCCGCTCACCCTCACACACTTTTCATCTCGCCCATTCCACTCGCAGGGGTACCGTTCATGTAGGATGACATTTATCCATGAACTTGTGTCCTTGCATGCTCCAAAAATTGGGTGAGAATCTTATATGCTTCGACAGTTTGTAAAATCATGCCCCTGTGATCTTGATGTGATCTACTCCACCATCCTATCTCGCACAAATCATTCAAATTATTTTTAAGAATTTTTGTTGTTTAATTTTATGTCGGCTTCTTGTCTTTTATCTTTTAGATTAACCAATGTTTATGATTAATTACAATTTAACCCCTAGCATTTCTCTTTTGAAACCTATCTTTTTTATCTTCAAATTAATAAGTGAGTATTTTACGCACATATCTTAGGACTTCAAACTTAAATATGTGCAGAAATTCTCAACCCCTAGTGTTGTTTGATGAAATTTTATATTTTTGTGCAAAAAATATAGAGAATCTTGGTCTAAAGTAATTAACAACAAACGATAACTAAAAGGCAGGTCATCAAAATGGGGACCAAAATGTAACAAAATTAGGGACTAAAGTGCAAAATTTTCAAAGTTAGGGAAGCATAGCACCCCTAAAGCAAGCAGCTTGGCGCACGCACTTGCTGCTGATCAGAACAGGTGGTGCATGCGCACCTTCATGGATGACTAGGTTTAATGATATTTCCTTGCGTTTTTTGCCCATTCTAAACCTTCAATATCCTATGGATGGCTAGATTTAGTGTTGTCCTACGTTTTATTCTTTCTCAATCATGCGCCACCATCCAAAATTTAAAAGTCTATTTTTTAGAGTGAGCAATGGTAGAACAAGAGAAAAAATTTCTAAAGAGAGAAGGGGTAGAAATCATCATCTTGAAGATTTTGGGAGAAGACTTGAAGATTGATTGTTTAAAGCCTCTTCATCATTAGTTTATTCCCTTCAACTATATTATTTTTATCTTGAATTTCATGTGAATTTTCTTATTTTAACCATTTTAACAAGTATGAATTTCATGATGAGCTTCTTGTTAGTTATTGGTATGTTAGGCTAGATTTTTATGTTCTAGGATCTTGATGTAACCTAACTAAATCATGTTTTTCTTAATTTTGGAATTTATAATTGTTATTAATTTTTAGTCACTTGTGTTTTTCTTGCACTTAATTTGTTGCTTGATGAATTATTTGATTAATTATGAATGAATGAGTGCTAGGGATAGTTAAATTTGTTCACAAGATTCAAAAAACACATATTAGCATACTGAGGGTCGTGAAGACTTCAATAATTAGATAATCATATAAACATTAAGGAATCAAGTAACTGAGAGGTGAGTGAATCTCTAGGAGTTAATAATAAGTCGTGTTAGAAGAATGTGTAGCTAATTAAGTCAAATAAGAATATTGACTGGGTTAACTACACGTAGAAGTTAGTTCAACATTTAGGAGAAGGAACGAGGTTAATTAAAACCTGTAATTAGTGTATTAAAAATGAAAGCATTGCAAATTCCCAATTAGAAGAAACATGTTGAAGGTTAAGTGAAATCTTAGGACCATTTCCATATCAAATTCCACAAACTCACTCTATTAGCTTTAATTTCTTATTTCTATTTTTGTAAATCAAGTTAGTTGTTTATAACATTTATATATAGTTTCATATTTTCTTGCCTATACACTTATCATATGTGTAGATAAAATCAATTTACCATAATTGTAATACTTAGTTTAAAATCTTTGAAAACTTAGTCATTGTGGATACGACAACCCCTTTTTTATCATTATGCTACTTGTATGACACAATATATGTACAGGTTACGTGATTGCGTAATATATTTTTGGCGTCATTACCGAGGACTGAGAAGTTTTTAGGTTTACTAATATGCATAACATTGATTTTACTTTAGGCTTTTATTATTTGTTTTATTGTAAAGTTTGCAACTACATGCAAAGAGCTCATAGCCTTGAACTTATTGCTTTAGATCTAGAAATTGAATTTGATGATTGAGAAAGGATAGAAGGAATCAATCTAGAGTCATGGAAGACGGAGAAAATCATAACCCACCACTATAACCATAACAACCAAGAACACTTCGGGATTACTTTGAGGCATTGGTTAATGATAACTATCTGGGGATCTATCAACAAGCAATCATCACTAATAACTTCAAACTTAAGCTTGCATTGATAAATATTTGGGTAAAGGTTTGTCTCATGAAGACTGATATTCATTTGGGTATGTGTTTGGAGGTGTATGACACCATCAAGATGAATGAAATAAACTAATACTTGATTCGAATGATGTTGTTTCCATTTTCATTGAGGGACAAGGCTCGGGTTTGATTGCCATTCTTACAACTAGGTAATATCAGTACATAGGAAGAATTGGCACAAAAATTCCTCACAAAGTTGTCTCTACCATTAAAGGCTTTACAGTTTAGGGGGCGAAATTGCACAATTTAGACAGTTGGATTTGATTAAGAAGTATCATTAGCATGGGTATCAAGATTGATTCCAACTACAGTTATTCTATAATGGGTTGAATGGGAAACCTCACACTGAAAAAGCTTATGCATTATTGGAAGAAATGGCTTGCAACAACTACCAATAACCAAGTGAGATGTCCATGGTGAAGAGAGTTGTAGGAGTTCATGATAAGTGTGTAGAATACGCACTTATCGGGTATTTCGAGACTTGAATTATTTTGTAAATCCTCAAGTTTAGTTAATATTTGATGAATTTTAATGTTTTACATAGAAAAGATAGCAAACTGGCATTGAAGATGAAATCAGCTCCAAATAACAATGTCAAAAAAGTCGGAAAAGAAACAGGGACCAAAATGCAAAGTTGAAGGGACCAAAGTGCAAAGAAATCAAAGTTATAGGGGATGGCGTGGTAGTGCCATGCCATGGCGCGCCAGCGCCATACACGCGGCCTAAGGCCATTTTGGCCACGAGTGTGGCAGGATAGCGCCTCAGCGCAGATTTTGAAGGCTCCAACACCCCCTGGACGTGCTTGGATGATTTTTAGCCGTGAGATCATCACCCAATGGCCTGATTTCGGTATCTTTTAAGTTTATATGTTTTTGGGACGAAAGCCACCAAAAACCAAGCATCCAAGTATGGAAAATTTGGGTTTTTGAGTGAGAAAAATGAAGAATAATGAGAAGATCCTAGAGAGAGAAGTGAATTTATTCAAGTTAAAGGCCTTGGAAAAGGACTTGAAGGAGTATTATTGAAGCTTAGATCTCTAGTCTAGTTTTCCTTAACTCTTTAACTCTCATTTTGTATTTCATTTGAACTTTAATTGTTAAACTTTATGATTATGGAATACATATTGATTGTTATGTTGTTAATTGTGATGGTTGGCTAGTTTTCTTAATCTAGGGTCTTGATGTATCTTGTCTAAACTATGTTTTAATCAATTGGCATGTTATTAGTATTATTATGGTTTGATTCACTTGTGTTTATCTTGCTTAATGTTCTGATTTGTTAATTAATTAACGAATTGGTTAAGTTAGAGATGGATGAATTAAGTCTTGGGAAAGATTAAATTTTTTGTGGGACTAAGTAAACACAATCTAGATAGTTGTGAGATCGGGAGGTAATCGACATTTAGATAATCTAATTAAAACTTAGGATTTTAAGAAACTGGGAGGTGAATTGGGTTCTAAGCATTAAATAACAAGTAATACATAATGAACATATAATTATTTGGGTTAGATAGGGATATCAACTTGAATCATTGTGCGTAAAACCTTGATTTATGTTTAGGAGAGGTTTTAAGGTTAACTCAAATCTTGTGATTAGTGAATTAGACCAAAACACATTAATAATGGCTAATTAGGAGAAACAAGTGATTGATAAGTAAAATCAAGACCCTAGGTAATTCATCTTTGCATACTTCATCTTTTATAAATTCTTAAACTTAATTTCTATTCCACATTAGTTAATATTTGTGTTTTAGTTTATTTTTCATTACAATTAATCGATTTAGTTTGCTTAGATAAGATTGGCCTTTCAAACTATAATACTTAGTAGTTAATTTGAATTTCAATCCTCGTGGGACGATATATTTTCTTATCACTTTATTACTTGATACGATCCGTACACTTGCGGTTAGTATAGTCATGATCAATTCATGAGGTAGATCCCTTCGTATCATTTTCAGCTCAAGTAGCAACATTGGCAAACCAAATTCAAGTCTTCACCATAAAGGAAGCATCTTCAAGTTAAGAGAAAGCGATTGTTACTAGTTCTTCATGTTCTAAAAAACGTTTCGGGCAAGAGCAAAGCCAATACATCAATAACCAAAATTACAACTTCTAGCCAAATAATGATTTGCCAACCTACTACCATCCAGGACTTTGTAACCATGAAATTTTTTCCTATCGCAATGCAAGGAATGCAATGCAACTACCACTGTCTACATTTCAACAGTAGTTAATTGCAGAAAAAAAAAGCCTTATTTCAAAGATCTTTGAGCATCTTTATAGTAGAAATAAGGAACCAGTTGAACAAGGATGAGGCTTCATTGGATAGCATTAAAACACATTGCACAAATATGAATGCCACAATGAATTCTTTGGAAACTCAAATTGACTAGCTTGCCAATTAAGGGGCAATTATCTTAAATGTTTCTTAGCAACAAGGAGCTAAATCCTAAAGATCAATGCATAGCCATAACTATAAAGAGTGGTAAGGAATTAAAGCCCTTTAAAGCCAAAGAAAAGTAAACACAAAGGGCAAGAAAGTTGAGCTGGAAACACCAAACGAAGTGTTAAAGCCACATGGTATTTTATTTCCGAAAAACTCTTCTATTATTGCTTCATCATTGCCTGTTTCTCAGAGGATTCAAAAGAAGAAGCAAGGTGCTCAATTCTCTAAGTTCTTTGAAATGTTCAAAAAGCTTCATATTAACATTCCATTTATATATGCATTAGAATAAATGCCCAATTATGCAAAGTTTATGAAGGAAATGATGTCACAGAAAAGGTGTTTAGAGGGATATAAGACTGTCAAGTTAACAAAGGAATGTAATTAAATTCTTTAAAAAGTTGTCGAAAAAAGAAAAAAATGCAAGTAGTTTCATTATCGCATGCATGATCGAAAACTTGAATTTTGAAAATGTAACACCCCAACTCCGGCATTACGAAAGTGGCGTCGAACTAGGGTACTACAAAAAATTTAAACTTTCAAAACATAATCATTCTTCTAAGAAAGTTAATATTCTTAATCCAGTTTAAAGCATCCTTAATTCTATAAAATGATTTTAGCAGAATTTCCTTTATAACAATTGTATGCCAAAATATATAAACCTGTAACTTTAAGATTTCATTCTAAACACTCCTAATAATATTCAACACCAACCGTTTCATTTCATTATCTAAAAAAAACATAACTAATTTTAGGGTTTCTAAAATTCAAATACAAACATAGAAAAATGCATCAATGCCACACATTACAAACTCCTGTATCTATAGTTACATATAGTTTTCAAAGTGGTAAAACTCTTGTTCTGGAGTATCCATGTCTTCAACATACAATATCTCCAGCATTGCCTAGGAACCTGAAAAGTAGGGGTGAGTTAATGCCTAATAGATATTTATACATAAAGGTAGTTTTAAGAACTTTACAATAAACAAATTTGCATATATAAAACACCTTTCGATTTCGAACAGTAAGCTTAACGAAATCCAAAACAACATTTCAATTCTGGTATTCACAAGAATAACAAAAACACATTCATTCCATCATTTAAAATAATTTCCACTAATGTTTTACTCTTGCAGACTTTACAGGCATTATTCAGAAGGACAAGCCCCAAAAACTGGCCAACGTACTTTACGGGCATTATTCCGAGGGACTGTTGCCCCAAACACCGGTGCCACATCATAACAACAACCATGGCCATCACATTTTCATTTATCCATTTATTTCACAACATATCCATACAAATAATTCATTTATAAAATCATAATACGTGCCAATACCATTTTCTCACTGTAATTATAAATATGACATTCATATAAAAATTATTATTCAAATTCAATTTAAAAAATAATCAATTGGATCAACACGTAATAATTCAGGAATTTCATAAACATTTATTGCTACAATTTTTAGGTTGTAATACCCAAGCGTAGGTAAGTCAAGTAATAAAGATTCGAAAATCCGAGTGTCGGTCCTCAGGGAATTGATTATACTAAGTCCACAAGTCTAAAATGTCCAAATATTGTGAAAGTAGATTAAAATTTTGATTATTAAGTATTATTGAATATTAGGGCATTAGGGATCCATTTTAATGATATGTATAGAAATTATTTTTGATCCTTTTCTTTTTATATACACAATTAAGATTCAAATAAGAAATAACCTTAATTGGAGGATGGATAACATTTAAGCACAAAGAAACTAAAAGACTTACCTTTGAATTGAAGTGAAAAACTATAGGTTGCCTTGCTCTTGATATGTAGAAAACATCCAAGCATTCAATGTACCATTAGTTAACAATGAATCAAGGTTTCTAACAAACCAAAATCACTTGCAAAATATAGTACTCACTCAAAAGGAAAGTTGACAATGAAGAACAAACCAAAGGATCAAAGAACAATACTATACAACCATCAAAAGTTCACCCTTTGCCCTAATTACGAAATTAGAAATACATGGAGTAAAGAAAATATGAAGAAGAAGAAATGAAAGTGTTTTTTAGAATACAAGCTGCCTCAAGCTTTCAAAACCAAGGTTTATATAGGCAAGGTAAAGGAGAATTCGCACATGTGAATGCAAGTAAGTGGCAGGTTTCATCATAGCATTATTGTCCACATTGTGAAGCATGTTTGACTGTCTTCCACTCCGAATTAGAGAAATATTTCTTCTTCAAAGATATGGCCCCATGAGTAATATTTCCAATTCTTCATGAATCATGGTATTTGGACCTATTTAGTGAAAGTTACACTTACAATATTAAGGCATGTTCAAATCGAAACGTTGACAGCTACTGTCTGAATGATAATTATTTTCAACCATCCAGATGCACGAATTGGAATTTTTCCATAACATAAAAGTTGTATCTGTCTCTTTCAAGATGCATTTGAATCAAGAATCAACCCAATTGGAGCATTGTGAAGAGAGTTAGATCCAAAATACCAAAGGATGTGCACAGGTCCAAGCTGCAAATGGTAGGCCACGTTTTGTTGTATTGCTTCAAATATCTGGTGGTAAATCATTTCAAAACTGAAAATGACATCTGAAAATGAATTATGAAAAATTGAGTTAGCTTCCATTTGAAACAAAAATCATTATATTTGGAGTAGGTAGACAAAGATATGACCATTTAACTAATTAGTGCTTCAAATAGGAAATATGATGTTGACCATTTTGTTCTTTTTTTTCTTTTTCAATTGCAACTTGACCACTTTTCACCTATGTATAAAATACACTACATTACTATTTTATAAGTATTATATACATGTCAACTTATATAATTATACATATTTACATGTAATTGAGATTTTGATCATGAAAACATGCAAATTAAAGTTGTGCCAATGAAAGTCATAATTTTTGCACAAATAGGGACTTTAAATTAAATAATATGTGATAGTGTCTTCTAAAATATATGTAAATGATATACTTTTAGACACTTATCATTTATCAAAACATTTAATGTAATAAAACACCCTACTTTCCAATTTTAAAACTAAAATATCCCAAATACATATAAATACCTACCTGAATATGGAACGATTATTCCTACACTTCTGCTAACTTTTCGTTCCCCTCTGAATCACTTCCTAGTATCAATTTAACAATAATAATACGTAATGATTTAATAATTCAAACTTAATTACCTAAAAATGTATGTATGTAAACATCTGTATTTATATGTTAACAATTAAATTTCTACAATTAAATCATATGAAATCATTTACACTTCCTTAAAATGGAAAGCTAGTCATCCAAAAAAATAGATTCAGAACAAACCTTCCTTCTTTCCTTTCTTTCTTTTTCTTTCTTCCTCTGCTTTTGCTTTCTACCCGTAGCTTTCAAATTGGTGAAAGCAAAGCTATTTATATATATATATACATCACCACCTCTTTTCATTCATTTATTTTATTATTTTATTATTTTATTACTTTCTTTTACCTATACTAACTATTAAATGCACACGTATCACCCTAAATCAATTAAAGAAAATGACATATGTCTTCTAAATTTCAATTAAAACCTTTAACTTTTTTTTTTATATATTTCACCCACAACAAAACTTATATTACCCTAAAATTCAATTCTTTTAAAATTAAGAACTTATATATCCATAATTAGATAATTCATTTCCAATAAATATATTTACTATCAAATTTTTATATATATATACATATACACTAATCAAAATTTGGGTATCACAGAAAAGGCATTGTATGATTTAGGAGCAAGTGTTAATTTTATGCCACTTTCAATTTTTTAGAAGTTAAGCCTTAAGGAGGTAAAACCAATAGCAATTTATTTGCAAATTGGCATATCAGTCTCTTACGTATCCTTATGGAATTGTTAAAGGTGTTTTGGAAGTAGACAAGAACATATTTTCGATTAACTTTGTTGTGTTGGATATGGAAGAAGATATAAAGGTCTTTATCATCTTATATAAGCCTTTTCTTCCTATCGAAAAAGCTTTAATTGGCATGCAAAACGAGAAACTTACACTTCGGGTCAATAAGCAGGAAGTGAAGTTCAACATCGATAACACCATCAAATTTTTGGATATGGTACAATCTTGTAATCGAGTTAATTTGATATATCGGTGAGTGATGTGATATATTGTGTGATATAATGCCAAAAGATCCATTGAAGAAATTTCTAGTGAAATACTTGTCTAATAATGAAGTGTAGCATGACTTTATACTTGATGATGAAGACAGAGAATTCATTGATGAAGTTTATGCATTAGAAGCTTCAGCGGCCAATAAGATTAGTTGTGATAAATTGGTTTAGAGTGAATTGAAAAGTGGAGGGGCTTGAACCTAAAAAGGCTACGAAGCTTTCTCATAATTGTTTGGTGTTTAAAGAATTATCGGATCATCTTAGATAAAATTGCTTAAAGAATTGTTGGTTGGTGTTCAACTTGGAGATTATTCCGTCATTTTTTAATCAAGATGAAGAGATAAAATTGCTTGAAGTGTTAAGGAAGCACAAGTTCGCCTTGGGTTGGTCCATTGTTGATATTAAAGGTATTAGTTCAGCCATTTGAATGCACAAGATCTTAATGAAAGAGAACTATAAACCAACCATTGAACATTAGCAAAGACTCAATTCGACAACTAAAGATCTGGTGCATGCATAAGTATTGAAGTTCTTGAATGTCAAGATCATTTATACCATTTTGGATAGCTCATAGGTTAGTCTAGTTTAAGTTATTCTTGAGAAAACGAGAATGACTGTTGTGAAGAATGATGACAATGAGTTAATCTTCATAAGAACTATGACAAGTTGACATGTATGTATCGATTACCGAAAGCTCAACAATGGAACAATAAAAAATCCTTCTCACTTCCATTTATTGATCAGATATTGGATAGGTTAGCTGAGTATCAATACCATTGTTTTCTTGATGGTTTTTCCAGATATAATCAGATTGCTAAGCCCCCCAAAGACCAAGAGAATACTACTTTCATATGCCCATATGGTAACTTCATCTTTTGTATAATGCCATTCAGTTTATGCAATGTTCCCACCACCTTTCAATGTTGTATGATGGCAATCTTTGAAATATGTAGAAGGGATAATTGAAGTATTTATTGGATGATTTTTTCATGTTTGGCTCATCCTTTGATACATGCCTTCACAATATTTCTCTAGTTTTGCATAGGTGTAAGAAACAAACTTGGTACTTAATTGGAAAAAATGTCATTTTATAGTACAAGAGGGCATCATTCTTAGACAGAAAATCTCATCAAAAGGAATAGAGGTTGATCGTGCTAAGATTGCGGTAATTGAAAAGCTTCCACCACCAAAGAACGTCAAGGGAATTTAGAGCTTTCTTGAACATGCTAGTTTTTACAAGAGATTCATCAAAGATTACTCTAAGATGGTAAAACCTTTGTGTAATCAATTTAAAAAAGATGTCGTGTTTAACTTCAATGATAATTATGTGTAGACATTTGAGTTGATCAAGAAAAAGTTAATAGCGGCTCTAATTATGGTGGTTCCGAATTAGAGTCAACCTTTTAAGATTATGTGTGATGTAAGCAAGTTTGCACTTGGAGCGATTTTAGGACAAAGGCAAGACAAGACATTTAGAGTTATCTATTATATGAGTCGGACCCTTAATAGTGCCTAAGAAAAGTGCACTACAATAGAAAAAGAGATATTTGTTGTGGTCTTTACTTTTGAAAAATTCATGTCATACATATTGGTTCCAAGGTAGTCAAGTTCACAGATCACGCTGTCATTTGTCATTTATTTGTAAAGAAAGATGCAAAACCTCAGCTAATTCAATGAATTTTATTGCTTCAAGAGTTTGACATTGAGATAAAGAATAAGAAGGGTAATGAAAATTCTATGGCATATCATCTTTCAAGGTTGGAAACAAAAGAGAAAAAAAAATTCATAAGCCCACGAATCATTTCCAGATGAGTAGTTGTTTATGGTAGAATCCAAGATTTCTTGGTATGCTGATTATGTAAACTTCTTGGCTTGTAATGTGTTGCCAGTAGATTTGTCAAGCTATTAGAAAAAAAAGTTTCTCCTTGATGCAAAGAGTAATTTATAGGATGATCCAATTTTATTCAAGAATTACACTGATTGAGTTCTTATGAGGTTTATCCTTGAAAAGGAAGTTCAAAGTATTCTCTACCACTACCACTCATCACTCTATAAAAGGCATTTTTGGACCAAACAAAATAGCTGCAAAAGTTCTACAATCTGGGTTTTATTTGTCTGTACTTTCTTGAGATATTTATGCATATATGAAGACTTGTGACCATTTTCAATGGGCTGGAAATATTTTGAAGCGTTGTGAGGTGCCTTTAACCACGTTTATTGATGATGAGCTATTTGATCTATAGGAAATTGACTTCATGGAGCCATTCCCTTCTTCATTTGGTTGTTAGTACATATTTTTAGCTGTTGATTATGCTTCCAAATAAGTAGAGGCTATAGCCACCTCGGTAAATGATGCTAAAGTTGTGGTGAAGTTTCTACAACGGAATATTTTCACATATATTGGCACTCCAAGGCCATAATTAGCCCAGGCACACAATCGACGTCAAGCAAAGTCGAGTTAGCCATTGCATGTTCCTTCTTGAAAAACACAATAAACTAATATGCAAAAGTGTAATATAAGTTTATTTGTGCAAACATGATGCCGAAAAGTCATCAACACGATGTTATCGTAGCCCGAGCTGTACTACTATATTGCATATGCAAGGAACGGTTGATCGATGTTGGAAGACTAATTTGGGATAGTTTGATTCAAACTATGTCAAAGATCACAGCCCCATGTCAAATATCACACCTACCCATGCTTGATCACAGCCCTATGTCAAAGATTGAGTGTGCGGATTAACGACAACGAGCCTACCCTACAACCCACTATAGAGATAGACCATAAAGCAATTGAGAAATATTGTTTTTGGAAAGGTGGCCTTCATATTCAATCAAGATTAGGCTTTATTATTTTTCAAGATGTTCAAGTGCCACAACCTCGAAGGTTAATAAGCCGCCTCTGAATGGGACTATATGAAATTGTTTCTTCTCCTTACTTTGATGCACTTCAAGAATAAAGACAAGGTTCTCAATTCCCTAATCATCCTTCTCAACTGCATGGTCAACAAGCCAACACCTTTACGTTAGCACTAGGAAGTTCTAACCAAGAGATTCTCATTGACACATAGAACAATGTGCAACGAAGAGAGAATCCTTGACATTCAACAAATATAGTTCATGATGTATCAGTTCCAAGCAGATTTCTACAACACACTTGGAATGTACTATTAAAGCAAGAACTACAACGTGGCACTTCCAATATTTCTATAATTTCAGATCATGTTCGTCATTCATTCCAACAATTTCCTCCACTACTAAGCAACAATGATGATGATCAACAGTGAGGCGAGATTTGATATCTTGCCTCCTAGGCACATATTTCCTCACCTTTGCTTTATGGTTTTGTACTTAAACATTAAGGACAATGTTTATTTCAAGTATGGGGGGATTGGTAAATTGCGAAATGTTGTGTTAATTATGCTATGATTGTTTCATTGTTTGATTCTATTGACCATGCTTAGCTTCAAAATTGTTTTGCACACCACACAAAATTTTTCACATTTTATGCGTGTTTAGTGTATTTTATTAGTTGTTTTGTTTAATTTTCTTACTTTTTTGTACATGTTTAGTTTATTTTGTTAGTGTTTTGTTTTCTTTCATTCTCTTGAATTAAAAGTATGTGTTTTGAGCTTGTGTTTGTCTAAATAAAAGGTAGATGATACAAACTTAGTTGAGAGCAAATAGTTTTTGGAGAATAATAATTGTGGACAAAGCCTAGGTCTTGACTAGTTGCTAAATTCACTTTATTTTTGGATTCCTTACTCTTTTTGAACACATAGTCTTATCTTTTCAATTGTTTGCATTCTTAGAAAAAGTTTATATGAACAAAGTGAAATATCTAGGTCTCCTTGGATTGTAGAACTTGTTTGATTATTGCTTTGAGGCAAAATCTTAGGAAATGCGTCATTGAAGATATGAGTTAGGCCAACTTTGAATAATTTGAGCTATTCTAACTTTTATAGAATAATTGATATCTAGTACACTCTTTTGAGTTTATCTTTACCTACTTTTCATCATCCACACAGCAACTTAGCCTTATAATAAATTTTTAATAATCTTTTTCCAACACCCTAAGGTATTTAATCATTCTAATGCTAATCTAATTAAGGGAGGATGGATGGAGTATAAAGTTGTAAGTCAAGCTCTTACAAAGTAATAGGTCTCATGTCTAGGCAAGTATAGAGAGTTCACATCGCAAAGGAGAATAAGGCTGAGTTTTTGAAAGAAATAAAAATGTAAGCCAAGCTTTTATTGATTAGCCGAGCCTCATACCTACTAAGCATAGAGAGCTTAAGTCAAAAGGTAAAGCGAGGATGAAGTAGTTAAAAGAAATGTTGAATAAATTTATGTTTCCCTATACAAGTAAATAAGTTTGGGGGTGTATTGGTGGGTGTTAAGTGATGAAGATTGAGTGATGCTTGAAATTAAATAAGGGGTTTGAGTATGAAACTTTAGAATGATTAATATGTTAAAGTGCCTGAGCCATATTTGATATCCATGGTACTACCCTAACTTTGGCCAACATTACAAGCATAAATTAATTCCTTATGATCTTAAGTGATGTGCTTCCTTATATTAGTAGAGAGTGATATGAGATCAAGCTTACAGAGTTCATTTAGAAGTTCGAGATAGTTTACCTATTTGCATAAACTAATTCGAGTCTAGAATGGTTAAATAGTAATGGCTATTCACACACTTGCACGAGGGATCCTGAATGGAGTGATATTTGGCATCCATGTTGAAATCTTAAGTAAAAAGTCAACACTTTAAAATTCTCCTTAAACTGCTTGATTTTTTATTTATGAGTCTTATTTTCAAAATTGAATTACTTGCTCAAAATGGTTATTCTCTTTGTATATTGCATCATATCCTTTCTCCTCATATTGATTTGCTTGAGGATAAATAGATTTTTAATTTTAGGGATATTTGATAAATGAGTATTTTATTCATTTATCTTAGGCTTTCATACTCAAATATGTGCACAAATCCTCAAGCATGTTGTTTTGATGAAATTTTATGTTTTTGTGTAGGAATATAGATAACCTCGACCCAAGGTAATTAATGGCACAAAAATGAAGACTAAAAGGCAAGTCATCAAAATGAGGACCAAAATGCAAAGACATTAGGACTAAAATGCAAATAATTCAAAGTTAGGGAAGCATCAACAACATAAGTAGTGGTGTATGCTCACAACACACAACGTACGCGCCTAGCATCCATAGAGCAAGTGGCACATGCTACTCATCAACACAATGATGCACACGCCACCCACTCTTTCTTTTTCATGTGTGCACCGTTCGTTACCCAACTAACATTTCCTTATATTTTTTGCCCATTCAGGACCCTTGGATCTCCTGTGGATGGCTAGATTTTGTGTTATCCTGGGTTTTATTCATTCTCAATCAGTAGCCACCATCCAAAACTAGAAAGTCAATTTTTAGAGTAAGAAAGGATAGAACAAGAGAGAAACATTCTAGAGAGAGAAGGGGTAGTCATCATCTTGGAGAATTTGGGAGAAGATTTAAAGATTGATTGTTTGAAGTCGCTTTATCACTAGTTTTTTCCATTCAACTCTATTATTTTTGTCTTGAATGTCATATGAATTTTATTGTTTAATCATTTTAAGGATTATAAATTTCATGATGAACTTGTTGGTAATCGATATGTTAGGCTAGATTTTTATGTTATAAGATCTTGATGTAACCTAACTAAACCATGTTTTAATTAATTGTAGAATTTGTAATTGTTATGAATATTTAGTCACTTGTATTTTTATTGCACTTAATGTTAATAATTTGTTACTTAATGAATTATTTGATTAATCATGAATAAAAGAGTGTTACAGATAGTTAAATTTGTTTATGGGATTCGGAAAACACAGTTTAGCATACTTAAAGTCCAAAAGGACCTCAGTAACTAGATAATCATATAAGACTAGGAAATCAAAACTTGGAGGTAAATGAATCTCTAAAAGATAATAACAAATTGGGCTAAAAGAATATGTAGTTAATTACGTCAGATAGGGATACTGGCTGGGTTAATTAGAACCTGTGATTAGTGTATTGAAAATGAAAGCATTACAAATTCCTAATTAAGAGAAACATGGTGAACGTTTGGTGAAATCGAGATCTTAGGATCATTTCCATATTAAATGCCACACACTTGCTTTATTAGCTTTTATTTCTTATTTCTACTTTTGTTAATTAAATTAGTTGTTTATATTTTTTATATATTTTCATATTTTCTCGCCTATACAAATATCGTGTACCTAGATAAAAATCATTTGGCCATAATTGTAGTAATTAATTTAAAATTTTAAAAACTCAATCCCCATGGGTACGACAACTCTTTTTATCATTATACTACTTGTACGACCTGGTATTGCGGGTTGTGTGGTTGCATAATACTAGCACTCTTTGATTTATCTATAGCCCCAAGTAGACCCCTGCAATTATTTAGATATCTAAGGGCCGTTTGTTTCTAATTTATATCTGAATATTTTTTAAAAACTTCTAAATATAATTAGGCTAAAAGTTTTGATTTAAATTTGAATGAATGAATAAATGTCTAAATAATTTAATATTTTTATTTTCCAAAAATCTTTATATTTTATTAATTTATTTACTAACAAAATTAAAACCCTAGTTAACAAGATCTCTGATAACAAAATAACAACATAATAAATTTGTATGTTTACATACCTAAAACATAGTACAATATGATTTTATCATTTTTATTTAATTTTTGTTGATCTTTATCATTTGAATGATGAATTTATAGTTGTTTTCTATTAGAAAATTAGGAAATGAAAAAGAAAAAGAAAAGAAAGTATATCATATATCAAATGAGAGACAAATGTACAAACTAATATAATCTATGATAAACTATTTTTTTAAAAACATATATCAAACAAAAAAATAATGTACATACTAATGTAACTTATCATAAAATTTTCTTTTTTTATCTATTATTGTGTTGATATAATCAAAATTATTATAGAATATAAATATATTATTTAAAGGGATATACATATCAAAATATCAATTTCAGACTTTTTATTTTTGTAAAAATAACATAATATTTATTTTTTAGATTTTTTAAAAAAAGAACACATTATTCATATTCAGATTTCAACTAAATTTAGAATTCTCTTTTCATAGTTCAACCAAAAAGAAAATCAAATACCACCTAAGTCTCTCAAAATTTTGATATCTTTTACATAAGTCTTTACTTCTTGCCTCTTCTAACCCCATGACTTTTCAAGAGTCTTTATCCTCTAGCGCCTTTAACAATCTTATTTCGGTGTTTTCAACAATCATACACAAGACGCTTTAAGTAGTCTCACTTGAACTCTTTCAAAGAATATCACTTGGAACCTTTTAGTAGTCTCACATTGGTTTTCTTTCTAGTAGTTGTTCCTCACAATCATTTTGAGATTCTTAGATTTTTTTTTCTCAACTACTTTTGTTTATTCGACTTAGAAACTCAAGTTTACTCCACCATCTTGAGTTTGAGATGGGATGTAGAATAACATTCCATTTAGATTAGTATTTTTAACCATATTTCATCTTTAACTAGTATTTGTTTTTCTCCTAATTTATAGGGGTGGGCACACCTAATTCAATCTAAAAATTTTTTTTTATTTTTTGAACCAGAATGAATCAAATATAAATGAGAACCAAACTTGATACAAATGAACCAAATTGAACCTATTGGTTCTGGTTTAGTTCAGTTCGAAGTCTTTAGTCTAATTTTTTTGCACGTTTATTTTATTTGTAATCTTCATAAAATGACATTGTTTTGTTGCTAAAATATAAAAATATATATATATATTTCGGCTATATCTTAGAATTTTTTATATAATACCAAAATCGAACCAAAATTTTTTATTTTTTTTAAAATGAGAACTGAACTGAAACACAATGCAACATGAATTTGGACCAAATCTATCGATCTCAGTTTGATCTAGTTCGATTTTTTGGTCACAAAGTCATTCGATCTGAATGCTACATGAGTTGTAATTCTTTTTGCCAAATGATAGAATGGGATAACCTAGGATGTAGAAGATCATAATATGAGGTGCAATTCTTTTTGCTCAATTCTGCTAATTTATATTGAATTAGATATTCTAGTTTATATGCCACCAAAGCCTTTAGCCTAATGAAACATGCTCCCTCCATATAGAATAAATGTGTTCGAGTTTTCCTTATGGCAAGACTCCCCCACTTAAAATGTAGGGCTCCCCACCTCTTGTGTGGGTAGATTCCCATCTTATGTAGGCAGATACCCATCAAATTGAGGGTAAATACTACACACATTGTTCTGTGTGGGCAAATACCTCAAGGAGCCAGATTATCAAATTGTAATTTTCAAAATATAAAGATTTTTAGTTATATTAAGTTATTATTTGAGCCCAAGTAAAGGTATACTCGTATATATATTTAATTTTTATATTGAAATATATAAATATTTTATATTTCTAACTCTCAAAAGTCATTGTTGGAGTCATCTTAGTAAACCAAAAGAACAGTGGAAAGGGTTGGTTGGTATCATGATCACAATAGCCTTCAAAGATATGATCACCTTCTTCAAAGGTAAGCCAGCAACAAGTGGCGGAGTCAATTATGGCCCATAATAAGCTCAAATCCTCATTAGTAGAATTTTTCTCTCTAAATTAGGTATGACAATTAATAGAGGTCGAGGTACAGTCCAAATGGTCCAAACTAATACTCCCAATTCATTGCAAGATCATTTGCGAGGAATCGACTGTCCAATGACTAGAGGAAGGATGAAGAGGATGAAAGAGGCTTAACAAGGCTTAATTAAATCCTCGTGCCACATGGATAATTTGAGCTTTTGAAGATTCCCTATTCTATAGGAAATAAGTTTCCATGTTTGTTTAGGATTGTTATACTTTTAGGTTTCCTTATTAGATTATGATTGTTATTAAAGTTTCCTTACTTATTTAAGATTGTTATTTAAGTTTCCTTATTAGATTATGATTGCTATTAAAGTTTCCTTATTAGATTAGGATTGTTATTTAGGTTTCCTTATAGGATTAGGATTATAGTCTTATTTTCCAACTTAAGTTAGGATTTCTATTCCTACTTATTTTTGGACACCCTTTTTATTTAGGATTATAATGTTTACATTCCTATATAAAGGCTACAAGTATGTAAAACGAATTTCATCATATCATTAATAATATTGAGATATTGTAGTAAGCTTTGCTTTGCTTTCTTGTGTTCTTGGCAGAATGCAATATTTTGACTTATCAAATGAGTGATCAACCTTTGTGGCATCTTCAAGATTGGAATTTTAAGAACTTAGCTTCCTTAGGTTCTAATCTGATCATCTACAACTTGTTTTCTAGTTTCTTGGGTGCGCATAACAACTGATTCAAGGGTTCCTAGGGCAGGTCGTCTATTGGGTCCTTATCAACAATGGTATTTATTTTTGCAAATATTAGCTAGTATCTTAAAATATTATAAGTATAAAAAAAGATATGATATGGATATAGTAAGAAAGTATAACATTATTTTCAAACATAATATTGATATCTATTGATGTGAAAAAATAGCTCAATTCCTAAAGAGGTAAAGAACTAGGTGATCTAGTGTTCAAGCTGATGATCAACATTCGATCAATGTTCCAAACCAAGCAGTTTGTACCTAACCTAACCCGGCTCTAGCTTCGACCCAGAAAAGGTCTCAAAATGTTGCCATATGTCCTTTCAAGCCTCTAACTAAGCCAAAATGAAACTTTTTTTTACTCTAAATCCCATCTAAACTTGAACCCTCGTGAATAATCCCAACTACGGTAGAAAACACAGTCAAAAGAGGTATGCCGGATGGTTTCTGACAAGCCCACTCTGACTCCCAATTCAATACCTTAAGGGAGTGTGTTTAGGGTCAAAAAATGTGTTTTCCTTAATGGTTTAAGAGAAAGAACACAAATAAATCCAAAGTGGAAGAATACAACCAATACCAACATAAAGTAGACCAAAATGACGTTATTGAGGCCTATCTAACTTCTTCAATAAGGACAAACAATTCAACTACCACCATAAAACCCATCAATCAAAGATAAACAATAGAATATTTAAGATTGTTGGAGAACCTACAGCTAAAACAAAAATGGTGTCTTGCTTTCCAAAGAGAAAAAGTGATAAGACCTTACTTCTAAAGAGAGAACAATAAGCCTAAAGATCCTTAAATATGGAGAAAAGTGCAAAAATATGTTATACCTTCCTTGGCTTATGATTGCTTGGAGAATGTTGCGCTAATTCATTTCTCTTTCCTCTTCCCTCGTATTCACAATTTTGAATTCTCAGTTTGGAGCTAAACCTACAACACATGGCTAGCTGTGATTGATTTCCATAACCTTATCCAAGATTGCATGGCATATGGTGTAGTTTGATTCAATGAGGGAATTACCTTATTTCATCCTATACATATGGTGAAAGTCGATTCATTTTCATTTGTGGTATCAAAATACTATGTGTCAGGTGAGATCCATCCTCAACTTCTTAGGAGTTGAAATGTCTTCCCTACTTAGGCGGCCTACTTGTTGCTATTAGGCTAATAGGGTCAGGTGGTCCCATAAATTATTGACTTTAAGGAATTTTATATTATTTTATTAAAGACATAGAAGACTAAATCTCTCGATATCTGGGATTGGGTCAGGGTGACGACCACTCGTTTTACTTTTTTCTTATAGGCCACGTGGCATCCCCTGTATAAACACCTAAGGTAAAATCCCATCTCAGCAGGAATTCCTCATCAGATGGATTTTTATACGAGCAGATCATCCAAAAGGGTATTGGCTGGTGCTTCATAAACCTATGTATTGCTACGTGTCTATCCCTTTTTTACTCCATAATAATATCAATATTGTCAAATATTCGTAAATATCCATATAGGATATCGGTTTTATACTCTTTTTTCAAATTTTGCCATCAAATTGTTATAAAAAAATTTTACCTAGATTTTTTGTCAATTTTAATAAATAGGTTTTATGTATTAAATTTGTGCAGTTATATTTATTATTTTGAATTTTTATCAAAAAATTTAATTATTATATTGGTACTTGTCTTTAATTTTACCCTTTACATATTTATTTTGATTAAGAGAAATTTGTTTGTAAATTTATGATTTTTATTAAGCTTTTAAAATGTTATGGATTGTTATAATTATAGAATTAATATTTTATATTGTTGAAATTATACATATTTTTAGAATATTAATATGATATTAATTTTTAATTTACTTATTAATATATCAATTTGTAAAACATTAAAAATCAAATCATTAAAAGTTTTATTTTTTTATTTTTTATTAAGATGCAAATAATATCCTTAGAATTTCTGCTAGGATACGAATATTGTTTATATTTGTTTATTGGATATGATAATGATATTTAATACTCGTACTGTATTAATTGTTGTTATTCCTACTCTAAATTACTTTGAGTGATATACTTTTTCATTAAAAGAAAAAAAAAATAGATAGGAGTAAGAAACCCCATTGCAAAACACCAAACCTTTTTTTGTTACTATTACTCGAATTTGAGATAATTTAAGTATGTCAAAACTGTATCCCAAACCACCTAAGCCACAGTACTCAAGGGAAACTCTCATAAATTATTATTTGTGCCCTCAGTAAAAATTGTTTGAGCACCTAATCAAAGTTATTTTCTTTAGCTAAATAAATTAATGGGCATATTTCTTTCTAGAAAAACCCTTAACTACTTAGGTAACATTTGTTTTTTTATTAAATTCTAAATTAGTCTCAATACTAAATATTTTTAAAGGGAAAAGGACGTGAAGGTCCTAAGGTTTGGTTTAATGGACATATAAGTTCTACTTATTTTTAAAATACTCATAAAAGTCTCAATTTATTTTGAAAAAATGATTATACCCTTTTAGAAGCAATTATTTACGAATATTATTATTAAATCTTTAAATTTTGAGAAAATATAATATATTTATAAAAAATAAATTAATAATATAAAACTTCTTAATGTTAACCTTACATAAATATAAATTATAATCACAAGTATTATATTATAGTATATTTTATTTACATATTAATATTTATTTATGATTTATTTTATCTATCTTTTAATACTTAATTAATATTGAATTGTTAATATATTGTAAAATAAATAAATTTATATTTTAGTTATAATATATTACCAAATATTATAGTATTTATAAAATATATAAATTTATAATATGTCAACAAATATTACATAGTTAATATATTATAAAAAAATATTATGATTTATTTTATTAATATATTTTTAATACCTATATATTATATTTTGTCATATTTTAATGATTTAATAATAGTTTTTGTTAAATAACTATTATTAATAAGGGTATAATCGTTTTTAAAAATAAATTGAGATTTTATGGATATTTTTCAAACTATTAGGACTTATATGTCCATTAAATTAAATCTTAGGAACTTCCATGTCTTTTTTCCTATATCTAAATGTCTAAACTAAATGATTTTTCTCTAAAGTATATTTACAAAAAAATATATATAATAAAATTAGTTGAATTTTTTAGATTCAACTGAAAAAAAAAAGTGTCTTAAAAATTATTATTAAGCTAAAAACAAACACACTTAATTACCTAAAATAAATAAATTCAGCTATATAAGCATTGAGACAAAAAAAAGCTTTAATGTTATAATTATTTAATTAAAAAAGTTTCTCCTTAATAATTTTAAAATTGTAAAAGATTATCTAGCAGTTTAATATTTATTAGAGTATCTCACTTTTTTTTTTACCTTTTTCTAAATAATATCATCTGTTCTCTCTTTGAAAATAGTTGTATCATTATTATTTTACAAAAATATTAAATATTATCATACACTTTTAATTTAAGCTTAATGATTTACAAAATCAATATTGGTGGTTGTGTCTTTGTATAATATTTTAGTTAGGAGTATTCGAAATCTAATCTAATTTGACTAACCTACTCAATTTGATCCGATCCAATCTATTTTTTAGTATATTTGATTAATTTTAGTGGATTTAATTGAAATATCTGAAAGTCGCTAATGGTGGATTGAATTATAGATTTGTACTGCTAATCCACCAAAATTTGATCTAATTTGTAATAGAACAATATTTTTAAAAAAATTAGTTTTTTGTACATAAAACTATATCTATAATATATAAAAATATAAAATGGACACTCAAGTAGACTATTTGCCCTCAACCCTCTTTTTCTCCTCAACTCACCTTTTAGTTTGTTTTCTAAATGGTCAATATTTTTTATTTACAATATATTTTTCTTTTTCTATTGAAATAAAATTTAGTAACAATATTATGTGAATACTTATAAATTTTAATTATGTGTTCTTATAGATTTACCGTGATTATTTTTACTATTTTTATTTTTGATATATTTTTAAAGAAAATATTTTTTTTATAAAAATTTAATTATAATTATTTATATAATTACTCTTTTGTTACTTTATTTTAAATTGGTGCATTTATTTGAAAGTTTAAATAAATAATAAACTTTTTTTTATCTTCATTAATAAAATATAATCATCATTAAAATTATGTATTGTTTTAATGACTAGATCCAATTTAAAATTTCTTTGATGAATCAGAGATTTAATCTTATGATAGATTAGCATGAATTGAAAAAATTATAATCCAAATTAATGAGATATGAATTTTGGTCAAACTTGCCCAATGTGACCAGTTGAACAACCCTAATTTAATTATATTTTATCAATTTTTATTCTTTTATAAACGCAAATGTATTTTTAATAGCATATATAAAAAATTAGTGCACGACATAAACTATATTATTTTTGTATAAATCTTAGCTTAATTTTCATTGAATTTGTATGCAAAAATAACTACTTCTATATTAAATCATCTTTAAGTACCTAAATCAAAAATTTTAAAAATACAATCTTTCAAAAAAAGCCGAGTGAAAGAATCCCATGTAATCGGCTATTTCATATATGATAATACATTTGTAAAGTTAAATGCTTCACCTCTCCAATTTAACCATTTTAATTAAATTTTAACACCCAATTAGTTTCCTCCACCTCTGAAAATATACATAAACCCTAAACTTCTTATAATAATTGAATTTTTGGGTTTAATTTTCTCATAAAATAATGTTCAATATTCCACACAACCCAGACATGAGTATCACATATAAAATAGACTAAAAATTTCCATTCATATTTATTATAACACACAGCAAATTACTGACTCCCCCAAACTTTAAACTACAGCAAATTATCATATACGCTAGTACCATAAATTAAACTAGAGCTTAACATTTGACCAACCAAACAATTTATTTGTATTATTGCATGAAACAAAAACCAATTAACTCTTCAATTCCTTGAACTGACAACCCTAGAATTAACCTCAACGAACGGAGGCCTCGTAGGGGTGGCGGTGGCAACTGTAGTTTCATTATTATCACAATAGCCTTCAAGTACATCACTCTCTTCATCAGTAAACCCTAGGGTATCAATCATATTAGGCCAACATTGTTTCCCAATGGTACGTATGGCTCCGCAGCATCCGTCGCCCAAATACGTCTCACCGTTGAGGAAGAATAGGATGATTTCTCCCGTGCATGCTTGAATTTGAATCAAAGAATCCCAACAGTTTAGTGATTCACCATCTAGTTTTAAACGCGAAACAAGACTTGGCCGAGGGTTAGGGTTTGATACGGGTCGTGAAATAGCCGGAGAGCCCGTGATCAAAGCAAGAACAAGAGTGGGAACGAAGAGGTTGAATGCATTAACCATTTTAGATAGAGAGAATTAAGAAGAGATGTGTGTAAGGGATTAGATTGAGCTAGTATTTATATAGAGATTTTCGTAATGAACGTTACATGCATGAGAATTGTGAGACTTAGAATGATTGAAGAAGATGAAGAGTCAATCAATTAAGATATAAGTTAATTAAAATCAATAGTAATTAGAATTTATTAATCATATAATTTTTTAGCTTTTAATATGTAATTAGTCAAATGTTTAACGCATATACTGTTTAAGAGGATGGAAACGAAAAGTTTGGACTGTGTTTCAACTTTCTTTCAATAATTAATTTCCTTTGAAAACTTTTATCAATAATTAAAAATAAAAAAGGCATATATATCATAATTGATTAATTTACTTGTTAAAAATTTATTCTGTAATTTGAAAGCATATAAATCATAATTGATTAATTTACTAGTTGAAAATTTATTCTGTAATTTGAAACATCATAGTTGACCTTTTCAAATTAACATATTTTATGTTCCATGTACCTTATTATAAAAAATTAAAAAAATTAAAAAAAGAAAAGAAAGAACAACCAGAAAGCTGTATCAATATTCCAATTGACTTTGAAAAAAATTGGAAAATTTTGGTTCATAGCCTATATGTTTATAGGCAATTTTTGTATATAGCCAAATTCATAAAAAATTCATAACTAACTAAGAAATAAAAAATTGGACGAAATTACAGCATAATCAAAAAAACACAAAATTTTGAATACAATTACACCTGAAATTGTAATTTCGATCACATCTTATTTACATTATACCCATAAAAAAATATTTGTTTTGAGAAAAATTTTGAGTAATAACTGTGTATTTAAAATAAATATTTATTTGAATACAAATTTGTTAAAGTAATTCGAGATTAGTGCTTGTTTTTAGTATAAACCCAAAATACGAGACTTGTTTTTAATGTTTTGTGGTTATAGGGACATTTTTGTCTAATTATGTGTTTCTCGGTTAGTTATGAAAAACGAATTTTGAATATGACTATTTATGCAAATTGGGGTAAAATATGGGTTAAAATGAGAAATTCCTTAATAGAATTTGTACTGGACTAGGCCCTATATTGGACTTATACGCATATCCCAATTAATGTTACTGTTAATTGGGCCGGAAAACAGACCAAATCTTCCGAAATTTTACCTAAAATCTCATCTCATCCGTTTAGAACTCGTTTAACAAGTAATATTTATTAATTAACACTAGAAAAAAAATTTAAAATGTATATGTTTACATATTTTTTTATGCATTTTATAGGTACTTATCAATTTTAATATCCACCAAAATAATTTTTTTTATTATCATATAATTACATATTAATTAAAATAGCACTAAAACGTTTGACAAATCACACTGAACATTTTAATAAATCTTAAATTATTTTAATCTTGTTATTCTAAGTTTAACAAAATCACAATATTACAACATATATTAAAAAGTAAAACTACATAATTTAAAATATTAAGTCAAAAAGTTAATAATTAAAATTCAATAGCCTTATAATTAAAAAGCATTTAAATATTATGGTCGATTTTGAAAATTTATAACAAAATTTTTTTAGATAATTAGTTCTATTGTAACATAAAATTTCTTAAAATTTAGTATTATTTTATTTATATATCCCCTCTAATGATTGACTATAATACATAAATGTATTATTACATACATAATTTTAGAATTTTATGTTACATATTTTAATTTTTTATGTTTTACATATTAAATTTTATATTAGAGTTTTAAATAGTTTTTTAGGTATAAATTAAACTGTTTGAAATATGTTTAACATTTTTAAATTATTTTAAATTCAAATAATAAAAAAAATAAGAATTTTGACGTTTTGTGAGTGAAATTTTTTACCCTCATTCAAAAATTAAAAAAAAAATTAAAATTTTAACTTTTGCATAACATATTTTAAATTTACATGAAAAATGAAATACAAATGACATGCAAGTATCGTTCAAAGCTACCTAATTGGCATTAATTTGGTTGCGAATGACATTACAAACACATGAATCAAAGACAACAACATACCCATTAATTCCTGACTTGTGTTATCTCGAAATAAGAAAGAATAAAATTGCAGTAATAATAATGCTTGGAGCCTGAAGCAAGTCAGGAATGGTACAAACCACTTCAGGCTTTGATTGTATGCAGTGCAATGCTCACTGGTGAACACACTTTCATACTATATTTACAAGAGATTCAGAATTAAATGAGAATACCCTAAAAATCTCCTTTTACACTTCTTCCATAATCACAAATATTTAATCCGGAAAAGAATATATACGTCCAAAGAATTTAGTTAGAGCCGTACTGCATTTTATTATTTTACTGTATTGGACAAAAAAATTTAATTCAATGTTTGATGTCAAAATTGAAAGGAATTAGATTGTATAAAATTAAAAATAATACAGTTCATTATGCATAAACTTGTTTGTCTTTACAGGTCAAATTTATACTGTATTATTTTTTTAAAAATAATAATTTTTAAAATGTTTTGTATTGTTATGAATTATCTCCATCACTGTCATTGAGTGACACCACCCGTCACTATTTGGGTTATCATAAATATCATTAGAATACTTGTTAAATACTCTACGCAATGATATTATTATTAATGTTGTTTGAATAACTGTTCATCGTAAATCTAAAGTTGAATATTCAAACATTCAATCTCAGATTTATGGTACACAGTTATTCTAATGGTGATGATAATAATACTATTATATAAAGTGATTAACAAAAATTTTAATGATATTCGTATAAAATTAATTAGATGACGGCCAATATTTCAAGTCAAACACTAAAGTAAAGTACTAATTTTCAATTTTATGAATTTATAGTTATAAAGAAGAATAAGATAAAAGCACCAATTGAACTGAAAGCACATGGTGGCGCTGCAAATAGAGCATGTGGTTGAGATAAATTTATATAAACTACATTCTTCATGAAAATGCTTTGCTTGCTTGTTCAAACATTAATCTTTGGTATCTTTAAGGCTTTCTCATTCCTTACTGCACTAGCTTTATGCCGCCCTCGACCTGCCCCTCTTCAATTACTATATCATATTTTGTTTTCTACAATCTATCACAAGTAATTTTTATTTATAATAATAATAAAATTATCAAATTATAGTTATCATGTGCATATATTATAAGGAAATTAGGGTATATATTTTTAAATTAATTAAAATGTCAAAATTTTTGAACTATTGTTCTTGAAAAATAAAATTATTAGTTATTTATCGTATTTAGATGAATAATTTGATGTAGGATAATATGTATATATTTGTAGAGTCGAGATGATTTTAAATGCGTATAAGGGATTGTCATAACTATGATGTTCATTATATTATATTTTTTTTATGAAATTAGAACTCGAATGTCATATTTTAATTTTTTAGTTTAAGTTTAATATTTTATTATTACTTTTTTGCGACTTTAAGAATTTGATTTCAATAGAATATTTATATCCTTTTAAGAAGTCATTAATATAAAATGGTTACAAATATAATCTTTGTTATAGATTTTTCCAAAATTAATAAAAATTCTCTTTATAATACTACTATAACTTTTATATTTTAACTTCATTATAATAATTAAATATATTATGTCAAATAAAAGTGAATTTTTGTAAACACTTTTAAGTTCTATTGAGTACTATTGTCATAAAATAAAATAACTATTTATCAAATATAAGTGTGTAAGTGATAAATAAATATTATTTATTACAAAAAGTGTTTTTAAAACTTTTTAATTGTTGGTGCCATGAAAAACATGTAGTAAAAACCAAGAGTTCAAATTTAACAATTATATTTTAAAAAATAATAGTAAAAATACATAGTTTACATATATACTATTAATTAAGTTATCAAAATTATAAAATAAAAAAAATATTATTTGCATCCATTTATCAATTTTATAAATTTATATTTTTTTTAGTTTTTTTTACTTTTTATATATATACATACATTATTTTTATACTATAAAATCATGCTAAAATCTAGACTACAGTAATGCTATGTGCATATTTAAATAAGAATAAAAAAATATTTGCATTTATCATAAATCTTAATAAATTTTTACATTCATTTTTCTGTTTCAATGACCATAATATACTCTTAATTATAAATTCTTTTTATTTTTATCTAATTTCACATATTATTTAATAAATATAAATATATACGTGTAAACATTTAAATTTAACTAAATTTTAAAAGTGTGTCTGTCCTTCTCCCACGTGTGTACATGTTTACACGCACTAAAATGCAAACAAATGTAAATGAGAATTAAAACCTCTGCCGTTTTGCATTTATTACTCATAGCATAGGGAGTCATCATTGCGATTACTAATTCTGCGTACCTCAATTTTCACAAAAGGTTACCTTTTTTTAACGGTTACAGATTGAACCCCGAGTTTTGAAAGGCTTAATTAATTATCGAATTCAGAACAATTATTTGTTTAATCAATGAGATTTATATTCGTCTTTCTGCTAAATTTGAACATTAAAGTGGCTGTAGTTTAGTGGTAAGAATTTGACGTTGTGGCTGTGTACCCCTTTGTTAATCCGGTAGGTCGGAAATATTTTTTAAATTATTTTTTTCTCCCTAATTAAATTAGATTCAATAATAGGTTATTTTGTATTTTTCACATTTTTCTAAATGTTTATATATATAATAAAATTTTATTAAATAGATAACTCTCTAATAATTTTTTTAAGTTAATTTTTTTAATTGTGAATACAATTTGCATTGTCTTAAAATGTATCATATTACACACTAGATATTAGATTAATATAATATATTATGTATAATTATTCAAGCCAACTCGGCCTATTACATTAAAATTTACAATAAGATCAAGGATTAGAAAATTTTACGAATTAAGTAATTGTTAGACATAAATTAAGGCCAAATCCAAATTTATCCGGATCGGGTCAGGTATCTCCAATTTCAATATTTTGATTAAAAAAATGCCCGGCATTTCGTCCCGCCTCCTCTTTTTCCTCATAAAACTCGCGGGCTTTTTCAAAACCCGATACAATTTAAATGCCACCGACCAAACAGTGTAGTATCCACCCAGCGCAACGAAACACACTAACAGCAACAACTCTCGAAAAAAATAAGTATTTAATTAATTAATGACGTCAATTTAACCACGGGACATCTGTATACACTTTTTACGATTGACATAACAGTCATTCACTTGCCTGTGGGTCACCATATGACACGTGGCACATTATTTACCTTTGGATCAACTCATATGTCGTCGTACTTGTGTTACGAATAATAATAACAATACTGTAGTATACGTTAGCTCTAAGTATTTTTTATTTTTCAATATTTTAGTTCCACCGACGAAATTAGGAGACAGGTAGCTGTCGCCCAATTTCGTCACGGGCCCTACTTGGTTGTTCGACCAGACCCCTTGCTCACGTCTCTGGACATTTCTACACGTGGCGAAATATAATTGGTAGTTTGAAGTACACTTACAGTAGTGGTTAATTTACAACGTCTGTCAATTTTGTTAATCGGTTGTAATCGAAGGCTTGTCAAGTATTTCCGCTGTTCTGCTGACGTGGCACGTTTGAGGAAATATTAAGCTACTTCAGCTTGATAGAGTATTATTGATGTCCACGCGTGACACTATCGCTTCTGATTAGTCCACGTGTCCCAAATTAATTTTTCATGGATCAAAGGTAGCTAAACTTTCTAATCAAGCCAACCATCAATTGGTCATATAAGGAAAATTATGCTTACGTGGAATATACGAAAGAGTGTGATGATTGCCACGTGTACAGTAATTAAGAGCGAAGTCAATGATGGCATCATATGTAATTGGGAAATGATAGCCAGCATAGAATTAAAGAATCCAATAGCAAATAAAGCACGAATTTCAAATTAGCATATGATTCTTAAGTATATTAGCAGTCAAAATAATGCTAATTTTAGGTGCAATAAAACACTAGAAGCGAGGACCCACAATAAAAAAAATAAAATAAAGGGATCAAACATTTATAAATTATGATTAGGCTTTTTAAAAAATATATATTTTTTTCCTTTTAGCATTTTAAAAAAAATATTTTTTTCTTTTTATTCTCCTTAAAGAGAAAATTTTAATTTTATATATATTTTAGTATATCGTTCAAATTGAAGTGTTTAAGCTTTTAATTCATAGTTGTTATGCAATAATCATCTATGTTAGTATATTTGTTTTATAAATAACATATTTATTCATTATTTGTAATAATTTAACATCTAATTAAATTTTAAAGTACATAATTATTCATTGTTCGTAATAATCTAATATCCAATTGTTTTTATTCATTATTAAACTATAAAAAAAAATTGGAAGCCAATAAATACTAAAGTTTACACTAACTCTAAATTACTTATCATATCTTATATAAGTCAAATTTATGATATTTATGTTTATCTTTTATCTTTTACTTATATTTAAAAAGTTATTACTTTAATTATGAACATGATATGTGCAAATCATTAATAAATTAGTTAAAAATTAATAGATTTGATATGATATATGTTCAAGGGCACCCCATCCTAAATCACTAGATTAGTATATATGTTAATTCATAAGCCTAGGCCCTAAATAATTAAATTAAGGGTTCATTATGTTTCAAGTACAATATCTTTAATTGATCAAGTAACTTAAGAAATAAACATATATATGGTGGAAGACCACTTGATGAGTTTTTGAAGTAGAAAAGAAAGGTGCAATTCCCATTTACTCATTAGCCATTAAAAGTTCAAAATCCCATAATAAACTTTTGCTAGGTTCTACTTTTATCTAGAATTGCTTGTTTCCCTTGAAGTGGAAACTACCTTAACCCTTCTTTTTTTGTCATATTATAAATAATTTATTTATATTATATCAAAATTTACTTAAAATTTAAAGTCGAGATATGTATAAATTTAGTATCGTTTGCAAAAATTTATTATTCAATATCAGTCAAACTCAACTAATCTTAAGCTAATTTTTTTTTCTTTTTTTTATAAATGTATTATGCCAAAAATTTATTTAAAATTAAGAGTCGAGATATGTATAAGTTTAATATGATTTGCAAAAATTTAATTTTTTAAATAAAACTCTCATAATTCTTACATATGTGTAAATTTGGTATCTGGCTACAAAAATTTATGTTCGTTTCTAAATTTTGAAAAAAAAAACCAATTATGTGCCCTATAAACTTTAAAAAGAATTGAAGAGTAGGAGAATTTGGAAACAAGTAGGGTTGAGTTGCAAAAAAGAAAATAGAAAAAGCCAATCCACTATTCCACACTGTCTACAAGTATTGAATCCCTTTTGCTTTCAACTTTCTCTTTTTTGCTACCAAGTGTTGTACCTTTCAAAACTTTATATTTTTTTGACTTCTATATTTATCAAAGGAAATACACGTTGCCAAATGTTTGTATTAAGATGTAAAAGTCATTTGTACTTTGCATTATTGGCGTTACCAAAATTAGTCGCACTTTAATTTAAAATCAATTATATTAACATCACCGACACTTTTGAATCATTAGTTTTGGGTTAAACTAAAATCACTTTTCAAAATTTTACTGCCCATAGAAAATTATGAATTGTGTTCATGGGTTTTATTAACTAGTAAGTCCTTATTTTTTTTAATAAAATAATAAATAATAACATATTTAATCATTTCTAACAAATTAATTCTTTAACAAAACTACACATAAAACAAAATAACAAATACTATGTTTGTTATAAATTATTAAAATATCTTATTATTTATTGTTTTACTAAAAGTAAAAGGCATATATACACACACATGAGAGGACCAGTACACTTATATTTTTACAAATATATTTACAATTATTTGTAGATTTTATATCTATATACTTCCAATAGTTGAGATTAAATTCGATATTTATTTTAATTATGGTACATTAATTATATATTAATTATATGTATCTTATTCAATCTCAATTACTGAAAATACATGTATAGATTAACAGTTTATAAATAATATAAACATATATGTAAAAATATAGAACTGGTAATCTTTCTCTACATATGTTATGAATTATTTAACATAATCAAAAAAATATATCCATAACAAATTTTGCCGCAATATATCAAATTATACTTATACAATTAACAAACGAAATCATTAGGTATATCTATATATAAAATAAATCTAATCAACTTTATATTATGTAATAAAGTTTATAATTTCATGGGATGGGATGTGTACCCATCACCTAAAAATTATTGGAAACAAAAGTAATCAAAAGACAAATCGTCGGTGCATTAAGGACAAGACAAAGCAATAGTAGAATATATGAAATGATAATCCCAATATCCCATCACTCTGAAAACTCTAGTCCAATATATTTTAGTTGATTCTTCTCTCAATGGGGTCACTACCACTTATATTTTGTCCTTAAAAAGCAAAATTGATATCATTATAATAGCGACCCCTTCACCACAGTCCCCATATCACTTTATCAATTTTGTCACTTCTTCTACATATAATGCAAAATTATATATATATATATATATATATATATATATATATGTACATATATGGTGGTTGATATATCCATTTATATATTAAGGACAACATTGTATGTGTCTTATTAGAGTATTATTATTTTGTTTATATTTATAGTTCAAATTAAAACTAGAATTTGCATACTTCACTAGCATAATATAGCTAAAAAATTTACATCTAACATCGGAGATTTGTAAATAATTAAAGAGAAAATTGTCTCCACACATTATATGTGATGGAGGGTTTGAATATGATACATGATGGACAATTATAATATTATTAACATGATATGATGTTCGTTGGTTATTAAAATTAATTTATTATCACACTTATAATATGTTATTAAAAAGATATGAAATTTGTTATTACCAATTTAATTTTTAGTGTTATCAGTTTTATAAAACTGGTTCAGATTTTGACATTCTTTTTCCTATCAATATTAAGAATTATATTTTTATATTGTGATGAAATATTTTATCATATTTAATATCACCAATGTAATATTGAATGTTATTTTAAGTAGTATTAATTATAACACAAATAATTTGATACTCATTTAATAATTTTTCTAACAAATTTGATATCACTCACGAAATTTATATTTCATCGTTGTGAAAAAATATCTATACTAAAAAAATGACCATTAATAAAAATAAAATAAATAAAATTCTATTATTTTTATCTTATAACATTAGATTACATTATAATCTCTATATCATGTAATTATTAGAATTATACGTAATTATTAGAAGGTGGGTGGATTGCATCAGAAAATTGATGATCTTGCAATGCCAAATTGATTATATAATGATGGAACTGCAAATCAAGATTTCAAAGATTTCGTCAAATTTATAATGATATAAAGTATGAGTCATAGTGTATATATATAGTATTTATTTCAGCTACAGGCAAACAGGTCCCATTTTTTAAATTAAAAAACAAAACAATGATAATATATAATTAATAAAATAGGCCCACTTGTAATTAAATTTTCAAAGGTGTCACTTCACTTAATCAGTGGGGAAATAACTTATAACTATGTGCATGTTATGTATTGTTCATAGCAAAATTGAATTATGTGTCAAATTTTCCCACGAAGTTTTTCAACACATGCATGTGAATCTTTTGTTTTTGATTTAAATCTTGTATATTATCAAATTTTAAAGATATTTTTTTAGATTAGAAAATTTAAAAAATTTAAAATTTAAAACTTTAAATTTGAACTAATATAATAAAAATTTAAAAAATGCAATGTATAATTTTTTGAAATATAATATAAAATTTAGTGAAAATAGCATTACAATAAAATATAATAGATTCTAGATGTGATTCGATATATATCGGTTGATTATATTAATTTAATAAAATGATTATACAATTTTGGACATAATTATTTTAAATTTAATGTTATGCAATATTAATAAATCGTATGTCATATCCTATTTTGTGATTGATAATATTAATTTAACTAGACTTGTCATATATTATATATTTATATGTTTTTTTTAAATTAGGTTAATTTTCAATAAAAAATTCATAATAATTTTGAAAAATCAAGAAAAATATTCTTACTATACATTACCTAATTAATTTTCCTATAGTTGGGACCATATGAAGCAGTTGGATTATTATATAATTAATAAAAATTCGATTGATTATAAAATTAAAATCTAATGTTGTCTGTGTAAGCTTTAGTTGCTGGATTGCTTTCATAGAATATTAAATAAGAATAATTTAATATTAACCCGTTCGGCTGTGATGCTGCAATAAGATGCATGGATTCAGAAATTTTTATTTTATGTCTGTTGGAATATCAACATTAATTACAACCAGATTTGTGTAATTATGATAATATTTGACCTACCCTATATAATTTATTTATTTTTAATGATTGGATAATTAAATAATCCAACTATAATTCTTGACTAGGAGTTAAAAAATATAGAGATTAGTTAGGGATAAAGTAAATTTTAATTATATAATAAATAAATAAAATAATTTGTAACTCTTTTTAAATTAGAGCAAGCAAGATTCAAGTTCTAATATTTTATATGATTTTAAAAAATTTGATTAACAAATCAATTAGCACCCACTAATGATACTACTTAACTCATAATTATAGATAACGACGTTCTTCAAGAAGTTACTAATTTTCGTATAAAAATAAAATATTAAAAAAATATGAAAAAAATAGTAACATAAAATATAAATTAATAACAAAAAAAATTAAAACTATAATATTAAATGTTAAAATTATAACATGTTATACTTATTACTCATGTTATATGTATAATTAAATTAACTAGATAATAGTAGTTAAGATGGGACGATAGTGATTGAACAGAAGGAGTTTGGTATTGTTGCAATTTAGACAAATATGGAGGGGTCTAATTGAAGTACAATTAATTTTAAAGTGGTAAAAGACACCTTTTTGGTAGATAATATTCAACAGGGTGTGCCGCCGACACTAATAGAAACCAAATGAATGAAAGGATTTTTATATAATGTTATATATGATTGGCATAGATTAATAATACAAATTCAAGCTTGATGAAAGGAGATCATTTTTTTTTTAATTTTAAACATAAACTTTAATTTACTTGTTATTATTATTCAGCACTAATATTATTTATAATGATAAAATCATATCGAACTCTAGTGACTATATCAAAGTTTTATTGAGAAATATGCTATTTTATTTTTTTTAATATAAAATAATTTATTATTTTAAATTGCAATATTCTCTCCACTCATTGTAGATTTTACACTTAAATTTTAATTGTAATATCAGTAGATTATATATGTATTTGTAATTAAAAAAATGTTATTTAATTTATGACAATAAATGCCAAACTTATGTCATTCTAATTAAATGACAAATGGTAAAGCTAAAAAATGTGGATATATAACGTGACTTTTGTTTGTTATCTTTGGTGTTGGTTAATAGGGTAAGTTAAAGAAGTTAGGGTCAACTTCACATTGAAGATCATATCCTCAAATAAAACATTAAAACGTTCACATAAGGGTATTTTCGATATATCGCTCGTATCCTGTCGGGATCACTTCAATTTCTTAGGAGAAGTTGCACCTGCCCCACCATACTCGCACGTGCCGCACGTGACATTGTGTGCCTCGGCCGTCCTCTCTCTCTTTTGACGACGCTGCGAAGCACACAACATTGACAAGTAAAACAAAAACAACAAAGTGGAACTGTAAGCTTAAATTACGAAAATACCCTTTTACCTCCGTATTACGACGGTTGTCTCGGTGGGGCACAGCCACGGGCCCTAATGTTTTCACTACTTCACCCATTTTAGTTTGACGAAACTACCCTTTTTATCATTTCCGTTCTGCTTTTTCCTGATCTCCTCTTGTCTCTGTCCCTATCTCGTCCCTTCTGTAATGAGCGTTGAATTGAATTTTCTATAGATTCTTTTTTTTACAGCAAGAAAAAGAAAAGTGTTTTCTCTCTCTCTTCATGATTTTTTGATCAAAATCTCGTGTCACTGATGATACCCATTTGTTAAGAAAATTGGGTCTCTGAAGAAAAGAATCAATCAACACACTTAAAACAAAACCACAACAAAAACCAAACCTTTATTATTATATTATTATTTTTTGCTGTTGAATTTTTCCTATATTTTATTACAAGAGACATTGTATTATATTTCTTAATTTTCTCTCTTTTGCTTATAGTTTTAGCCCACTCTTTTAGGCACCCATTACAAGAAACACCAACCCAGATCATGCAATGAACAAAGAACACAGCTTTGCATAGAGAGAGTGAGAGAAAGAGAAGGTAAAGCTGGGATCTTTGCCACTTCTGAGTGATGAGAGAAGAAGAAAGATTGTCTTTTTGAAGTGGGTTTGTGTAGTTTTTGAAGCAGTTGGTTTGGGGTTTGTTTAATGGCCACCAATGGGAGGCTGGTTGCTGGTTCGCACAACAGGAATGAGTTTGTTCTCATCAATGCTGATGAGGTTGCGCGAGTAAGTGCTCTCAAAGTCTCCTCTTCTTATTATCTTTTTTATGTTTTTCTTTCTTTTCCATTGTCTACTAACTGTATTTCTTCTTTGTGAAAGCCTTGAAGATGTGTATTTATGATTCTTCCAGTCTTTTAAAGTGATTTCTTTTATCTCTTTTGTGAATTTAAGCATGCCCGTTTGCTCATTTAAAGTTTTTTTAATTTTTTTTTGGCTTTTGGATTTGGGTTTGATCTAAAATTAAGTCACATTAGTAATTTCTTTCTATTTCTGAAAATTTCCCCTTTTTGATTGGGTTATTATTTTATTTGTTCTAACAGGACATACGTTAATTTCTTTTTCTTTGTGATATTCTGCAAAATGTTTTGCTGATATCAGTAAATATAGTTGCTATAACAGAATTTGGCTAGGGGATTTCTTCAGTGTAATTGAATTATTTTTCAGCTCAGCACTCTTTCTTGTCTGAGGAGTCTTCTTCTGCTTGGTATAGTGTCACGAACCCGAAATTTGTGATTTCTTTTAAAATCCTTTCCTCTGTTTTACACTTTTAATATGGTGCCCGGTTTCAAGTGAAAAGTGTTATAGTTGATGAGTTTTTGTCTTCCTTTTAGGTTTCTAGACTTCAGTTCTAGTCAATGAAAATCACTGCATGAAAGTTAGCAATTTTGGTCTTCCATGAGGATCTTACTATATTTTTTTTAAGTGAAATAAGTTATTATTCATGTTTAGCTTCAATATTCAATTTGGTTTAATACAATTCCAATCTATCCATTGTTAATGAACCTTGCTACCATTACGATGGATTGCAGGTAACATCTGTAAAAGAATTGAGTGGCCAGATTTGCCATATCTGTGGGGATGAGATAGAAATTACAGATAATGGGGAGCCATTTGTTGCATGCAACGAATGTGCATTCCCTGTGTGCAGACCTTGCTATGAATATGAAAGAAGAGAGGGTAATCAAGCCTGCCCGCAATGCAAAACAAGATACAAGCGCCTCAAAGGTGAACTTTTCTCGATTATTTACATCAGCAATTTCTTTCGCTTGGAACCTCTTTAGCACCTTTGTAATAATTCTTATTCAAAATTTCACCAAATTTAGGTTGTCCTAGAGTGGATGGGGATGAAGAAGAGGATGATACTGATGATTTGGAGAATGAGTTTGATATTAATGACAGAAGAGACCCCCACCACATTGCTGAAGCAATGCTCTCAGCTCGCCTTAATATTGGTCGCGGTACCCAAGCCCATGTTTCAGGGATAACTACCCCTTCGGAGGCGGATTCTGCTTCTGTTGCTCCAGAGATCCCTCTTCTCACCTATGGCCAAGAGGTTGATTGACTTTTGTGCCTGGGAATTGGTCTAAATGTTTTTAACTGTAGTTATTTGTCTCATTAATGTGTCTAATAATGATTGTTATTGATGAAGGATCTTGGGATTTCTTCTGATAAGCATGCTCTTATTATTCCGCCGTTTATGGGTCGTGGAAAACGAGTCCATCCCATGTCATTTCCTGATGCTTCCATGCCTAGTAAGTTGTTGAATTTGATTACTTGTGATATTTATGAAGACTGTTTTGAAAGTTAAGAATATCCAGGCTAGTTTCCTCTTTGCTTAAAAGGTTATTGGTGCTGCTGTTACAGTCAATCCAAGACCAATGGATCCTAAAAAAGACTTGGCAGTGTATGGCTATGGAACTGTTGCATGGAAGGAAAGAATGGAGGAGTGGAGAAAAAAGCAAACTGAGAAACTTCAAGTTGTTAAGCACCAAGGAGGAAATGGCAATGGAAACACTGATGGAGATGGAGTGGGTGACCCTGATTTGCCAATGTAGGTGTATTCTTCTACATCTCTTTTCAAATTATATTGCTTGATCTTAGCTTGAATTTGCTTTCTAAGTGCTTGATAACTTTCAGATTACTAAACATGGTTTTCTGTCTTGTTTACTTTGAATAAGATATAGAGAGTGTCGCACTTAGTTTACACTAAAACTTTGCTACTTTACTCTGACCTAGTTATGCAGATGTGGAATACCTTACACTTATTATGGACAATATTCTTTCTGTATTTTATTACTAATTACTTAAATCTGTTATTGTTGTCATTTACATCTTGCTGTTGGAAGGCAGTTGTCATTTACATCAAGTGGTTCCAGATATGTGTGCATACAAAATACTGTCATCATGCTAGAAGTCTCGATAAATTAGCTAACTTGTGATAGATATATGTTCTTTTTGCAAGAAGTAAAAACAAATGACTAATTGCATCGAGATTCTTACTGAATAGTCTGGCCATCAGTATTCTGTTGGCAGAAGCTAAAAGGAAATGTTGTATCTTAAACATTGTCACAATTTGCAAGTCATTTAATCCTAATGGTGAAATGTTGGCTGCATGAATTTTATGAGTATTTATTACAAGAGCTTGCAATAGGTTGCTTATGACAACTCGTGATATAGATTCTGTGATGCAAATAGTTATGTCTTCCTGCATATGGAAATATACTTTTACCATCATCTCAAATAGAAAATGTATGAAACATACATGGTTGATCTAGAGTAAAAAATACTGGATACTGATGCTCCTTCATATTTGATAAGTTAATCAGTGGATTGTGTCAACTGCTTGTGATGAATGGTTAAAATATCTGATTCCTGCATTTGATAGATGCTAAGAATTTATGGTTTCGCTTGTGATTTTGTGTTTTTTCTTTTTTAGCCTGGAAGCAACTATGTATATCTTCTGTTATTTCCTTTTTTTCTCTTGTTTAATTAGAAATCTTTAACATTTTATATAATGCCTTTTATAGGATGGATGAAGGCAGGCAACCACTTTCAAGAAAACTACCAATACCTTCAAGCAAAATAAGTCCATACAGATTGATAATCTTACTTCGGATGGCCATTCTTGGCTTATTTTTTCACTATAGAATTCTCCATCCTGTCAATGATGCATATGGACTATGGATGACATCTGTGATTTGTGAAGTATGGTTTGCTGTGTCCTGGATATTTGATCAATTTCCAAAATGGTCCCCAATTGTGCGGGAAACTTACCTTGATCGGTTGTCATTGAGGTACTGCTCTCGCTCATCTTTTGAGAGTTCTGTATTTCTGTGTTCATATAAAAGTTTAGGCGTGAATTCTGAAATTTGTTTTTCAGGTATGAGAAGGAAGGGAAGCCATCTGAGTTGGCTGATGTAGATATATTTGTAAGTACAGTCGATCCAATGAAGGAACCTCCCCTTATCACTGCAAACACAGTTCTGTCCATCCTTGCTGTCGATTATCCAGTCGATAAAGTTGCATGCTATGTATCAGATGATGGTGCAGCCATGCTGACTTTTGAAGCCCTCTCTGAGACATCTGAATTTGCTAGGAAGTGGGTTCCATTCTGCAAGAAGTTTAACATTGAGCCCCGAGCTCCAGAGTGGTATTTTGCTCAGAAGGTTGATTATTTGAAAGATAAAGTAGATCCAACCTTTATCAGGGAACGGCGAGCCATGAAGGTTTAAAACTATTCTTACTGCCTTTTGTTTTATTTTTGCTGACACTTTCTATAGAATTTGAGCTGTTATTGGGTGTATAAGTTAAACCAGAATGCAAATGACTGTAATTAAGCATATCATATTGTAGGTAGAGAAATTATAACTTTGCATTCAGAACAGAAAATTATTTGCTATAACTATTGTCATCTTGAATTTTCCTGTTGGTTCCAAATAATGATGTTTTCTATCTGTTCATATCATTTTGTTGATACAGAGGGAATATGAAGAGTTCAAAGTTCGGATAAACGGTTTGGTTGCCATGGCTCAGAAGGTTCCTGAGGATGGTTGGACAATGCAGGATGGAACTCCATGGCCAGGGAACAATGTCAGGGATCATCCCGGAATGATCCAGGTGAATCCAGATGCCATGTCCAGCTGATATATTACCTATTAAGATGCAAAAGCTTTTAGTTTTTCTAATATTACCTTCTCCCAACAGGTTTTTCTTGGACATAACGGGGTCCGCGATATCGAAGGAAATGAATTACCTCGTCTGGTTTATGTTTCTCGTGAAAAGAGACCGGGATTTGAGCACCACAAAAAGGCCGGTGCCATGAATGCTTTGGTAGAGCTCTGTTTTCACCCCTTTCAACTTTTATTTGAATTAACGCTCTAGATTCTCTTCTCACAAACTGTTACTTTTGTTGTGTCTGAAGATCCGAGTCTCAGCAATCATATCAAATGCTCCTTACCTGCTCAATGTTGATTGTGATCACTATATAAACAACAGTAAGGCGCTTCGTGAAGCCATGTGCTTCATGATGGATCCCACATCAGGGAAAAAAATCTGTTATGTGCAATTTCCTCAAAGATTTGACGGGATTGATCGTCACGATAGATACTCAAATCGCAATGTTGTATTCTTTGATGTAAGTCAAGATATTAGTATGTTGATGTTATGTGCATGCTTTTTTATTGCTTTTCTGAGATGGTTGGCTCGTTTTCACAATACCATGTAGATAAACATGAAAGGATTGGATGGCATCCAAGGGCCCATTTATGTTGGAACTGGGTGCGTCTTCAGGAGGCAGGCACTTTATGGATATGATGCTCCTGTCAAGAAGAAACGTCCAAGGAAGACCTGTAACTGCTGGCCAAAATGGTGTTGCTGTTGTTGCAGGTCTAGAAAGAAGAATAGGAAAGGGAAGACAAATGAGAAAAAGAAGAACAAGGATGCTTTAAAGCAGATACATGCATTAGAAAATATTGATGAGGGAATTGAAGGTGAGGAGCAGCTTCAAATTCATTAACTAAGTCACATCTGCAAAATGATTTAGAGGCAATTTTGCAAATAATCCACAAGCAAGTAGAAAATATGCAATTGATCATAGCTATCTTTGCATGCAAAATTTGAGCCTGAATCTTGTTAGCCAATCATAATTAGTCAATTAGTATGGGATCTATGGTCAGCATAAGAATCATTTGTTTCTATGTAATGATAGATTTTACTGAACCTAGTCGTTAATATGTCATGGCAGGTATAGATAATGAAAAATCATCCCTGATGCCCCAAATTAAGTTTGAGAAAAAATTTGGACAATCACCCGTTTTCATAGCGTCAACCCTTATGGAAGATGGCGGAGTTCCAAGAGGAGCTTCATCTGCATCGCTCTTGAAAGAAGCCATCCATGTTATTAGCTGCGGTTATGAGGATAAAACTGAATGGGGTAAAGAGGTATGTAGTCACTATTAACAATAGAACAAGCTTGTGGCTAATTCCAGTTTTTTTCCTGATTGAAACTTATGCTGTCATTCAATATCACTTCCAAATTTATTCCAGGTGGGGTGGATATATGGATCTGTTACAGAGGATATATTAACAGGCTTTAAAATGCATTGCCATGGTTGGCGATCTGTGTATTGTGTACCAAAAAGGCCTGCTTTCAAGGGTTCAGCTCCTATAAATCTTTCAGATCGTCTACACCAGGTCCTTCGTTGGGCGCTGGGATCTGTTGAGATTTTACTAAGCAGGCATTGTCCAATATGGTATGGATTTGGATGTGGATTGAAACCACTGGAGCGCTTTTCATATATAAACTCAGTTGTTTATCCCTTGACTTCCATTCCCTTGATCGCATATTGTACCTTGCCAGCTATCTGCCTCCTGACTGGGAAGTTCATTGTCCCTGAGGTAATTTCTGGTTGCGTATCATTTTAATGTCTATGAAACATGCTCATTTTAAGTTATATCCAATTGGCTAATGTGTTTAGTATAGTTTATGGCTACAATTCCATGTATTCTTTCCCTCGTTTTTAGATTTTCAGAATTTCAAGGACTAAAGCTTTTACTTCATAGTGATTTTAGCCCTTTTCATCCCACACTAGCGGAAATACAACTGGCTTTGGCAGCATGTGAACGTCATTTGACTGCTTTAATTATTATAGACTTCAAACACCCTCGGAAATTCAATGTTTCCTGACACCCCTAGCTAGACATATTGCAATAAAGTGTTGATCAAAATGCTCTCTTTAATCTGATATCTGGTTTTTTGCATTGATTTCAACTAATGTCTGTTTATTGTGTTTTCAGATTAGCAACTATGCCAGTATCATTTTTATGGCTCTTTTCATATCCATAGCTGCAACAAGCATTCTTGAAATGCAATGGGGAGGTGTTGGCATACATGACTGGTGGAGAAATGAGCAGTTCTGGGTTATTGGGGGTGCCTCATCACACCTATTTGCTCTGTTCCAGGGTCTGCTTAAGGTGTTGGCTGGGGTTGACACTAACTTCACGGTTACCACCAAAGCTGCCGACGATGGAGAATTTTCTGAGCTCTACCTCTTTAAGTGGACATCTTTGTTGATCCCTCCCTTGACTTTGTTAATCATGAACATAATTGGAGTTGTAGTAGGGGTTGCAGATGCCATCAGTAATGGTTACGAGACTTGGGGTCCACTCTTTGGTAAGCTGTTCTTTGCTTTCTGGGTGATTGTCCATCTTTATCCATTCCTCAAGGGGTTCTTGGGAAAACAGGACAGGCTTCCTACAATCATTCTGGTCTGGTCAATACTTTTAGCTTCAATTTTCTCACTTTTGTGGGCTCGAGTCAACCCGTTTGCGTCGAAAGGTGATGTTATATTAGAAATTTGTGGGTTGGAATGTGACTAAGATACACAATACAGAAAGTTTAGAAGTTTGAAGTTCAATGTAGAAAGGTTTTCGATAATCACGTAAGCAGGCATATGGGTTTTGGTCGAAGATGAAGAGATCATGACACAGGTATGGTTTCTCATGATGAATATCATGTGGATACAAAGATAAGCTACCGAGGAAAAATCAGTGGCAAGTTTGTGTGCAGATACAAAAAGGATGGAGTTCTGGCATATGGATATTTGTTTTTTGCCATTTTTTCTTTCTCTTCTTTTTTATCGATTCTTTTGATACTGTTGATTTTGTTGGTTGAAGGGTTTGAACATGTGTCTGTAATCCCTAGAGATCACAACACGTTTAGTTTCATTAATAATTTAAATGCCCTTACCAAATAAGGGACTGCATATAAAAGTGCTTTTGTTCTGTTTCCTCGTTGAAGAATTCAACTTCTATTAAGCAAGGAGTTGCCTCCTTTTTTTTTTTTTGGCTTTTGGACTTCCATTTTGATGTGATAGCAACTTCAATTCGAACTTCCATGCAAATTCAGCAGTATTAAGAAGTTTTATTTTAAATAATTTAATACTTCAATTCGAACTTCCATGCAATTTCTCGAGTTTTTTTTTCTTTTTCCAGAAAGTATTTTGAAGTATTTAATACTATTTAAAATAAAATTTCTTATTATTTGACTAATATTTGACTAATATTCTCTTAGCAAGTATTAAGAAGTTTTATTTTAAATAGTATTAAATACTTCAAAATACTAAAAATATAATTTAATATTTTAAAAATGTAAAAAATATAAAATAAATATGTTAAATTATAAATAAATTAGAATAAATTAATTATTCAAATAGTTAATTATGTCATAAATAAATTTACATTCGAGATCTCTAAACTAGAATACGATCTATTTGTTAATCGTATTATATAATTATGAATCATTTATTAATTATGTCATTTTAAGTATAGTCAAACTTACTAATTTTGTGTCGTATTTATGTTAGATTGATGGGTTGTGTCCAAAATTATCACTCCTAATATTTGGTAAGGACTAACAACTATTAATAATTAGTCATATTTTTACTTCTAATTTTTGAAATTATAAAAAATTTGGAGATAAATTTTTTTATTTCAATATTTTTATCTTTGAAAATATTATGAAAAGAAAGGTTAAAAGACAAAAGTTATGAGGTTAGGGACTAAATTGTTAAATATGAGCAATATATGTTACTATTGTTATTTCATAAAAACTAAGGAATACAGATATTATTATTCCCACTAAATTTGAAATTTTTGCCAAACGACGGATTGCTCGGCTTCTGCAGCGCAGTAAAAGCTAATGTTAGGGGTGGGCAAAATTAAGTTGGTTTCGATTTTTATAAAAATCAAATTGAACCTAAAATATATTAATAATGAAATTGAATCGAATCGAAGAAGTTTGGTTCGGTTTGGTTCGAATTTAACTTCGATTTTTGAGCCTGAATCTTTTTTATTTTATAAAATTTCATTAATATTCTTAATTTATATTGTAATTATAATAAATAAATAAAATTAAATATTTATTCTTAATTATATGTATATTTATATAAATTATTATTAAATTATTAATTATTTATAATTTATAAAATTAGTAAAGGGTTACAAAAAATTTTATAATCAATTTTGGTTCGGTTTCAATTTAAAACCGAAATCAAACCGAACTGATTATATAAGAACCGATTAGAATTGAACTTAATTTTGAATTGAATCGAACCAAATCGAATTGAACCAAATTGTTTGGTTCGAATCGGTTTGGTTCGGTTGAATATTTTTACCCACCCCTAACTAACGCTTCCAAACGTGTCGTCAGAATGAGGAGCTGATTGAGCTATAGGACTTCCTATGCCATCTTCTGCTCAGAAGATTGTTTTTTAGTAAAATATGTAACTAGTTGTTCTATAACCATTGCTAGGGCTGTTCGATAAAATTCTATATTTGATCCACAATTTGATGGATTGAAACTTTTTTAAATTCATATCCGATCCATAATTTGAAGGATTAAAACTTTTGTAATTCAAATTGATCTATCATCAAATTCGATTCGATAATAATTTTTTTTTTCAAATCTAACTCAATCCCATTTGATTCAAATAAACTAAAAATATATAAATTTAATACTAATTTTATTTAATTAGAAAAAATAAATAAAATAAAATACAATTTGGTTAAATTTTAAATAAGTATACCAATTTGAAATAAACAATAAAATAATAAGTAAGTTCAAAACAAGTATACTAATTTAAAATAAACAATAAAATAATAAATAAATAATTATAATTGAATTCTTTACACAAGTAAAATATAGTAAAATTAATCATAAAGTCTAAAAGAATATAAAATTAAATTTGAAAATCTCCACATAATATTATCACCAAGTTTCATTTAACCTTAAAAATGATAAGTATGTTGTAAATAGAAGATATTTATTATTGAAAAAAATAATATTAAACCTAAAAAATAATGAATCTATTTACTTACAATCATTTCAGAAGATTCTAAGCATCATCAAATGTAGTTTTCTCTATGCCTAAAATCTCTGCAAAAAATTAAAAAAAAAAGGATAACATAGAAAAAAATAATTTTAACAAAAGTTAAATAATAATAAAATAATTTGTTCTATTTATCTGACTCAATATGTTCAATCTTATTTATTGCTTCACGAAGATTTATTAGTGAAAAACTCGACCATGCAACCCAGTGTCATGCAAGTAGCGTGATAGTAAAAAGGGGTTGTACTCACAGAGACTAAGTTTTTCAAAATTTTAAATTAAGTACTGTAATTATGATAGATTAATTTTATCTAGGTACACAATAATTTTATCAGCGAGAAAATATAAAAAAATAAACAATTAAATTAATTAACAAAAATATAAATTAAAAATTAAAGCTAATAGAGTGAGTGTGTAGAATTTAATATGGAAACGATCTTAAGATCTCGATTTCACCTAACCTTCACCATGTTTCTCTTAATTAGGAATTTGTAATGCTTTCATTTTCATCATATCAATCACATTCTTTTTAATCATGTTCGCTCTCCTAAGTGCTAAACTAAGTCCTATATATAGTTAACCCAATCAATATCTATATTTGACTTAATTAACTGCACATTCTTTTTGCCTAACCTGTTAGTAACTTTTAGCGATTCACTCACCTTTTGGTTACTTGATTCCCCAATGTTAAATGATTATCTTGTTACTGAGGTTCTCCTAGTTACTTGATTCCCCAATATGCTAATTTGTGTTTTTCGAATCTCACGAATAAATTTAACCATATCTAGTACTCATTCATTCATGATTAATCAAATAATTCATCAAGTAATAAATTATTAGCAATAAGTACAAGAAAAACACAAGTGACTAAAAATTAATAACATTGAAAAGTTTCACAATTAATCAAAACATGTTTAGTTGGGTTACATCAAGATCATAGATGACTGAGAATGAAAAAACCTAGGACAACACTAAATCTAGCCGTCCATGGAGATCCAATGGTTCAGGATTTGCTAGAAACGGAAGAAAATGTCACTTGGGTCGCGGCGCACGTAAAGATGCTTGTGTGGGTAATGCATGCTCACAGCAAGGATAATGTTGGGATAAACTAACACAGATAATCCAGAAGCACAACAATTACCTTATCCCCTTTTGCGTGAACCTAATAGAAAACAAACAAATAGAGCAACAATCTTGGGCATAAATTTAATTATTGGACAGCAATAAAATCACCACAACACAACCACACCACAATCAATTTTTAACGTGGAAAACCTCCCTAATGTGAGGAGGAAAAACCACGGGACTGTAGTCTACCAAAAAATCTCTATTATTATCAAACAATGAGAATACACAAGTTCTCTCTAGTTAAAACTAGAGGTACACATTATAACAATCTCAAGATCACACAATCTTGGCAAACATTCAAGTTCTACAAAGAAATTAAAGAGAGTTCAAGAAAAACATCACCAAGTTGGTGGCTTAACTATCAGTTACGAAATCTGGAGAAAGAATGCTCCAAATTTGATCTCCACCGTTCAGAATTTAGTACTCTGAGTTGTGAAGCTGCTGGTAAAATTTCAATCCAATCGGACCACAAATCGACCTCCGATTGACCAGTTGATCACAGCTATTCGAAATTTACTATTCTGTCTCTCTCGTGAACAGTACCGTCTTTTTCTAAAGCCGTGAACAGTACCCGCTCTCATTTCCTTTATATACTTCAACAAAAATAAGAAACTAAATCCTACTCGAAAAATGATTAAAAAATATCCTTAGGTTAATTGGAATCCTTAAGCTAATTGGACTTAGTCACTATTTTTTGGGCCATCTCCACAAGGAGGAAACCCAACCCAATAGATAACACGTGCTCCATCTTGTTTGATGAGTAGCGTGTGCGTGCCACTCCTTCTGATGCTGATGCTCCTCTAAATGTTGGATTGTTTTTATTTTAGTCCTTGATTTCTTTGCATTTTGTCTCCTATTTTGATGACTTGACTTTTAGTCTTCGTTTTCGTGCCATTAATTACTTTGGACTAGGATTCTTTATATTTTTGCAAAAAAAAAAAAAAAAAAAATTGCATCAAAAGAACACCAAGACTTGAGGATTTGCTCACATATTTATGTTTGAAAGCCTAAGATAAGTGTTGTACTCACATGTTGTAAATTTCTATAAACGCAAAGTGCTTAACAAATAATATATGATAAGTTAAGTATCTTTCTCATAAGGATTGATTAATTTATTAATTATCGAAGATGATTAATCTTGAATTTATTTAAGGCATTCAATTAATGTATTTTGATTAATAAGAAATTACAGACATTTAAATTGAACTAACAAACAAAATTGTGAATTTCAATTGATTAAAACACTAGTGCAATAGACTTCACTAAAGCGAATTAAACTAAATTCCTTAAATTGTGTTGTTTCAATTTAGTACTAATATTGGCAGAAATAATTCTAATTTATTTGATAATCTTTCTCAATATTTACAAAAAATTACTTACATATATTAGTTTACTATATTTCTATGTGAATTCAAATACATGAAAGTTAATTAAAAGCATTTATAATTATTCTTAAGGGTTATTATCAAATTTCTCCCCTGAAATTTGGGATTATATCAATTGGATAGAAAGTTTGAAAAATATATCAAAAACCTCCAATTGACTGTTATCCAACTAACCTCAAATAATATATTTACTTAAATACCCTCAGTCTTTAAATTTCATGTTAATTAATTAATTATAAAGCTGTTTTAGTTCCAAAGGTTTGGTTTAATATTCTTATAAGTCATAATAATTTTAAAAATACCTTTAAAAATATCAACTTATTATAAAATAATAATTATACCCCTTTATAATAATAATTATTTAATAAAAATAACTAACAATACTATTTTAAATATTTATTAGGTATTTTTCTTACACAATCATTTTAATAATATATTAATAAAATAATTGTATTGTAATTATTTGAAAGAAATTAGATAAAAATAAACTACACATTCGTAATTATTAGAAATTAAATAAAAAATATAAATAAATAAATATTTATTAGGTATTTTTCTTACACAATCATTTATTAATATATTACTAAAATAATATTGTTATTTATTTAATTAACATATCTTATATAAATATATTATCTTTTACTCTTATACAATTTATTCTACATTTTCACTGATATTTATTTTTATTATTTTATTTACATTTGAAATATGTATACATATATTTTATCTAAATTACAATATAATTATAAATATTTATTATATATGATGTAAAATAAAATAAAATTTATAAATCTAAAATACTATTTATTTAATTTCTAATAATTACGAATGTGTAGTTTATTTTTATCTAATTTCTTTCAAATAATTACAATACAATTATTTTATTAATATATTATTAAAATGATATTGCTATTTTACATAAATATATTATATTTTGTCCAATTTTAGAGATTTATTAGTTATTTTTAAATAATAATAATTATTATATAGGGTATATTTGTTGTTTTATAATAAATTAAGACCAATAGAAATATTTTTAAAATTATTAAGAGTTATTAGGGTATTATACCAAACCTTTTGGACTAAAAATGACTTTTATAATTAGTTAACATGAAATTTAAAGATTGAGGGTATTTAAGTAAATATGTTACTTAAGGTTCGTTGACTAACGGTCAATGAGAAATTTTTAATATATTCTCCAAACTTTCTATCTAGCTGATACAATCTCAAACCTCAGGAGAGGAATTTGATAATAACCCTTATTTTTAATTATGTATGAATCATGGTAATATATTTCTATTTAACATATAGTTCATGGCATTCATTACAAGATCAAAACACATAAATCACTTATCAAATTAATATGGTTTACAAATCATTCAAATATTGGAAAAATATTCAAAAGTATAAAGCAAAATAATAGACACTCAATATTGAACAATAAACCATAAACAACACAATTTGGAAATTAAAGTTAGCTAAATTACATCTTTGCCATAGTTAAGAAAAATTAGTTTATAATAAAATTACAACAAACCATAATCAATTTGAAAATCATAATGAAAATTTCAGAAAGAGAAGTAAAGAGTTGAAGAAGAAAACTCTATGTACATCAAGAACTTTTGTCTTCAAAAAGCTTCAATTTGTCTTCCTTTTCCTTACCTTTTTTCTTCAAGCTTCCAAAACTTCCAAAATGGTGAGAAGAATCCTCTACTTTCATTCTTGATCTTCTGCTCCCTCTCATTTGCCAATTTTTGTCTCTAAAACACTCCAAATTCATTCTCTCTTGTTAAGGAAAAGCTGTGTCCCACTTGTATAGGTGGGCATGTGAATCATTATTTCTAGTTTTTAAAATTGTTTTGAATTACTCAAATACAATTTTTGAATACAAAAATACACTAAAAATATTAACCATGTTCAATATAAATTGGCCTTGTTGTTTCCCTTTCATTTATTGGGCTTTTTGGGTTTTTCTCATACAAAATAAAAACCAAGCTCAAAGTAATGACATAAACAAATTAAGTAAGAAAAACTCAAGCAATTAAATAAAATAAATATAAATTAGCATAAAATTAAGAGTGAAAGTATAACAAATTTTGTATACAAATTAAGCACATAAAATACCCCCAAACTTAACATTTGCCAGTTCTCGAGCAAAAGAAAAATAAAAGACTAAAAAATAACATAAACTACCTTCCTTACTGCATGGTTTCATGGTCAACAAGAATAGAAGAAGATAAAAAATCAATCAATCTATCAAGTATTAACAATGCTTCATATGTTATGCACACGTGTTGTGTTTGATAGCCATTAATTGATCATTATCTCTTGTGTCATCCTTCACGATGTTAGAGTATAACATGCGTAGAAGTTTAGAACTCCAAATCTCACAAAGATGGTCACTCTTAGAAAAAAAGGCACTCAAAATTTGGTTTACCACTTGAAAGTATGTAAGACAAACATTGCGCTTAGATTTTTAATGGAAAACAAAGCTCACATTCAAAAGAAAGAGCACGATATTTTTGATGCAATGACATGATCTCATAAAAGGAATGCCAATAACTTGATTATCATGACGATGAATGCAAATTAATCATACAATACACAAAATTAACGTAGGACTTTCTTTCAAGATTGTAATGAAGCCAATAGGTACGATATTCTCAAGAAAGAATAGATAATAGATAAAACAAAGTCATAAGAACTCAATAACATATGCATATATTGTCAAATTCTTATATTTTCTTGCAAACACATATTACCACCACTAATTCTTCATATTCTTATTCTTTTTCTTTTCTTTTCAGAGCACATCATCTTTTTTTTTACGCATTTTCACATTCGGCTTTAATAATTTTTTTTTCAACCATACTATCCTTTTGATACAAGAACTCAATGCTTACTTAGGCACGAGTTCTAGTTACTCAGTAAAAGCATGGTTTACACAAATGACACAATATCTTTTAATGGCCGTGCATTGAATTGATAATGCATTGTGAAATCAACCACACATACAACAAGTAACAATCCCCAAATTTATTATAAGGTATATGCCAATACCACACATTTATAACTCAAAGGATAAGAATAAAGATAAAGACAATAGAAACTTGGCTATTGAGATTGGTTTTTATTGGTTTTAAGAAAGATAGAGATTATTTTAAATCTCAAAGTGGTTAACTAAGGAAATTGCATAAGGTTAGCTAGAAAGGCTCAAATGATACAAATAAGCCCTAGAATCATTTCTTATGTGTCATACAACCAAATGTACTCAAAACATGAATAATCAAGTTAATTAGCAAAAAAAAAAAAAAATATAGTGAGATCATTGAATGAAAAGATGACAAGCAAAAATGTAGAATAATCACATAACATCAGAATTGAAGGACAAGGGCACAAAAGCTTACAATTAAGGTTATATGAATCTAGACTATCTTCCATAATGTTCTCTAACTATGTGAATTCATCAATTTAAGATTATGATCAATCATAACATTAAGTGCTTATGAATTGTGAGAATAAACAATGAAACCTAGTTAGTATAAGATAATATTATGATCAAATTTAATATCTCATTAATTCAAATTGACCATGCATAAATTGTTTCGAAATCTTGTAAGTAAAATAAGGAAGTGACTCAAACAACTACCAAAAACTTACTGCATTTTTTTTATATAACTCAAACAAACACAAAAATAAAAAAAAATATAAACTTTAGTCAAAGCAAACCTAAAACTCCACCTCCTAACTTAAATCTAACATTGTCGTAAATGTTTATAACAAAAAATATACAATGAATAGATCAAACAAAGGTGAAAATGTAAGGGCATATTTCAAACACAACGAAAAGAAAAATGGAAAAGATGGCACCTGATTTTGGCAATCAAATTCAATTATTGTAGAATTCATATTCTCTTTTTCGTGCACTTTGGGTTGCCTCCCAAGTAGTGCTGAGTTTGACGTCTTCATTTGAATCGAATTCTTTAGCAAAGAAAACACTCAAACATTAGCCAAGGTGATTGTGGTCTTGCATTGCTCAAAATCACCCTTTATATAATGCTTCAACCTCTGTCCATTGAATTTGAATGTTCCTTTTGTATCATGATGGATTTCAATTACACCATAAGGAAATGCACGAATAATTATGAAAGGACCAGAACAACGAAATCTTGTAATTTTCTCGGAAAGTGTCGAAGACTAGAATTATAGAGGAGAACTTTTTGATCAACCAGAAATTCTTCCCTCATAATGTGCTTGTCATGCCATTTTTTTGTACGCTCCTTATAAATTCGTGCATTCACAAAAGCATCATTACGAAATTCTTCCATCTTGTTCAATTGAAGCAACTGTTTTTCTCCTATAGTTTTCATGTCAAAATTCAATGTTTTCATTGCCCAATGTGCTTTGTGCTCAAGTTCAACTAGAAGATGACAAGCTTTTCGAAACACTAGCTTGTATGGAGACATTCCGATGAGAGTTTTGAATGTTGTGCAACAAGCCCATAATGCATTATCTAATTTTTTTGACCAATCTTTCCTTGAATTGTTCACTATTTTTTCAAGTATCCTCTTCAATTCTCTATTTGAAATCTCCACTTGACCACTTATTTGAGGATGATAAGTGGTAGCTATTTGATGAGTGACCCTATATTTCCTCAATAAAGTTTCAAATTGGTGATTGCAAAAATGTTTACCGCCATCACTAATAATTGCTCGAGGAGTGCCAAATTGGGTATGCTTGCGTAGGAAATTTGTAACAGCCTTAGCATCATTGTTGTGATACAGCTACTGCTTCCACCTACTTTGAAACATAATCTGCAGCCACCAATATATATTGATTTGAAAAAGATGATGGAATGGACCCATGAAGTCTATCCTTGAAACATCAAATAATTCATCCTTGAGAATATTATTCAATGACATTTCATTTTTTTGGGAAATATTTCCAATTCTTTGACATCGATCACAAGCAGCAACAAATGAGTAAAAGTTCCTGAATAATATAGGACAAAAGAAACCAAATTATAGTACCTTTATCGTTGTTTTTGTTGCTCCAAAATGCCTTCATATTATTTGATCCTTCCAATAATAATGGTTGACATCTGTAAAGAATTTCTTCTTTTGGTCGTATGAAAAATCAGCCGAAATAATGTTGCTAGCCAAATAATTTACAAGATTTGCATACCAAGATGTATCCGATGCTTGAAGAGAAAAAATTTGTTCATTCGGGAATACCTCATTAATTGAACTTGTTGCATCATCTTTAATTTCTTCTTGTTCTAATTGAGATAAATGATCAGTAACTAAGTTTTTGAATCCTTTATTATCATGAATCTCTAAGTTGAACTCTTGCAGCAAAAGCACCCATCTTATGAGTCTTGGTTTTGCATAATTTTTCGTAAGTAAGTATTTGATGGCTGAACGGTCAGTGTAAACTATCATCTTCGAACCAATCAAATAAGAGCAAAACTTGTCAAATACAAACACAATAGCCAACAACTCTATTTCTATGGTAACGTAATTCAATTAAGCAACCGTCAAGTTTTTGCTTGCATAATAAATGACATGCAAAGCTTTACTTTTTTGCTGTTCCAAAACAACTCCCAAAGCATAATCACTCGCATCGCACATAAGTTAAAATGGCAAATCCTGATTCGAAGCTAGAATAATAGGTACGAAAATCAGCCTCTTCTTTAAATTGTTAAATGCTTGCAAACAATCATTAGAAAAATTAAAAAGCATGTCTTTAATCAAGAGATTGCAAAGAGGTTTAGAAATTTTAGAAACGTCCTTTATGAAGCATTGATAAAATCCAGCATGTTCCAAAAAACTTATAACATCCTTCATAGAAGTAGGAGCTGGTAATTTCTCAATGACTTCAATTTTTGCTCGATTAACTTCAATTCCGTTCCTTGAAATGCAATGACCTAAAATGATGTCTTCTTGAACCATAAAATGATACTTTGCCCTATTTAATACTAAGTTGGTTTCTTCATATCGCTGCAAAACTAAAGCCAAGTTATTCAAACAATTATCAAAAGAAGAATCAAACATTGAAAAGTCATCGATGAAAAATTCAATGAATCTCTCCACCATGTCAAAGAAAATAGCCATCATGCAACACTAAAAAGTTGCAGGTGCATTACATAGACCAAATGGCATCCTTCGAAATGGAAAAGTACCTACAGACAAGTGAACATTGTCTTACGATAGGAACCTGACTGTACCTAGAATAACCATCTAGAAAGCAATAATTCGAATGACCGGTAAGTCTTTTTAGCATTTGATGAATAAAAGGTAATAGAAAATGATCCTTGCGAGTGGCATCATTCAACTTGCGATAATCAACACATACTCGAGATCCCGTGACTGTTGTTGTCGGAATAAATTCAATGTTGTCATTCTTCACAACGGTCATTCCACCTTTCTTTGGAACCACTTACACCTAACTCACCCATGGACTGTTGGAAATTGGCTAAATCATTCTAGCATCTAACAATTTTAGAACTTCAGCCCTCACCATATTTTTCATATAAGGATTCAAGTGGGGTTGATGCTCAACTACTGGCTTGAAATTTTCTGCCATTAAGACTTTGTGCATGCAAATTGATGGGCTTAGACCTTTAATATCGGCACTAGACCATCCCAATGTTGCCTTGTGATCTCTTAAAACTTGAAGTAGTTTTTACTCTTCTAATTCAGTCAAAGAAGCTGAAATTATGGCTGGAAATGTTGAGTTTTCACCTAAGTATACATATCGAAGGTGAGATGGCAGTGGCTTGAGCTTGAGTTTAGGAGTGGATGACAATGGTTGAAAATGGTTTCTGTTAAGTTCTTGAAAATTTTGCCTTCGAAGAGAATAAGGTGGAGTAGCTCCTATATAATGTGCATATTCTACAATTTCTACGTTTTTAGCTTTGGTGATTTAGAATGCACAATACAAGCTTCAAATGGTTCATTTAGATGCTGAATTTTGAATGTTTTAGCCACCGTCTTGTCCAGAATGTCAATTTAAAAACAAAAATCAGTTTTGGATAGATACTTAATTGTTTTAAACACAGTGATGACAACTTGCTCATCTTGAACTTGTAAGATTAATTTTCCTTGTTATAGATCAATCAAAGTTCTTCCTGTAGCTAGAAATGGTCGGCCCAAGATAAGTGGAATTTATCGATCAGCTTTCATATCTAAGACAATAAAATCGTTTGGAAAAATAAACTTATCCACGTTGACCAATACATCTTTAATTACATCCCTTGGGTGCTTGATTGATTGATCCACTAATTGTAAGGAGAGGGTTGTCGCCTTTGCTTTGCCAAATCCTAATTTTCTGAAAACAAAGAAAGACATTTGTTGAATAGGGAGAGAAAATCTTTATATTTATTTCTAGTAACAATAGTACACTGTTTATATAGGTTTAAGAACTAATATCCTATTGAAACTAGGAAATACTATTCCTATCATAACACAAATCCTAATTAGATAAGAATTAATAAAATAGCTTCCTATTAGGTTTTAACACTCCCCTTCAAGTTGGAGCATAGATATCAATCGTGTCCAACTTGGAATTAAGATATAAGAATGTTCCTTTATGCGCTGCTTTGGTAAAGATGTCTCCAACTTGATTTTCTGACTTTATATATGGAGTTACAACTTTTCTTGAAGAAACGATCTCTCTTAACAAGTGACAATCTATCTTTATATGCTTTGTTCACTCATGAAACACGGGATTGCTAGCTATGTATGTTGTAACCTGATTATCACAATACATTATCGAAGGACTTTTTATTTCAATGCCAAGTTCTTTTAATAGATTTTTAATCCATATAAGTTCACAAGTAGTATGGGCCATAGCTCGATATTTAGCTTTATCACTAGACCTAGCCATAACGTCTTGCTTCTTACAATAGCCACTAGTAGATCTCCTGTCAGTTTTCAATCCTGCCTAATCTACATCAGAAAAGCTCATAATATCTAACTTGCTATTTTTCTTATATAAAATTCTCATTCCAATCGTTTGTTTGAGATATTTGAGAATTCTACATACTGCTTCCCAATAAGTCTTCTTTGGATTTTCTATGTATTGACTAACTAAACCAACTACAAATGTGATATCAAGTTTAGTTACTATCAAATAAATCAACTTCCCCATAAGGCTTCTATATCTCTGTCTGCCTTCAAACTTAGGGTTATCTTCAACATTCAACCTCATATTCGGATCCATAGGTGTATCAACTGGTTTGGACCCTAACATTCCTGTTTCTGCCAGCAAATCTTGAACATATTTTCTTTGAGATAATACTAGCCCTTTATTCCTTTTGCTACTTCGATACCCAAAAAGTATCTGAGTTGGCCTAAGTCTTTAGTTTGGAAATGCTGCTTTAGTTGTTTTCTCACTTCTTTAATGCCACACAAATCACTTCTAGAAATAATAATGTCATCTACATAGACTACAAGAATAATTAATCTAGACGAAGTTTTCTTCACAAAAACTGAATGATTCGATTGACATCTCTTAAAATTAAAAGATAATAGCACCCTACTTAATTTCTCAAACCATGCCCTTGGAGATTGTTTAAGACCATAAATTGCCTTCTTCAATCGACATATTAAGCCAGACTCTTATGAGCAATACAACCAAGAGGTTGCTCCATATAAACATTTTCTTTCAAATCTCCATACAAAAAGGCATTTTTGACATCAAGTTGAAATGGAGGCCAATCATAAAAAACAGCTAAAGATATAAGAATTCGAATAGAATTAAGCCGAGCAACAGGAGAAAAAGTCTCAAGAAAATCAACACCATAGGTTTGAGTAAATCCTTTGGGTACCAAACGAGTTTTTAGTCTCTCGACTATGCCATCAGGTTAACACTTAATTGCAAATACCCACTTGCACCCTACAGTCTCCTTACCATATGGAAGTTTTTGTAGCTCCTAAGTGCCACGATCACAAAGGGCTTTGATATTTTCTTCCATAGCCAACCTCCAACTAGGGTGAGCTATAGCCTCTTGAAAATTCCTAGACAAAGATAAAGCAAAGGTGCAAAAAGAGCATGACAAAGAATCAAGAGAGACAAATTGAGGAATAAGGTGTTTTGTAGGGCAATGGGACAATCGATATCTGAACAATCAGTTGTCAGACTAGGATCTTGATCCGAGGTCATCTTTTGGATAGAGGATGCATATAAAGGAGTGGTATCATTGTTAGGACCCGACCCGACCCCTCCTGGAGTCCGAGACGAATCCTGTATAAACATGCACTTTTCTTAAACATTTTCATAGTTCACACGTAACTCAATTCCATAATAATATATTCATGGTCTCAGGCCTCCACAACCCACACTTAGTGAGGCGTCATGCCTCATCAAAATATATATAAAATAATATTTACATGCACATATATTTATACATGACGTGACCAAATCGTTTTTATGTAGCTGCGTAGAGTGGTCTTAACCTCAACTATAAAACTTTATCCTGCACGACACCCTGCGTACCTGAAGTAGATAGGGAAAATAGGGAGAGGGGTGAGCTCACAGCTCAGTGAGTGGATATATATTTTATGAAAATACGTTTTACCTATTTCATAATTAATTCCTTAAAACTTTCATAATCAAATCATAACTGTATAATAAGCAAAACTCATAAATCCATCTCACAGGAATAAACGTTAATCATTATTAGTCATTCATATTGTCAACTATATATTTGAGAAAAATCATATCATCATACAACTCATAGCAAATCAATCATCTTTGCACCCAACTAGTACCTAGGAAAAAATCATGCTTGGCCGAAAACATCATCGCTCAAGCGGGAGAAATACCATACTCAACCCGACGGCCTCGTATTCTCGTCCGGGGAGCCAATATCATATCATACACATGCTCAACCCGACGGCCTCGTATCTTCGTCCGAGGAGCTCATATCATATTATGTACGTACATATTCATGGGTCCCAAGGACCTATTATCATATCTGGGGGATGGGTACTTTATAGGGTGCTTCAAATAATCACAAATCATAATTTCACATTTAATACTCTTTTTCTCATAAATATCCAATTCTCACATATAATATCACTTTCACGTTCCACTTCACAATTCGACATATCCATAAACAATTCAACCATAAAATAAATAATAATTAATTTTACGTAATCCAATAATAACACATCACAAATTAAACATCACGTCAAACCAATCCAATTTCACACGTCAAAATACAATTTATTTATAATCTAATTTATTTCCTATATAACGTAATTAAATTCTTCCACAAATAAATTTCACAATAATATAATTTAATTCAATCATAATAAAATTATATTAATTTTGTAAAAACATATAATAATTTAAAAATAATATCCACTCACAGTCATAAATTTAATTTCTGGAGGTTTCAGGATCCCCTGAATTCTCTACAGCCGCTCTGCTTCCTAAAGCACAATAATTAACCGATTATCATCAAGATTTATTCAAAATCTAATAATTATTACTAAAATTAATTATATAAATGAATATACTATTCACACAAACTAATTTTCTAACTAAATAAAATTCTAAAATTGAAATATATATATATAAATTCTAAAATTAAACTTACAGAAATCAAAATCTTAGCTAATCCTTTGGTTTATTTTCTTCTTCCTCCTCCGTTTTCTTTCTTTCTTTCTTTCCCATTTCCTTCTCTCTTTTTCTTCTTTCTTTTCTCTTCTTTCTCCTTCTCTTTCTTTTCTCTCTTTTCTCTTCTCTTTCTTTCTTCTTCTCTCTCTTTCTTTCCAAATTGCAAACAAAACTGTAAATCCCCTTTAAATTATTATTATTATTATTCATTATTTTATTATAATATTATAATATTATTATTTAATAATAAACCTAACTCAATTATTTATTTTTATTATTATTATATTAAATTTTTTAATATTAAAATTTTTGTAAATGACACCTAGCATGCTAGGTGTCACAATCATCCTGTGGATCATTTTGATTATTATTTTTTTGATGCATATATAACTATATGGGCTTGTCAAGAGGAGGTACATGAGTAAGGATTGGTATGGTGGGTGTAACAAGATCAAACTATAGACTAGAGCCTTTTTCTGAAAAATAAGGAGTGGATTCAAAGAAAGTGACATAAGCACTAAGGTAGGTTTTCCTAGAGAGAGGATCTAGATATTTATACCCTTTTCGAGTTCTAGAATAACCAAGAAAAATACATTTAACAGACCGAGCAGAAAACTTATCAGAAGGGTTAAATGTGTGGACGAAACAAACACAACAAAAAATGCGAGGTGGAAGAGAAAAAAAAGGTTTGTCAAGAAATAAAATAGAGTATGGTGATTTAAATTTAAGAAGAGAGGAAGGAATTCGATTTATAAGATAACATGTAGTAAGAATAGCCTCCCCCCAAAACTTAGGTGGAACTTTCATATGGAAAACAAATATTCTAGCAATATCTAACAAGTGCCTATTTTTCCTTTTAGCCCCCCATTTTGTTGAGGTGTGTAAGGGCATGAGGTTTGATGAATAATTCCTTGCTTTTTAGAAAATTCTGAAAGTTTAGAATGACAGTATTCCATTGTTAGAACAAAATGTTTGAATTGAAAGACCAAACTAAGTTTTTATTTCATTAAAAAATAATTCAAATACATTAGGGACTTCTAATCGTTCTTTTAAAAGATACAATCATGTTGCATGAGAACAATCATCAACAAATAATATAAAGTACTTAAATCCATGACTATTAGGGATTCTACATGGACCCCAAACATCAGAATGAACTAATTGAAAAGGATGTGAACTTAATTTATTGACTCGTGATGGAAAAGAGACACGATGATGTTTACCAAGTTGACAAGACTCACATTCAAGACTCACATTCAATACTAGAGGTAATACTAATTGGTAGACCCATATGTTTAAGAAGCTGAGAAGAAGAATGTCTTAATCTATAATGCCATTGCTTTGTAGAAATTGATGTAGAAAGTGCATAATTAGGGGATGGTAGACTAGAAAGGTGATATACTCCATTTGTCTCACGTCTTCCACCAATCGTTTTCCTCGTACCAAGATCCTGAAAGACACAATAAGATGAAAAAAATGTAACTGAGCAATTGAGAATTTTGGTTAATTGACTAACAGATAAAACATTGACAAGAAATTTAGGTACATGAAGAACTGATGAAAGGGTAAGATTAGAATTGGTAGAAACAGTTCCTAAACCCTTAACATGGGTTTTTTGTGCCATCTGCTAACACTACTGAAGATGGTTTATTGGCTAAAGAATAAGATTTAAAGATAGAATGATTACCAGTCATATGAGATGAGACTCAAGAATCAATGATCCAAGGAGTGGAGTTAGAAATAGAAAAACAAGCATTTGAGATACCTGATTAGGCTAAGGCTAAGAAGCCTTTAGTTGGCAGAATACCTGGAGTATGCTGATGATTAGCTTCTTCAGATGATGGAAAATGGGAGTTAGAAGAAGGTGTAGGTGCAAATGAGTTCTTTCCTTAATTAAAAGAACTTTGATTAGCCTATTCTATTTTACCAAACTTTTCCCAACATTGTTTCGCAAGGTGATTAGTACGCCCACAATGTGTACATGGTTTTCTAAACTTTTCCCAACATTTTTCTGAAGGATGATTAGTACGTCCACAATATGTACATGGAATGTGACCAATTGGTCCTTTACCACGACCTTTACCTCATCTAGAAAATTGTCCTCTCTAATCACTGCCAGAAGAAGCAAGAGCACGTAGATGCTTCTTAGTGGGGTTGATTTGTATTGGTTACTCTTCTAAGACGTGCATACGTTTGTTTGATAATAGGCAATTCTTTCTCAGTCAATACTATTCTTGGCACTTTCATAAACTGGATTTAAGTAAAGAGAAACCTTGCTACCAATAATTCTTCACGTTGTTTATGAAGAGTTGCTACATCGATAGTAAAAGGGTGATATGAATTTAATTCTCCCTATAATCCTTCTAGAATTCCATAATGTCTAGTTAATGACTTATCTCCTTGCTGGCAAGAAAAGGATTTAGCATATGTATCACAAATTTGGGATATATTTTTGCCTTTTCCAAATGTGTCTTGAAGGGATTCCCAAAGTTCTTTAGTTGTACTAACCCACATTAAACTACCAACAATTGATTGTTCTATACTATTCCACAACCAAGTAGTAACCATAGTATCTTCCTGCTGCCATTTTGAGTATTCCTTTGATTCCTTATCTAAAGGATTATCAATCAAATACTTTTCTTTTCCTTGATCAATCAAGTATTTCTCAACTCCCTTTGACCACAAGAGGTAATTATCCTTAGATAGTTTTATTGTAGTAATTAAAACCCCAATACCAAGAGGAGCAAAAGACGAGGAAGTAGCCATGTGAACAGCTATCATGAATAGTTGTTGTGAATAGTAATTGTTACAGTATCCATAAACAGTACCTAAATCTCTTTCTTCTTCTCTCTCTATTTTATTTAAGAAAACTTATGACTAATCTTTTTCCGCTTTGATACATGTTGAATGAGAGAGAAAATATTTATATTTATTTCTAATAACAATAGTACATTGTTTATATAGGTTTATATAGTACACTGTTTATATATGCAAGATAGTATAGGCTCATATAACCTTTTTAGTAAGCTTTCGAGCCTTTGTGTGTTAATTCTGAGGGTTATATGACTACTCTATATCTATTCTTGTTATCTTTTCATTCTAGTGATCTCATTATGTTTTGTCTTGGCTATTTAGCTTGATTTTTCATATTTTGGATGTAAGATTGATTGTATGACACATGAAAAGGATTTTAGGCCTTATTTGAACCATTTGAGCCTTTCTAGCCTACCTTATGCATGATTCCTTAATTAACCACTTTGAGCCTCAAGTTAATACCTTTTTCTTTCATAAAATCGACAATACCCAAACCCAATAGCTAAAAATATTATTTATTTTCTGGTAGGAACTCTTGAGCTATCCTAAAATTGTAATGATATATGCTTCAAAATAAGTTTGGGGGTTCTTGCTATTTGTGTGCTTATGATGAAAAAGCTGCATGAATTGGTGCACATAAAAAAAAAGAAAAGAAAAGAAGAAGAGTAGAAAAAAAAAAAAAAAGGAATAGAAATGCATAGCCTTAATTTTACTGAGTCACTGGGACTCTTACGTAGTTAAAAAATGAGCACTCGTGTTAAAAGGTAAAATAAGGTGAAACATAAAAGAATTGTGCTTTGAAAAGAAAAGAAAGATGAAAATGAATAAGTAATGGTGAGATTTGTTGTCAAGCAAAATTTTAAGGTGGACAGTAAAAGCATATGTTTGTAGTTTCTGAAACTTTGATTTATCTTTGATCTATTCTTTCTTGTAACTATCTCACCCATTAGCTTCATTACAACCTAAAAGAAAAGTCCTATGTTGATCTTGTGTGTTGTTTGATTAGTCTACATCAATTTCCATGAAAATCAAGTTAGTAGATTCCTTTCATAAGATCATCATCATCACATCAAAAATAGTATATTCTTTCAACTATATGTGAGTGCTGTTTTTCCAGCAAAAATCTAAGCATGATGCTTGTCTTGCACACACTTGAGTGCTAACCCAAATTTTGAGTTGCTTGCTAGAGAGTGACATCTTGATGAGATTTGGAGTTCTGGACTTTTATACATGCTGTTTTTATATAATGTAAAGGATGATAGGATAGAGATGAACCTTAGATCACCAATAGATGACCAAATTTAGTGGGTTTTAGACTTTTATGTTTTTCCAAGGATTAACCTCCATTAGCCACTTTAGAGAGAGAAAAAGGAAAGAGGTTGCTAGAGAGAGGGGGGGAAAATCAACAAAAAGAAGGGGATTTCATTAAGAGATTGGAGGATTCTCATAAACCTTGTGGATTCAAGCTTTCTTAATCTAGTTTTTCTCTCTCAACTTTAATTTTATCTTGAATTGAACAGTTTGTGTTGATTAAGATTATGTATTTGATTGTTGAATTTTTTTATAATTAACCTTGAACCCTATTGTATGTGTCGGTAGGTTTTTTTTCTAGGGTAATGATTTAATCTATTGGAAGCATTCATTTTTTGTTATTGTGTTATTTATAATTTAATACATAGTTTTGAGTATTTATCATGATGTTTAATGCTTTTAAATATCTGACCAATATTTAAATAAATTGTGAACTGATATGAACTGAGAGGTAATTATAATGTCCAGACTGTGATAAATGCCATAAATTGCATGTTAGATAGAGATTTACTAATATTGTCTATGTAGTTTAATTTGAAATTATCACTAATTATAATGCCCTATCACTTAATCAATTTTACATAGAGATATAATAAAGTTTTAGGCATAGAGTAATTTCAATTGATCCCGAGAGAGACTGTCGAATAAAAGAGAATAATTAAGTAACAAGACTAGTATTAGATTTGAATAACGTTAATTGAAGAATTGGATCCGACTAATTAAGATAAAATCATTTTACCTAGATTTTTCATTAATGGAATCTTTTAATTTAATCGTTAAATAGTTAATTTTTTTCTATTTTAATTTTTCATTCAATTTGATAATCGATTCTTTTGATAAATTCAAAATTAATTATCTTTGGTACTTAATTGATTGCATTCCTTGTGGGATTGACATCTTTTTATCACTGTATTACTTGTTATAATTTCACACACATTGCACAAATCACTCAACAAAAGATACAATAAAATATACTGACCATGTTTTGTATAAACGGGCCTTGTTGTTTTCTTTCCATTTCTTGAGTTTTTTGGGCTTTTCTCCTACAAAAATAAAAATCAAGCTCAAAATAATGACATAAACAAACTAAATTAGAAAAACTCAAGCAAGTAAGTAAAATAAATATGAATTAACATAAAAATAAGTGTGAAAATATAACAAAATTTGTATGCAAATTAAGCACATAACTTATCATGTGCAAATGAGTGCTTCCATAGTTCTTGGAGATAATGAACTTCAAGATAGATCAAGAATATGACCACCAGTACCAAATATAGATTCAGATGCTATAGTGAAGATAGGTACTACGAAAATATCTTGAGCAATAAATGACAAAATCTTATATTTTGAAGAATTAATCTTTTACATATTTAAGTATTTTAAAATTTTTCATTTTCTACATTCTCAAAAGGCTCCAAGTAAAGTTTCACTTTTGTTTTGCACTCTTCACCATTAACCTATTTCACAAGTTTCTTATAATTAGTTTCAAATAACTTCTTAGCATTAGTCTCAACTTCTATCTCATTTCCATCATGTACCTCATTTATGTTACCACACCATTAGAGTAAAACAATTTGTAATGATCATTCAAGTTATTCAAAATATTTCTCACTTCAATAATCAACTCATTAGCTTTATTTTCACCAAATAACATGGAAAAATAACACTTCAAAAGACGTTCCTTGATGAGAAGATCAAGTAATATAGAAACAAATTAAGTTTTGGTTATCTTATCTTTCTCAATATTTGTCATACTTTTTCTTCAAATTTTTATAAATATATCCTTACTTTCACCCCAAGCTCGCAGTTGTGTATAAATCAAACTTAGCTGATGAAAATAAACTAGATGTCACATACAAAGAACCTAGAAATTACAAATTAACATCATAAAAAATCTTCAAAAACTTAATATCCAAATAGGTTGAAGCCTTCTGTTCTCAGCAACATAAAACTCATAGTCATGAATAAATTTTCCATCTTGAACCTCTAAGTGTTTAAAAAGTTTTGGAAACTTTTCTATAAATACTAACATCAAATAAATTGAATTCCAACTAGTAGAGACATCTAAGCACATAAGCTTTTTTGAAGGAATTTTTTCTCGCTTAACATATGTCTTGAACTTGTATAACCTTGATGATGGTCTAAAAACTTGACAATATTACAAATTTTAGCAATTGACTTATTATAATCTTTTAGCCTCCTTCTTAACAATGAGATTCAATATATTTGAACTACATCTCACATGCATAAATTTACACCCCCGCTTCCCCTGACCTTACTACTTTTGCCAAATATGAAACAACCACATCATTAGAAGTTGCATTATCAATAGTTATAATAAAAATTCTCTCAATTTGTTTACCAATTGTTTCATCTTTATGATAAGCAAATTGTCAGAAAATTAATATTTTCTTTTGTAACCTCCAATTATCATTAATGTAATATACAATAAGACACATATAATTAAGATTTTGAGTTTAAGTCTATGTGTGAGTTGTGAGGCAAAACCTTTTTATTAACAGAAAAGGTCTTTCAAGTCTTATTTTTCTCTTTTATAAAGTTGCAAAACATCACGTGCAATTGTTATGCAAGAAGGTATATTAAATCTACTTCTAAAAACTTTTAACATACCCTGAAATCCTTCACCTTCCACAACTCTAAATGGCATCTCATATTTTATAATAAACTTAGCAATTGCATCATTACAAGCTTAAAAACTAGAGCTTGTTGCAATATGTTTGCCCACCTCTTCCCCAGTTTTTACTAGTTGAAAACACAAAGTTTTTTTCTTTTTATCCTTTTGAATTGGATATTTTTTACATCTCTTTGTTATATGAGTCAATAATACAATATTAATGTGGCAACCCAAAATAGGCAGTGAATTAAGTTTTCAATAATTTTAACAATTTAAAGGCAGCCCAAAAACTAAACCAAGCAGTTCAAATATCTTAGATTGTGATAGCCAAATATCATTACTATAAAATATCAGCTTCAATATATGTGAGTAATATAAACTAATTATCAATATGTAAATATTAGCTTCAATATATGTGAGTAATATAAACTAATTATCAGTATGTAAATAGCAGCTTCAATATATGTGAGTAATATGTGTAACAGATATAAATATAAACAATAAGCAAGAGTAGAGGGAGAGAGATCAAACACAATGATTTTTATGTAGTTCATCAAACTTGGGCCTACGTCCACACCTCTAAATTTTAAGCCTGAGGATTCTACTACTTGTGCTTTCAAATCCAAAGGCAAGCGAATACAACTCCAAGTAGACTTTTGGGTGCCATTTAAACCTTACACCAAAAAGACTTGACAAGTGCCTTTTCAACTTTTACAAACAAACTGACTTACAGATGTCACTCAAACTTCACAATCCAAGAGTGTTTCCATCAAACTTACACATAACTAAAATAAAGAGTATAAACTTGATCAAAGAGTTTGATCAAGTAATACACAAACAGTCTTTCTTTTGGATGTTACAAATGAATGCTAGAGTTTATAATGAAGTTGATATTTGATTTGCAAGTGAAAGCTCAAATCTTTGTAATGCACTTTTAAAATATAAAACAAAGTTTTCCAATTGTGCAAAGATTGATCCAAGTGAGTTTAGACTAATATTTATAGTAAAAATTGAAAAACTACCTGTTACTAGTCATTAAAAGGGTCAAGATTCAATTTTTTAGAAGGTTAGTGGATTGGTGTTAGACCCTTAAATATCATGCGCGCAAAATGCTTGGTCTTGGCCTTGCACCAAGGGGAAATGTTGCAGGAAATGGCACAAGACTGCACAGCGAGGCTTTTCGAATTGAGATTAGGGAAAGAGACTACGTTGCGGAGAGTGTTGGAGGACATTCGTGGACAGCTTAGTGTTATGGGAACACTAGCTGAACAACCAGAACAGCGGGCATGCACCCATCTGACCCGAAATACAGAGGCAAGCGGGGATGGTACAGGCAGCAACTGTGCAAGAGCTGAGCTATGCAATGGGTGGCGAAAATGGACATTGCGGGTGAATACGGACGCGGGCCATGAGCTAGCGCACTCAAGGCAGGAGCGGGGGTATTCGATAAGGCCTCGGACGGGGTGCATTTGGTGGCCTTCAAGTAAGGAAGACCTAGTCTTGATGAGGTGTCAAGCAAGGACTAAGTCAAGAGGACTTGATGGAGTGGTTCCTTAGCTTAAGGATAGTGGCACACAAAGTGGCCTTAGACTTGTTCATTTGACTAAGTAAATGTGTAGTGGCAGCATGTATGTGAGACATGTGGCCCTAGTAACCCTTGTATATAAATAGGGTAGTATAGAGAGAAAAAGGGGTGAGATGAGTAAGGCTTGTAAGCTTCCTTTTGCACACAACACATGTAGTTCTTTTCTTTGACGGAATAAAGAAGAGTTGAGGGAGAGTTTCCCTTGTAAACATTATTGTCATTTGTTGCTTTACTTAACCTTACTTGTGTTCATAAATGTTTGAGTGAGTGTATTCTCTAAACCGTGCAGATAGTTGAGAGACTGTGGGCAAATATTGCGGAAGTGAGTTGTTGGCTAAGTCGGAGCTTAGCGCATCATCAAAAAGACCCCTGTGACAATTGGTATGGTCATGTCAGTCGATTAGGCTAAAAATTGAAAATTAAAAATTGAAAACCCAAGAAGTCGATTGACTATTTTGGCCTTGTTTGTTGACCGATGGCTTAATTGAATTTTGGAGGCATAATGGTCGGCTAATATTGTTTACAGGATTAAAAGTTTTGGATTGTAGTCTATTTTTGAGGTTTCAAAATTCAATAATTTGGTCCACTTTTTAGGCTTCAAACTTTTTTAATTTGGTCCACTTTTTAAACCTTGCATATTGATATGATTTTTAGGCTTAAAAAATATGCAATTTAGCCATAGATGGATCTCAATATTCTTTTTTTTGAGCCACAAGCATATTTCACACCACAATACACAAAACATTTTGCCTCAGTTTAGATGGATCTCAATCTACTTTTTTAAAATGAACTCAAAACACTGAAGAAGAATTCTTTTTTCTTTTTCAAGAAGATATTATAGTATGATTGTTGATAGTTGGTGTACCTTTAAGACATCAGGGCTGGAGGAATTGGATCTTTTTCTTTATCAAATAGAGAAGTCATCTACAACATAAAAAAAAAATAAATTTAATTAGTCAATAATATAAAAGAAAATAAATTATAAAAATTAAATATTAATAAGCACAAATATAATTATATAAATTAAAGACTATATATAATTATAAAAAAACTCATTAGATAATTATATATGAAAATTTAACATCAATATTTGATAATTTATTACAAAATATTAAAATATAGTTCAAAATTAACAAAGAAATTACGTTTAAATTTTTTATTTAAGGTTTTAATAAGAATTAAGAAGTTTAGGATGGACAAAATTAGTTAAATTAAAATTGAAAAGAGTTGAATGAATTTTGCTGAGTGTGTTTGAAGAAATTGCGATAAAAATTAAGGTGAAAGTGTTAAAGGAAAGAAAATGAATTAGGCTAATATGCATTCATTTGTGATTGGAATTCAAATATATGATGAGGGTAAATTATGGATCGCTTATCATCAAGCAATCAATTAACAATTAGAATAGAGTGATTGCTGGATCGTGACTTTGTAAATAATTGTATTCATAGAATAGCTTTGTTTCAATTCCATATAAACAACTAGGCTGTACAGACATATAACTGATATATAGAAACTCATTTTTCTATCTATTTGTTTATGGTATCAGAGCATCGATTCTGGTGTCTCTATCTCAACATCTTCCGTCACAAAAAAAATCCAAACACTACCACATCAACAACATGGTTGACACCAACAACACGGTTGAAAACCCAGACAAAATAAAAAAGGATTCCATATCCAAAAGCATAGAGGAGAAGGAAGCAACATTACCTGATCCTATGGTCTTGCACCATTCAAACACACCAGGACTCACCCTGGTTAACACACCGCTGGATAGATGCAACTACGAGCAATGGAGTCACTCAATGTGTCTTAGCCTTAGTGCCAAGAACAAGCTTGGGCTAATTGACGAAACCGTGAAGACGCCACCGGTAACTGATGCAGGGTTTTCCTTATGGCAATGCTGCAATGATTTGGTGATAACTTGGATCCTCCATTCTATCCACGCTGACATAGCTCGCAGTGTGATCTTCTCTGATACTGGCAGCAGCAGTGTGGAGTGACCTACATGATAGATTCTCTCAAAGAGATGATTCAAGAATCTATCAAATTCGGCAAGAAATTGCTGAATGTCACCAAGGTTCCCTTTCTGTGTCTGCATATTACACTAAGGGACTTTAGGATGAATTAACATCCTATCAAGAGCCCATTGCATGTTCCTGTGATGTCTTAAAGAAATTGGAAACTCAAGAGGAGAAGGAGAAGACCATGCAATTTTTGATGGGGCTCAACGAACCTTACTCCGTGGTTCGTGGGTCAATCTTGATAATGAATCCTTTTCCAGATACACGAAAAGCTCATGGCCTCATTCTCTAACATGAAAGGCAGATAGAAGTAGCAATTCACCGAGAGATCCCACCTGCATCTCATGCGATGCACACAACCCGTACACTAGCTATAGAAGCATCTTCCTCGTATTGCAAGCGATGCACACACTGTGACCAGCAGAGTCATCTTATTGATAAGTGTTACTACCTTATTGGGTTTCCAGTGGGCCACAAATGGCATGGAAAGAATGTCAAGTCCAAGAATAAGAAACCTGCTGCCCACAATGTCGAATTGAAATAAGACTCTACAAACAAAAGCCCAACCTTCACAGCTGAAGAGTACCATCAGATCATGGCCTTGCTTCACGGTAAAAATAACAATGATCAACCACTCACAAACGCGACAGGTATATTTATACCCAACTGCAACAATATAGAATATAATGCACATTCAACATTACATTGGATAGTGGATAGTGGAGCGACAAATCACGTATCACACCTCTCATCTACTCACAATAAAATTAAGGCATTTCATGATTTTGTTGGTTTGCCTAATGGAGAACAAGCTACCAGTGAAAGTGTATGATCTATTCAGCTATCATCGGATTTATCTCTTGATGGAGTTCTTCATGTGCCTAAATTTCGTGTGAACCTAATATCTGTGATTAAATTGACTCGCGTTTTGAGGTGTATAGTAATATTTTATCCGAATTTTTGTGTTGTGCAGGACGTGGGTACGAGGAGGACGATTGGCCTAGGCAAGCATTTTAATGGTCTATACTACCTCACATCAGCTCAAAATCCTCACCTAATCAACCATATCACCTGTACTTCCAACCTTTGGCATCAACGTCTTGGACATCCATCTACAGCACCTCTCTGTACCCTATCCCAAACTTTTCCAGATATTATTTTCAATTCTAAGCATGTTTGTGAAATTTGTCCCTTAGCAAAACAAACTCGTTTATCTTTTGTTCCGAGTTCAATCAAAACAATTGCACCATTTGAATTAATTCATTGTGATATTTGGGGACCACACAAAATTCACACACATTATGGGGCTCGATATTTTCTAACTATCGTCGATGACTTTACTCGTTTTACTTGGGTCCATCTTATGAGTTTTAAATCCAATACTCAATCTTTGTTGAAGTCTTTTTTTTCTTGGGTTAAAACGCAATTTCATCTAGATATCAAAACTTTACTGGCCGATAATGGAGGTGAATTCATATCAATGCGTCTTTTTCTTGAAGAACACGACACTATTTTTCAGCACCCATGTACTCATACTCCCTAATAAAATAGGGTAGTAGAGCGTAAACATCGCCATCTTTTAAATGTAGCTCATGCCCTTAGATTTCAGGCTAATTTACCATTAAAATTTTGGGGTGAGATGTTCAAACAGCATGCTATCTTATCAATTGTCTTCCCACGCCTCTACTTTCTTACAAATCTCCATATGAGCTCTTACACAAAACACCACCAACTTACTCACATCTTCAGGTTTTCGGTTGCTTATGTTACGCCACTAATCTCACTCTTAATAACAACTTTGATGTTCGTGCATGTCGAAGCATTTTCATTGGTTATCCCCATGGGCAAAAAAGTCACCGTGTTTCTGATATTGAAAACAAAAATTTTTTCTCTTCCTGGGATGTTATTTTTCATGAAAACACATTTCTTCTCATCAAACTCCCACCAGAAAATCAAGAAGACTACTCAGTCCTTCCTATTCTTGCTGACCCAATCCAATTTGGGCCTAACTCATGTGACCAGCTCACATCTCCTGCGCCACTTACCCATTCCAATCCCTCATCATCGACACAAAACTCCTCAGACCCTTTTCAACTGCATCTTGACCCTCTCTCCTCACAAACAACAGCCACCATTGAGCCACCACTCAATTTGATGACATCGTCGGCTGTCCTCGACCCTTTGCCGGCACTCTCATCATCACCATCCTCTCCACTCTCTACAAATTCGCCGCCTCCAACTCTCGCGAACGAACCACCACCACTATCCCAGATCTTTCCGATTGTTCCAGACCCTTGTCGATCTTCTCGAATTCGCCAACCTCTACCATATTTACAAAATTACAAAACGTACTGATTACGCCCAAAAGTTACTACGCGGTCGTTGTAGTAAAGATTGAGGTGTCGATCCCACGAAGAAGCCAATAACATAAAAGGTTAGAAATTGATAAAAAAAATATAAGATTTAAGAAAATTGGTAGGAAAAATATTTGAATAAAAATATAAAAGATAGCAAGGCTTGAGATTCACTTACTTGTTTAATTTTATTTATAGCCAACTTGATTCCTAATTACTACTCAATTGCATGGTTCACTTCCCAACCAAACAATTGGAAAATTTATAAATGAAGATCAATAATAACAATTAATGTATTTGTTTTAAGAAAAGTTCTTTTATTCAAGCACGTAATTTTATTTTATAAATTATCCAAAATCGACAATATATTGATAAATGATATTGCAGTAAAAGATAAATTCATAAAATAATAACCAACAATAATTATAATTATAATAAAAATCACATAAATAAAGCGTGACTGAATTTATATGAAATATAAATTATAATTAATCAAATTAAAGTGAATAATAAAGAGCTTAAATAAAACAAATATATGAGCAATGAATATTTATAAAAGGATCAAAGTAGGAAAATAGAATAAATTTAAACAATAAGATTATCTCAAGCCTTACTCAAACTTTAGCCTAAATTCCAATTCATTTCACAAGTTCTATTGAGAAAATGTGAATAGAATTGAAATATCACTCTTGCTTAAAATAAAACCTTTGTAACAACAAACTACTTATTAACAAATTACTACTAAATGAAGAAGTTTATCTCCCTATTTATAGAAAATGAGAAATCCACCAATTTGGACTTTGGCAATGCATTCCTCCACCCATCCATTTCTTCAAATTCAAATTGAATTTGAATTCTTCATTTTGTATACTTTGAAAGAAAAATCAAAGATGATCTTCTTTAGTCTTCAACATGAATATAGGTGGTCTTTGGACTAGATTCACAAATCAAAGCCAATTTGATGACTACTTGGAGCTTGAAACTTGTAAAAGTGGAAAACAATTCAATTTGATTTTGAATTGTGCTATAATAAAAAAAACAAACAATTAGTAAAATTAATTAAAAGATAAAACTATGCAAAAATTCTTACTTTTTCAATATTTAAAAATACACAAATTACAATTTATTTTCAATAATAATACTTGTAAAATAATTAGTAAAATATCACAAATAACCCTATATTTCAACAAATATCATTATTTCACATAATAATAAAATTGTATTTTTAGGTACTAATCACAACCCCCAACCAGCTTATTGCTAGTCCCTAGCAATTCAAGCGTAAACAACACAATAATGATGAATAATTCAAGTGGAAACCAACAAAAGTACCTAAAAAGAAAATTAGTAAAAGATCACAATTGCTACCAATATCATTTTGATTATAACTTCCGAGAGTGTGTGTGTGCATACTAAGCCAAACCTTCTTATCTCAAATCCCAATACATTTAACCTTGAAAAATTAACCATATAAAAGCCTCAACTCCATATCCTCACGGGTGAAATATCAAATTGAATATTAGTAAGGGAGTTCACTCTTGGAGTTGGAAAAATATATGCACACTCAATGAAGAAGGTTACGTTTAGGACAACTTATAAACAAACATTGATCACAAGATAGGCATATTAACTACTTAGAATTTTCACAAATGCATTCCAAGAATTTATTGGTCAATAAAAGATTAAGAAAAAAAGTTCTTCTAAAATGATTGAAGAATTTGTACATAGCATCATCTTTCTTTTCTTTTCTTTTCTTTTCTTTTTTTCTTTTTTTTTTTCTTTTCTTCTTTCTCTTTTTTTTTTATTTTTTATATATATTTTTTTTCTTTTAGAAAGAAAGAAAGTACATAATACAAAATATAAACATAATTTCCTCACAAAAATGAGGCTATACATGAAATTCTAAATACTCAACAATATAAATAAAACTTATTTTGACCAATGAAATCCTTTTATTCTACAATAACTAAAATGAAATTTTAAGTAGCAATTTAACCAATTCAAATGATCAATGAACGTTTTCAAGTTGTTTACTCAATCTCTCCTCTCATTCACAAAAAATGTGTGAAATAGAAAATATATACTCAAATGTGGCAATTTTTCTTGGCTATATGCATTAAACATCCATCTTACCACAAGGCTTAGTATTGTGCATAAAAGATATTTCGGAAATTATTCTCTAATAATCAAGATAGAAAAGGTGACTTAAACCAAACAATTTTTTTAAGTCACACCTAGGTAATTTTGCAAATTCCAATGAATTTATTCGCATTTACAATGTTATTTTTTTTGTTTTACGCAAGAATTACTAGAAACTATTATTTTTTTTTTAACATGCATAAGAATAATATGGCATTAAAATTTGAGCATGCATATGCCACCACCCCCAACCTAAATCAAACAGTGTCCTCACTGTCACAAGAATATATATAAATTGAAAAAGAAAAGGAAATAGGACACTTGACTGTTAGGGTTCCTCATAATGTCTAAGCCAAAAGTTAAAGCTAAAGAAAATTCAAAAACACACCAAAGAAAATAAATAAAAACACACTAAAGAAATCAAAATAGACAAAATGAAATATGGTATAGAAAGATAAAACCTGATCATTTATGATAGATGGGAGCCAACAAAGTGATCTCTTCAAGTTGGTATATCCTCTCCACATAATGTTTTAACCGTTGTCCATTTACTTTGAAAATTCTTCCATCGGTTGGGTCTTTAACCTCGACAGCTCCATTCGGAAAAACTCTTGTCACTACATATGGACCGGTCCACCTTGATCTTAGTTTTCCTGGGTGGAGATGCAAACGGGAATCATAGAGATGAACTTGTTGGTGTGGCTCAAAATGTTTCCTCAAGATCTGCTTATCATGAGCCGCTTTCAATTTTGATTTATATATCCTAGAGTTGTCATAAGCATCATTTCTCAATTCTTCAATTTCTGACAATTGTAGCTTTCGTTGGATACTTGCAGTAGTCAAATCAAAGTTAAGAGCTTTAACAGCCCAATAAGCTTTATGCTCTAGCTCTACAGGTAGATGACACGATTTTCCATAAATAAGTCGATAAGGAGACATCCCAAGAATGGTCTTGTAGGCAGTGCGATAAGCCCAAAGTGCATCAAAAAGTCGTAAAGACCAATCTTTACGATTCGGATTGACAGTTTTTTCCAAAATTTGCTTGATTTCTCGATTGGCTAGCTCAACTTGTCCATTTGTTTGCGGATGGTATGCAGTTGAAACTTTATGAAGAACACCATACCTACGCATCAATGCTTCAAAAGAACGATTACAAAAATGTGTTCCTTGGTCACTAATGATAACACGTGGAGTACCATACCTAGATAACACATTTTCTTTCAAAAACTTTACCACAATTGTGTTATCATTGGTACGACATGGCACAGCCTCAACCCATTTAGACACATAGTCAACAGCAAGAAGAATATATGAATAGCCAAAAGAAGATGGAAAAGGTCCCATAAAATCAATCCCCCAACAATCAAATATCTCAATAACAAGTATCGGGCTAAGAGGCATCATGTGTCGACGAGATAAAGCACCTAACTTTTGAAATCTATTACAAGAACGACAATAAGCATTAGTATCTTTAAACAAAGTGGGCCAATAAAGACCGCATTGTAGAATTTTTGCAGCAGTCTTCTTCATAGAAAAATGACCACCACATGCCTCAGAATGACAAAACTGTAAGACACTCTCAATTTCATTTTCTGGAATACATCTCCTCATAATTTGATCATGGCAATACTTAAACAAGTAAGGATCATCCCAATAGAAATTTCTTACCTCGACTAGAAACTTACGTTTATCTTGTGCACTCCAATTGGATGGAACTTCACCAGAAACTAAGAAATTAACAATGTGTGCATACCATGAAACTTGGCTTACAGCGAACAGGTGTTCATTAGGGAAGTCATCTCGAATAGGTGGATCAGTAGAATCATGAAACTCCAATCATGACAAATGATCGGCTACAACATTTTCAACTCCCTTCTTGTCCTTGATAATCATATCAAATTCCTGCAACAAAAGAATCCACCTAATCAAGCGAGCCTTAGCATCTTTCTTGGAAAAAAGATACTTAAGGGCCATATGGTCAGTATAAACAGTTATAGGTGAACTAATTAAATAAGAGCGGAATTTATCTAATGCAAATACAACAGCTAGTAGTTCCTTCTCAGTTGTTGAATAATTCATTTGAGCATAGTTTAAAGTTCTACTAGCATAGTAAACAACAAAGGGCTTTCCTTCCCTTCGTTGTCCAAGAACGGCTCCCAAAGCATAATTGCTAGCATCACACATAATTTCAAAAGGCAAATTCCAATCTGGTGACTGCATGATAGGAGCAGAAGTAAGTTTTGCAACCAATGTTTGAAAGGCATCTTCACATTTGGGAGTCCAGTTGAACTCAGCATCTTTGACTAGAAGGTTGCATAATGGTCGTGATATAGTAGAGAAATTCTCTATGAACCTCCTGTAAAAACCAGCATGTCCAAGAAAAGACCGAACATTTCTTACCGTCTTAGGAGTTGGTAGCTTAGAGATCAACTCAATTTTTGCTTTATCTACCTCTATTCCTCTTTCAGACACGATGTGTCCTAAAACAGTCCCTGATGATACCATGAAATGGCATTTTTCCCAATTCAGCACAAGTCCTTTTTCTTCACACCTACTCAAAACAGCTTTCAAATGAAGTAGACACAAATCAAAAGAATCACCAAAAATAGTCAAATCATCCATATAAACTTCCATACATTTTTCAACCATATCAGAGAACATGCTAAACATACAACGTTGAAAAGTAGCCGGTGCATTACATAACCCAAATGACATCCTACGAAATGCAAAAGTACCAAATAGACAAGTAAAGGTAGTCTTTTCTTGATCGTCGATAGCTATTTCTAATTGATAATACCCTGAGTACCCATCAAGAAAGCAATAAAAAGGATGACCAGCTACACGTTCTAAAATTTGGTCAATAAAAGGTAATGGAAAATGGTCTTTGCGGGTAGCCGCATTCAATTTTCTGTAATCAATGCACATGCGCCACCCTGTCACTATCCTAGATGAAACAGAAACTCCTTCATCATTTTCTACCACAGTTACCCCAGATTTCTTAGGAACTACTTGCGTTGGACTTACCCATTTACTATCAGATATTGAATAGATTATACCTGCATCTAACAGTTTTAAGACTTCTTTCTTAACAACTTCTTTCATTGTAGGATTAAGTCTTCTTTGGGGGTCCCTACGAGGATGAGCTCCTTCCTCTAAATTGATCTTATGGGAACAAATTAAAGGAGAAATACCTTTAATATCAGCTATAGTCCAACCTAGTGCAGATTTATGTTCTTTTAACAGATTTATCAATTTTTCATCTTGTTCAACACTAAGGTCAGAAGAAATAATAACAGGAAAGGTATTACCTGATCCTAAGAATACATGTTTTAAACCTTTGGGTAGTGGAGATAATTCGACTTTTGGTGTCTCTAAGGCAGATGGTTTTGGCTTCTCTCTTTCATGTGGCAACTGCTACAATTTTTAGGTTGTAATACCCAAGCGTAGGTTTGTCAAGTAATAAAGATTCGGAAGTCCGAGTGTCGGTCCTCAGGGAATTGGTTATACTAAGTCCACAAGTCCAAAGTTCAAAGTCCAAAGTTCAAAGTCCAAAGTTCAAAGTCCAAATATTGCGAAAGTAGATTGAAATTTTGATTATTAACTTGAAATTAATTATTATTGAATATTAGGGCATTAGGGATCCATTTTAATGATATGTATAGAAATTATTCTTGATCCTTTTTTTTATACACAATTAAGATTTAAATAAGAAATAACCTTAATTGGAGGATGGATAACATTTAAGCACAAAGAAACTAAAAGACTTACCTTTGAATTGAAGTGAAAAACCATAGGTTGCCTTGCTCTTGATATGTAGAAAACATCCAAGCATTCAATGTACCCTTAGTTAACAATGAATCAAGGTTTCTAACAAACCAAAATACTTGCAAAATATAGTACTCACTCAAAAGGAAAGTTGACAATGAAGAACAAACTAAAGGATCAAAGAACAATACTATACAACCACAAAAGTTCACCCTTTGCCCTAATTACGAAATTAGAAATACATGGAGTAAAGAAAATATGAAGAAGAAGAAATGAAAGTGTTTTTGAGAATACAAGCTCCTCCTTCTTCCTCCTTTTAAGCTTTCAAAACCAAGGTTTATATAGGCAAGGTAAAGGAGAATTCGCACATGTGAATGCAAGTAAGTGGCAGGTTTCATCATAGCATTATCGTCCACATTGCGAAGCACGTTTGACTGTCTTCCACTCCGAATTAGAGAAATGTTTCTTCTTCAAAGATATGGCCCCATGAGTAATCTTTCCAATGCTTCATGAATCATGGTATTTGGACCTATGTAGTGAAAGTTACACTTAAAATATTAAGGCATGTTCAAATCGAAACGTTGACAGCTACTGTTTAAATGATAATTATTTTCAACCACCCAGATGCACGAATTGAAATTTTTCCATAACATGAAAGTTGTAGCTGTCTCTTTCCAGATTCATTTGAATCAAGAATCAACCCAATTGGAGCATTGTGGAGAGAGTTAGGATCCAAAATACCGAAGGATATGCACAGGTCCAGGCTTCAAATGGTAGGCCACGTTTTGTTGTAATGCCTCAAACATCTGGTGGTAAATCATTTCAAAATCGAAAATGACATCTGAAAATAAATTATGAAAAATTGAGTCAGCTTCCATTTGAAACAAAAATCATTATATTTGGAAGTGGGTAGACAAAGATATGACCATTTAACTAATTAGTGCTTCAAATAGGAAATATGATGTTGACCATTTTTTTTCAATTACAACTTGGCCACCTTTCACCTATGTATAAAATACACTACATTACTATTTTACATAAGTATTATATACATGTCAACTTATATAATTATACATATTTACATGTAATTGAGATTTAAATCATAAAAACATGCAAATTAAAGTTGTGCCAATGAAATTCATAATTTTTGCACAAATAGGGACTTTAAATTAAATAGTATGTAATAGTGTCTTCTAAAATATATATAAATAACACACTTTTAGACACTTATCACACCCCCCAACTAACATTTTGCTAGTCCCTAGCAAATTATGTAGTAAACAATTTTTTTTTTTTTTTTTTTTACTCACTCAAAAAAATATATATATTTTACAAGAAAATAAACAAAAACTGAGGTAAGACAAAAATCATTTCCATATCATCTACAATTATATGTCTAAGTTAGAGAAGTATAAGAAAACATTTGTCATCAAAGTTACATAAATCAAATTATTGTTAGAACACATGCCAATCCCCTAATCACAAATGTTAATGACATTTTAAAAGAAAATATACCCCATGAAGTTAAGAATAATGTCACTAATTTAATAAGGAATAGTGAGAATAAAACAATGACAACTCAAATTTCTCATCCCAATTGAAAGAAAATATAGGCCTCAAATTTTGGATAAAGATAAATGATCAAAATGAATAATCAACAAAATACCTCAATATCTCCTTTTTTTTTCTTTTTTTTTTATATATACTATATTATATTCATCCCTTATTACTAGCATCTATTTCAAACTAAAATTTCTTAAAATCAAGAAGGTCTTTTATTAGGATATAATGCAGGATTAAGACAAGGCTAAAAAGAAAATGAGATAAGAGTACACAAAATCATATGTTCGAGAAAATAGATATCTTAAGCATAATAAGATGGTGCATCAATAACTTCTTTTTTTTTTCTTTTTTTTTCTTTTTTTTTCGTTTCTTTTTTTTCTAACAAAGGAATAACAATTTATATACTTTTATTTTTTTATTTTCTTTTCTATTTTTTAAACAATGATATATAAATATATTTGAACACTTCTTCATTTTTTTTTTTCACCATCTTTTTCTTTGAAATGTAAACTCTTCTCAAACATAAAATGGTAGTAGATAACAAAAAGAAATAGGTTAGAAATCCAAAAGTAGAATTGGATGTGGTAAATAGGATAAGAAATGATTTTTTTTTTATTTAATGGCTCAAAGGGCTTACTAAGGGAAAACACATAAAAAGGTAGGCTTGAAAGGCTCAAACGGATCAAAGAATGCCTTCTATCATTTTTCAAGAAATAAAATAGCTATCCATATCAACTAGCTTAATGGGCTTTCTAATATAGCAACACATTTTTTTTTTTTAAGTATTAGTTGAAAATCCAAGAGATCAATATCAATATCAAGGTTATGCACAAATTGTGGGCCAAGAAGGGTATTCTTCAAGGAAAAATAATAGGCTCGAAACTCACTTGGAACAAAATTACTTGGCATGCAATTCTTCCAATAATTAGATTTATTTCACTCTTCAAACTCTAGTTTCCTCATTTATTGCTAACTCGAACAAATAATTTAGGAAACATGGTGTGATAATTGTCTACTTAAATGATAAAATTCAAAACAAAACTTGAAAATGAATTTTTTTTTTTTTTATAAGAATGTAAAGAGAAGAATATGTAAAGAGAAGAAGATACCTTACCCCCCAACTTAAATTAAGCATTGTCCTCAATGTTAAAGGATAAAAATAAAAGAAGGGTATAGATATTACCTGAAAAGTTGAAGAGACTTGTACTCTTGATGTTGTGGTCTTCCAAGAAAAATAAAACAAACAAAGAAAGAAAGAAAGCAAAAACAACTAACTAATAACATACAAAATAAAAAAAATTAATATTTACAAATAGTTGTGATTGTGGCTCACATCTTCCTCTAGTTTTACGTCTAGTAACGGCTTCAACGCCCTCTATGGGTCGAGGATTGGCTTCCCATCCAATTTTCTTATAAATTGGCAAACAGGGTCTTTTAAAGTCAGATTCCCAAGACTATAACGACCACGTTCTTTTTGGAATTGTGTGTGTAAATTAAGAATTTCACGTTGAACATATCCACTAGGATGCGTCTCAAGAGTCAATAGAATGTTATCTAAAGACTCTCTACTCAGTCCATCCATTATGAATTGTATTTTATCTTCTCGATTTATAGACACCATTCCTATAGAACGACAACGTGCATTACAAGTCCAACGTGCACATTTATAACAAACTTGTAACCTTTTTGCTCTTCGTTTCTTTGCAAAAGAACTCTTACCTAGCCCAGGCATACGTGAAACAAATGTATTAGAAAATTCACCTTCTAATCGAACTTTTGCTTCAATTATCCAACGTATATCTTCAGGAATTCCTTTAAGCATGAGCATTCTTAACCTTTCGCACCTGGCTTGGTAAATTTTCAATAAAGCATTTCTAGGAAAAGAAGGAAAATATTTTAGCAAATTAGAAAGTATATCATCCATTGTGAAAAGCATGGAAAGAAAAAGAAGGAGAAGAAAGTGTTTGTTTTTTTTTTTCTTTTTGTTTCAGTTATTTTGGGAAACTGAATTAACCGACGTAAAGAGTCACGGAGTACCGTTATCCGCCACTTGACCGGGAAACAACTGCAGAGAAAGAAAACCAACAAAGAAAGAAAGACAACACACAAATAACAATAAATACAAACAAGTATCAAATGTTGTACACAGGCTCATTCAAAGTGGTAGACTCTCGTTCATTATTGAAATTCTCAAAAAATGGCTTCAAACGATGTCCATTAACCTTGAAAACATTACCATTTTTGGGATCTTCAATTTCCACTGCACCGTGAGGATAAACAGTTTTAACAATAAAAGGTCCACTCCATTTGGAACGAAGTTTTCCAGGAAACAAGTGCAATTTCAAATTATATAATAGAACTTTTTGTGAAGGTTTAACAATTTTTCGAACAATATTTTTATCATGAAATACCTTCATTCGTTCCTTATAAATTCGAGAATTTTCATAGGCTTCATTTCTAATTTCTTCCAGTTCATTCAATTGAAGTTTTCTTAATGAATTTGCCTTGTCTAAATTGAAATTAAACATCTTAATGGCCCAAAATGCTTTATGTTCCAATTCAACAGGCAAATGACAAGCTTTTCCAAAAACAATTCTATAGGGAGACATTCCAAGTGGTGATTTGAATGCAGTACGATAAGCCCAAAGTGCATCAATTAATCTTAAAGACCAATCTTTACGATTTGGATTTACACACTTTTCCAAAATGTGTTTGATTTCCCTATTTGCAAGTTCAACTTGTCCGCTTGTTTGTGGGTGATAAGGAGTAGACACTTTGTGAGTAATTCCATATTTTTTCATTAAATTTTCGAAAGGTCTATTACAAAAGTGTAAACCCCCATCACTTATTATTGCACGAGGTATCCCAAATCTTGAAAAAATGTTTTCTTTCAAAAATTTCAAGACAATTTTGTGGTCATTGTTTTTACAAGGAATGGCCTCAATCCATTTGGAAACATAATCAACACCAACTAATATGTACAAGTAACCAAAAGAAGGTGGAAATGGACCCATAAAATCAATACCCCAACAATCAAAAATTTCAATAATCAAAATAGGGTTCAATGGCATCATATTTCTACGGGTTATCCCTCCTAACTTTTGACAACGGTCACATGCCTTACAAAATTCATAGGTGTCTTTAAAAAGAGTAGGCCAATAAAATCCACATTGTAAAATTTTGGCAGTAGTTTTCTTTGCAGAAAAATGACCACCACATGCTTCAGAATGAGAAAAAGAAATAATTCTTTGAATTTCATTATCAGGCACACATCTTCTTATAATTTGGTCAGGGCAATATTTAAAAAGATAAGGGTCATCCCAAAAGAAATTATGTACCTGAGAAAGAAATTTCTTCTTGTCCTGTGAATTCCAATGAGATGGTATTTGTCCTGTAACAAGAAAATTAGCAATATCAGCAAACCAGGGTAAATTAGAAACGCTAAAAAGTTGTTCGTCTGGAAACATGTCATTTATTGGTGTAGTCTCAGATGATTCATCAAATACAAGTCTAGACAAGTGATCAGCAACCACATTTTGTACTCCTTTTTTATCTTGAATTGTGAGATCAAATTCTTGGAGTAACAGGATCCATCTAATGAGTCTAGGTTTCGCATCCTTTTTTGAGAGAAGATATTTTAATGCTGCATGATCACTAAAAACAACAATTGGTGAGCCAACAAGATAAGATCTAAATTTATCCAATGCAAATACTACTGCAAGTAATTCCTTCTCGGTGGTAGAATAATTCACTTGAGCACTATTCAAGGTTTTACTAGCATAGTAAATTACATAAGGTTTCTTATCTTTTCGTTGTCCTAAAACAGCTCCAACAGCATAATCACTAGCATCACACATGATTTCAAAAGGCAAAGTCCAATCTGGAGGTTGCATGATAGGAGCAGATGTTAGCATGCTTTTAAGTTTAACAAAAGCTTCTTGACATGATTCAGTCCACTCAAAAAGCGTGTCCTTTGATAGGAGATTACACAATGGTTTTGATATAACACTAAAGTTTTTGATAAATCTCCTATAAAAACCAGCATGTCCTAAAAATGATCTAACATCTTTTACTGACTTAGGAATGGGCAAATTGGCAATCAGTTCAATTTTAGCTCTATCTACTTCAATTCCTTTTGATGAGACAATATGACCAAGTACAATACCATGTGTGACCATAAAATGACATTTTTCCCAATTAAGCACAAGATTCTTTTCTTTACATCTAATCAAAACTTTTTGCAATTTAGACAAACAATCATCAAATGAATCACCAAATACAGAAAAATCATCCATGAAAACTTCGAGAAAACGTTCAACCATATCACTAAAAATGCTAAGCATGCATCTTTGAAATGTGGCCGGTGCATTACATAAACCAAAAGGCATTCTTCGATATGCAAATGTACCGAATGGACATGTGAATGTGGTCTTTTCTTGATCTTCAGGTGCAATTTCAATTTGATTATACCCAGAATACCCGTCTAGGAAACAATAAAATTCATGTCCCGCTACCCTTTCTAAGATTTGATCCATGAATGGTAAAGGGAAGTGATCTTTCCTAGTCATTGAGTTCAATTTCCTATAGTCAATGCACATTCTCCAACCAGCAGTGGTTCTAGTTGGAATTAATTCATTATTTTCATTCTTGACTACAGTGACTCCAGATTTCTTAGGTACAACTTGAGTAGGACTGACCCATGTGCTATCAGAAATAGGATAAATGATTCCTACATCTAAGAGCTTGAGAACTTCATTTCTCACTACATCTTTCATATTAGGATTTAGTCTTCGTTGCATTTGCCTAGATGGTTTGGCATTATCTTCCAAATATATCTTATGCGTGCAAATCAATGGACTAATTCCTTTTATATCAGCTATGGTCCATCCTAAGGCATGTTTATGCAATCTTAAAATTTCTAACAACTTATGTTCTTGAAGATCATTGAGTTTGGAAGAAATTATCACCGGAAATGTTTCATTTGTACCCAAGTAAGCATATTTGAGATCGGATGGTAGCGGTTTCAAATCCAGCTTTGGCGGTTGAACACTTGATGGCACAAGCGCATCATCACATTGTGGTAATTCTTCGAATTTGGGTTTCCAACCATCTTCGTTTGCCACTTGCAAAGAATCAAACAAAGAACAAATATGTGAAACTTCAGAATTTTTATCAAATTCAAATTGAGTAGAACTAGTCAAACAAACTTCCAAAGAGTCAGAAAATAAAGAGATAGGAAAATGATCATGAACAAGTTCTTCAATGAAATCTACCTCGTGATTTTCAATGTCATGCCCAGGTTGTTTACAAATGTTAAAAACATTTAATTCTAATGTCATGTTTCCAAAAGAAAGTTTTAAAACACCATTTCTACAATTAATTAATGCATTAGACGTTGCAAGAAATGGACGACCAAGAATAACAGGAATTTGAGTGGTTGAATTAAGGACAGGTTGTGTATCCAAAACAATAAAATCGACTGGAAAGTAAAATTTATCTATTTGGACCAACACATCCTCAATTATTCCTCTTGGCATTTTCACAGAACGATCAGCAAGTTGAAGTGTTATTGAAGTAGGTTTAAGCTCACCTAAACCTAATTGCTCATACACAGAATAAGGCAAAAGATTAACACTTGCACCAAGATCAAGCAAAGCACGTTCTATCCTAAAGTTTCCAATCACACAAGAAATTGTTGGACAACCAGGATCTTTGTATTTTGGTGGAGTGTTTTGTTGAATGATGGAACTAACATTCTCAGTCAAAAAAGCTTTCTTTTGCACATTAAGCTTCCTTTTAACTGTGCACAAATCTTTCAAGAATTTAGCATAAGAAGGAACTTGCTTAATTGCATCTAACAAAGGAATGTTGATTTTAACTTGCTTGAAAAGTTCAAAAATTTCAGAGTTATGATTCAGCTTTTTGATTTGTTGAAGTCTTTGAGGAAAAGGGGCAGGAATAGGGCATTTTTCAACATCACACAACTTAGGCTCATCATTCTTTTTATCAACAATTGATTTTGATGGTTCATTAGAATCATTTACCTTCAATGGAATGGTTTTATCAATGATCTTACCACTTCGAAGAGTTGTGATTGAATTGGCATCCTCAGGATGTGTACCACTTGAATCAGAATTATTGACATTAAATTGACTTACAGGATTTGGTTGTGGTTGGGCAGGAAATTTACCTTTCTCTTGAACACTCAAAGATGAAGTCAATTTTGAAAGTGTATTCTTAATGTCATTAATGGCTTGTGATGTTTGATTGTTTATGCTTGTTTGCCCTTGCATGAATGCTTGCAAAGTTTCCTCAAGGGTTTTTGAATGTGATGAACGATATGGAGGAAAATTTGAGGGTTTTTGGGGAGGTGGATGGACATTATGCTCATTTTTCCAACTAAAATTTGGATGATTTCTCCACCCAGGATTGTACGTTTCAGAATATGGAGAATGAGTTGGAAAAGTCTTTTTGAAAGTATTCATAGAATTTGCTTGGTCATGAAACATTTCTTTAAAAATTGGAACATTTGGGCAATCTTGAGTGCAATGTCCCATGATTTCACAAATTCCACACACTTCATCATTAAGCACAGATTTGACTTCTTTTACTTTCCTTAATTCCATGGCTTCGATCTTTCTAGTCAAATTAGCAACTCTAGCACTTAAATCATCTTCTTGACTCAAAGTATATTTGCCTCCACTAGAACTAGCAAGATTAGATCTTATTGAATTTTCTGAAGAACTAGTGGTTTGCCAAGATTGAGAGTTTTCAGCCAAATGATCTAAATACTCTAAAGCTTCTTCAGGATCTTTATCTAAAAATTCACCATTACACATTGTTTCAACAAATTGTTTTGTCTCTGGTGTTAACCCTTCATAAAAGAAACTTATCGTTCGCCACTTTTCAAAACCATGGTGTGGGCATGAATTTAACAAGTCCTTAAATCTTTCCAAACATTGAAAATAAGTTTCATTCATTTTTTGACAAAAGTTTTGGATTTGTCTCTTGAAAGCATTCGTTTTATGTGTTGGAAAAAATTTCTTTAAGAACTCAGTTTGCATTTCTTGCCATGTACCTATGGATCTAGGTCTCAATGAATTAAGCCACGTTTTCGCTTTATCTTTTAAAGAAAAAGGAAACAATTTTAGCCTAATTAAATCTTCACTACATGTTTGATCAATAAATGTGGCACATACTTCCTCAAATTCTTTTAGGTGCAAATATGGACTTTCAGACTCTAAGCCATGGAAATTAGGAAGCAAAGGAATCATACCAGGCTTAAAATTGAAATTATTTGCATTAAGAGGAAAAATAAAGCATGAAGGAGATGAATTTCGAGGAGGTTGTAAGTATTCACGCATAGTTCGAACATGTGGATTTTCATTTTCACCGTGTATACTTTCATTTTCAGCCATGGTGTTTGATGTGTGTGAATGTGTAGATGAATCAAATAAATGACCAAAGAAGGTTTCAGAATTACCTTTCACCAAACGATGGGAGTAAGGATCACGATACCACCCAAGCATAAATTAGATAAGATAAAATTTAACAACAACAATAATAAATTAAAAAAAAACGTTAGAACAATAATATAAATAAAAAAAGAAAAGAGGCGGTATAACCTTCCTCTTGACAAAAATAAAATAAGACAATTATAAAATGATAATATAGGAACTAACAAAAAATAAAAAAATAAAAATTAGGTGGTAGAACCAACCATTATATTAAACAAAAGAAACACGTAAACTAATCTTATAATTATAATACAACATTAATTTAAAGACAAGAGAAAAAAAAAATACAAATGGGCGGCTGAGCCTCCCAATTAAATAAAAGCAAGAAATATAAATAACAAAATAAATGTTAGAGTTAAAAGTTAAATGTTAGAGTTAGTGTTAGAAATTAGATGTTAGTGTTAGATGTTAGAGTTAGAGTTAGTAAAATAAAAGAAAATAAAATTAGAACAAGTAAACTTTATACAAGCCGAAATTCCCCGGCAACGGCGCCAAAAACTTGCTACAATTTTTAGGTTGTAATACCCAAGCGTAGGTTTGTCAAGTAATAAAGATTCGGAAGTCCGAGTGTCGGTCCTCAGGGAATTGGTTATACTAAGTCCACAAGTCCAAAGTTCAAAGTCCAAAGTTCAAAGTCCAAAGTTCAAAGTCCAAATATTGCGAAAGTAGATTGAAATTTTGATTATTAACTTGAAATTAATTATTATTGAATATTAGGGCATTAGGGATCCATTTTAATGATATGTATAGAAATTATTCTTGATCCTTTTTTTTATACACAATTAAGATTTAAATAAGAAATAACCTTAATTGGAGGATGGATAACATTTAAGCACAAAGAAACTAAAAGACTTACCTTTGAATTGAAGTGAAAAACCATAGGTTGCCTTGCTCTTGATATGTAGAAAACATCCAAGCATTCAATGTACCCTTAGTTAACAATGAATCAAGGTTTCTAACAAACCAAAATACTTGCAAAATATAGTACTCACTCAAAAGGAAAGTTGACAATGAAGAACAAACTAAAGGATCAAAGAACAATACTATACAACCACAAAAGTTCACCCTTTGCCCTAATTACGAAATTAGAAATACATGGAGTAAAGAAAATATGAAGAAGAAGAAATGAAAGTGTTTTTGAGAATACAAGCTCCTCCTTCTTCCTCCTTTTAAGCTTTCAAAACCAAGGTTTATATAGGCAAGGTAAAGGAGAATTCGCACATGTGAATGCAAGTAAGTGGCAGGTTTCATCATAGCATTATCGTCCACATTGCGAAGCACGTTTGACTGTCTTCCACTCCGAATTAGAGAAATGTTTCTTCTTCAAAGATATGGCCCCATGAGTAATCTTTCCAATGCTTCATGAATCATGGTATTTGGACCTATGTAGTGAAAGTTACACTTAAAATATTAAGGCATGTTCAAATCGAAACGTTGACAGCTACTGTTTAAATGATAATTATTTTCAACCACCCAGATGCACGAATTGAAATTTTTCCATAACATGAAAGTTGTAGCTGTCTCTTTCCAGATTCATTTGAATCAAGAATCAACCCAATTGGAGCATTGTGGAGAGAGTTAGGTCCAAAATACCGAAGGATATGCACAGGTCCAGGCTTCAAATGGTAGGCCACGTTTTGTTGTAATGCCTCAAACATCTGGTGGTAAATCATTTCAAAATCGAAAATGACATCTGAAAATAAATTATGAAAAATTGAGTCAGCTTCCATTTGAAACAAAAATCATTATATTTGGAAGTGGGTAGACAAAGATATGACCATTTAACTAATTAGTGCTTCAAATAGGAAATATGATGTTGACCATTTTTTTTCAATTACAACTTGGCCACCTTTCACCTATGTATAAAATACACTACATTACTATTTTACATAAGTATTATATACATGTCAACTTATATAATTATACATATTTACATGTAATTGAGATTTAAATCATAAAAACATGCAAATTAAAGTTGTGCCAATGAAATTCATAATTTTTGCACAAATAGGGACTTTAAATTAAATAGTATGTAATAGTGTCTTCTAAAATATATATAAATAACACACTTTTAGACACTTATCAGCAACTCCTCAAAGCATGGTTGCCAAAATCTTGTTGTCTTATTCTGTCTATCATTTGAAACAAAAGAAACATTATATGCATTAGTAGGAAAAGACAATTGTCCAGAATTAGATTCAAGAAGATACTCTAAGGATTCAAAATTACTATACAAATGATCTTCCTCTGAAATGAACGAGTCTATCATGTAAGTATGATAACACTCATCTTCATCGTGTGGTTGTTTCCCAATGTGGAAAGCGTTTACCTCTAGTGTCATATTCCCAAATGATAGTTTCATCAAACCATTTCTACAATTGATAAGGGCATTGGCAGTGGCAAGGAATGGTCTTCCTAAGATCAATGGGATCTTTGTCTCTGCGTTAACCATAGACTGAGTGTCTAAAACAAGAAAATCAACAGGATAGTAAAACTTATCAATTTGAAGCAAAACATCTTCTATTATCCCTCTTGGTCTTCGTATAGAACGATCAGCTAACTGAAGTACCACAGATGTTGGTTTGATCTCTCCCAACCCTAGATGTAGGTAAACTGAGTAAGGCATAAGGTTGACACTTGTACCCAAATCTAGTAAAGCTTGACGAAACTCGTGTGTCCCAATATGGCAAGTGATTGTAGGACAACCAGGATCTTTGAATTTTGGTGGTGTTTTTTGTTCAATGACAGCACTTACCTGCTCAGTCAAGAATGCAGTTTTTTTAACATGGTGTTTTCTTTTCATGGTGCACAAGTCTTTGATCACTTTAGCATATGCGGGAACCTGCTTGATCACATGTAACAATGGTAAGTTAATTTTTACTTGTTTTAAGTGTTCAAGGATCTCACCTTGATTTTCCGATATCTTCTTTCCAGATTTCAGAGCTTGAGGAAAAGGCATTGGTATCAGAATTTTCTTTTCAGCATCTTGAGGGGCATTCTCAATATCACTCACAGTGGTAGTGTGTTGACTGGTTGATAAACTCGGTGAAGTTGGTCCATGGATAATTTTACCACTTCTAGTAGTGATAGCATTAACCTCTTTGATGTATTGAGACTCAGAATTAGAAGTTTGTGCCATGTGTTGCCCCTTTGGAATTGATTGAGGTTGTGAAGGAAACTTACCTCGCTCTTGTACAGTAAGAGCGCTTGTCAACTTTGTGATTTGACTCTTGATCTCTTTGTTCTCTTCCACCACCTGTGTGAGTACAGACTCAAATTTCTGGTTAGTCTTACCTTGTGTCTCCATAAATGCTTGAAGAGTATCCTCTAAAGGATTCCTATTTGGTCGAGCATTATATTGAGGTATAGGATAGGACTTAGGTGGTTGTGCTTCAGGTCTCCAACTGCTATTGTTGGATTGCAAAGGTTGGTTGGTTTCAGTCTTCCAACTAAAGTTAGGATGGTTTCTCCAACCAGGATTGTACGTCTCAGAGTAAGGTGAGAAAGGTTTTCTATATGTTCCTAGTGTATTGCATTGTTCCTCGTAAACCCCCCTCATCTCATTATAGGTTGGACAATCCTGAGCTATGTGTTCCACACCCCCACAAATAAAACAAGTACCATGTGACTCTACCTTAGCAACAACTTGGGTCTTTCTACTATCTTTCATTTTTAATACCTCTAATTCCCTAGTTAAAGATTGTAACTGGGCTTTAAGGTTGTCTTCTTCCTTAAGATGGTAGATACCACTAGATTTTGACCTATTAGTGTTATCAGTAGCATTAGGTCCAGTCCATGTATGAGCTTTTTCAGCTAAGTCATTCAGGTAGTCTATAGCTTCATCAGGGTCCTTGTGCAAAAACTCACCATTACACATCATTTCTATAAACTGACGCTCTCTAAATGTAAGTCCCTCATAAAAATAGCTAACAAGGCGCCAATTTTCGTACCCATGGTGAGGACATAAATTCAATAACTCTTTAAACCTTTCCCAAGCTTGGTATAAGGTTTCATTATCATTTTGTGAAAAGGTTGAAATTTGTCTCTTAAGATTATTGGTTTTATGGTGCGGGAAATATTTATTAAAGAAAGCTTTGGTCATTTCCGTCCATGTACCTATAGATCTTGGTCTCAAAGAGTATAGCCAACTCTTTGCTTTATCTTTAAGAGAAAAAGGGAAAAATTTCAACCTAACAGAGTCTATTGCATTAGGTTGGCTATGGAAAGTGGCAACTACCTCTTCAAATTCCCTAATATACACGTATGGATTTTCATTATCTAGGCCATGAAAGGTAGGCAAAAGTTGTATCATCCCAGGTTTAAAATCCAATTGTGGTGTATTAGGAGGAAACATTATGCATGATGGTGTGGCAATCCGAGTAGGATGTAAGTAATCCTTTACGGACCTAACAGGGTTATCCTCTTGTTGACTCATGTTTGAATCAAAAGACGAATTGGATTCAATTTCAGAAACAAAATTAGGTGGTAATTCTAATTCTTGTCTTCTCACAAATCTTCCTCTTTCGTCTCTAAGTTGATTCATACACGTTAAACACTTAAATTTTTTTTTTTAATTAATTTTTTTTATATATTTTTTTTTCACGTTTTTTTTTAAAGAAATAATTAAAACAACAAAATAAAATGAAACAAAAAATGAAAAGATAATTAAAACGAATACAAAGAGTAAGAAAGTGAAAAAAAACCTTTTTTTGTTGACTTGGCCTCCCCGGCCACGGCGCCAATTTTTGATTACACCCAAAAGTTACTACGCGGTCGTTGTAGTAAAGATTGAGGTGTCGATCCCACGAAGAAGCCAATAACATAAAAGGTTAGAAATTGATAAAAAAAATATAAGATTTAAGAAAATTGGTAGGAAAAATATTTGAATAAAAATATAAAAGATAGAAAGGCTTGAGATTCACTTACTTGTTTAATTTTATTTATAACCAACTTGATTCCTAATTACTACTCAATTGCATGGTTCACTTCCCAACCAAACAATTGGAAAATTTATAAATGAAGATCAATAATAACAATTAATGTATTTGTTTTAAGAAAAGTTCTTTTATTCAAGCACGTAATTTTATTTTATAAATTATCCAAAATCGACAATATATTGATAAATGATATTGCAGTAAAAGATAAATTCATAAAATAATAACCAACAATAATTATAATTATAATAAAAATCACATAAATAAAGCGTGACTGAATTTATATGAAATATAAATTATAATTAATCAAATTAAAGTGAATAATAAAGAGCTTAAATAAAACAAATATATGAGCAATGAATATTTATAAAAGGATCAAAGTAGGAAAATAGAATAAATTTAAACAATAAGATTATCTCAAGCCTTACTCAAACTTTAGCCTAAATTCCAATTCATTTCACAAGTTCTATTGAGAAAATGTGAATAGAATTGAAATATCACTCTTGCTTAAAATAAAACCTTTGTAACAACAAACTACTTATTAACAAATTACTACTAAATGAAGAAGTTTATCTCCCTATTTATAGAAAATGAGAAATCCACCAATTTGGACTTTGGCAATGCATTCCTCCACCCATCCATTTCTTCAAATTCAAATTGAATTTGAATTCTTCATTTTGTATACTTTGAAAGAAAAATCAAAGATGATCTTCTTTAGTCTTCAACATGAATATAGGTGGTCTTTGGACTAGATTCACAAATCAAAGCCAATTTGATGACTACTTGGAGCTTGAAACTTGTAAAAGTGGAAAACAATTCAATTTGATTTTGAATTGTGCTATAATAAAAAAAACAAACAATTAGTAAAATTAATTAAAAGATAAAACTATGCAAAAATTCTTACTTTTTCAATATTTAAAAATACACAAATTACAATTTATTTTCAATAATAATACTTGTAAAATAATTAGTAAAATATCACAAATAACCCTATATTTCAACAAATATCATTATTTCACATAATAATAAAATTGTATTTTTAGGTACTAATCACAACCCCCAACCAGCTTATTGCTAGTCCCTAGCAATTCAAGCGTAAACAACACAATAATGATGAATAATTCAAGTGGAAACCAACAAAAGTACCTAAAAAGAAAATTAGTAAAAGATCACAATTGCTACCAATATCATTTTGATTATAACTTCCGAGAGTGTGTGTGTGCATACTAAGCCAAACCTTCTTATCTCAAATCCCAATACATTTAACCTTGAAAAATTAACCATATAAAAGCCTCAACTCCATATCCTCACGGGTGAAATATCAAATTGAATATTAGTAAGGGAGTTCACTCTTGGAGTTGGAAAAATATATGCACACTCAATGAAGAAGGTTACGTTTAGGACAACTTATAAACAAACATTGATCACAAGATAGGCATATTAACTACTTAGAATTTTCACAAATGCATTCCAAGAATTTATTGGTCAATAAAAGATTAAGAAAAAAAGTTCTTCTAAAATGATTGAAGAATTTGTACATAGCATCATCTTTCTTTTCTTTTCTTTTCTTTTCTTTTTTTCTTTTTTTTTTCTTTTCTTCTTTCTCTTTTTTTTTTTATTTTTTATATATATTTTTTTTCTTTTAGAAAGAAAGAAAGTACATAATACAAAATATAAACATAATTTCCTCACAAAAATGAGGCTATACATGAAATTCTAAATACTCAACAATATAAATAAAACTTATTTTGACCAATGAAATCCTTTTATTCTACAATAACTAAAATGAAATTTTAAGTAGCAATTTAACCAATTCAAATGATCAATGAACGTTTTCAAGTTGTTTACTCAATCTCTCCTCTCATTCACAAAAAATGTGTGAAATAGAAAATATATACTCAAATGTGGCAATTTTTCTTGGCTATATGCATTAAACATCCATCTTACCACAAGGCTTAGTATTGTGCATAAAAGATATTTCGGAAATTATTCTCTAATAATCAAGATAGAAAAGGTGACTTAAACCAAACAATTTTTTTAAGTCACACCTAGGTAATTTTGCAAATTCCAATGAATTTATTCGCATTTACAATGTTATTTTTTTTGTTTTACGCAAGAATTACTAGAAACTATTATTTTTTTTTTAACATGCATAAGAATAATATGGCATTAAAATTTGAGCATGCATATGCCACCACCCCCAACCTAAATCAAACAGTGTCCTCACTGTCACAAGAATATATATAAATTGAAAAAGAAAAGGAAATAGGACACTTGACTGTTAGGGTTCCTCATAATGTCTAAGCCAAAAGTTAAAGCTAAAGAAAATTCAAAAACACACCAAAGAAAATAAATAAAAACACACTAAAGAAATCAAAATAGACAAAATGAAATATGGTATAGAAAGATAAAACCTGATCATTTATGATAGATGGGAGCCAACAAAGTGATCTCTTCAAGTTGGTATATCCTCTCCACATAATGTTTTAACCGTTGTCCATTTACTTTGAAAATTCTTCCATCGGTTGGGTCTTTAACCTCGACAGCTCCATTCGGAAAAACTCTTGTCACTACATATGGACTCTTGTCACATACTGTTGTGCTACTTTATGTTGATAATATAGTTGTAATAGAGAATAATGAGAAGGCTATTAGTGATCTAAAGAAGTTTCTCAATAGTTGTTTTAAGATTAAAGACCTTGGACCACTTAGATACTTTCTTGGCATTGAAGTTGCACGTACTAAAGCTGGAATTACAGTTTGTCAACGAAAAAACACATTGGACATATTAGAGGAAGCTGGGTTACTTGGAGCGAAACCGGAAAAAATCCCTGTGGAGCCTGATTTGGTGCTAACAGAAACAGGGAGTGAAGCCCTCAAAGATCCTACTCGATATTGCCGGCTAGTTGGGAAATTGATTTATCTCACAATCAGTCGGCCTGAAATTACATACTCTGTGAATACACTCAGTCAATTCATGCAGGAACCCAAGTTGCATCACCTTAAGACTGCCCATCACCTCCTCCAATACTTGAAGTCATCTCCGGGACAAGGCTTATTATTTTCATTGAACAATCCACTTCGTTTGATTGGATACTGTGATGCCGACTGGGCAAGATGCCCAATTATGCGTTAGTCCGTAACAGGTTATTGCACTTTTCTTGGCAAGTCACTTGTGTCATGGAAGAGTAAGAAGCAGGCAACAGTTTCAAGATCGTCAGCAGAAGCATAATATCGCTTCATGGTTGCAGCCACTTGCGAGCTTACTTGGTTGAGATACTTATTAAAGGATTTACGTGTATCACACCCTGAGCCAGCAAGACTGTTTTGTGACAATCAAGCAGCCTTACACATTGCTGTAAATCCGGTTTATCACGAGCGAATGAAGCATATTGAACTGGATTATCATACAATTCGTGAGAGAATCCAAAGAGGAGAAGTCAAGACAGCCTATGTGCAAACTGGAAGTCAGATAGCAGATTTATTTACAAAGCCATTGCGAGCACCAGCATTTTATACACATCTCAACAAGTTGGGTGTTATCGACATTACGCTCCAACTTGAGGGGGAGTGTTTAAGGAAAGAAAACCAATTAAGCTAATAAGCATTCATTTGTGATTGGAATTCAAATATATGGTGAGGGCAAATTATGGATCGCATATCATCAAGCAATCAATTAGCAATTAGAATAGAGTGATTGCAAGATCGTGACTTTGTAATAATTGTATTCTTAGAATAGCTTTGTTTCAATTCTATATAAACAACTAGGTTGTACAGACATATAACTGATATATAGAAAATTATTTTTCCATCTATTTGTTTAGAAAGAGAAGAAGAGTGGTGGTGACTGCACAGAAGGATCAGACAATAGTGACATAGCACAACTGTTAGGCCGAGCACACTTTTCTCTTTCTTTTTTTTTAATATAAATAACTAAATTATCCTATAGATTAACAAATTGTTATGTTTATAATAAATATTTTATAGAGATATATATTATACAATAATATTTTGTTTAAAATATTATTATATTATTTTTAGTAGATTTGACCAGATTTTGGCGATTGACAATGTGAATTCATAATTCAATCTATTGCGAGCGAATAAGAAAAATGCATATACAAAATGGAAACAGTCTAATGAAATGTCAAGGTGTTATATATTAGCTAGTAACATAAGACTATAGCAATAGTATTTTATATAATGTTTATTGGTAAAAATAGAACTCTGAGACAAGCTGCTATATGGAATTATTCAACAACTCGAGCTTAATTATTCAATGAATAAAATGGATTTTTCATTGGTTGAGCTGATAAATGAACTCAAGTCTACAAACGCAATTCTTAAGCCTACGTCAACTATTCATCTTACTCAGGGCTCATCTCCTTCTTTTATTCCCATTCTTAATGAAAAGGATGGTAAAAGAAACATAAGACCAAGAAAACATCAAACGTAAGGGTTGTGTAGGTTCCAAAAAATAAAAAAAGCAAAAGGAAAAGCCTAAAGGAAAGTGTTTCCATGTGGGCTTAAGGGGCATTAGAAGAGAAATTGTCCACTTTACTTAGCTAAAGCATCTTCAGCCACTAAACAAGTCTTAATAAAGAATAGATTATCTGAATATGAAAGTGCCCCCTTAATTGCAGATGCTTTAGCCTAATAAACTAAACAATGTCTCTTCTAATGCCCCTTAAGCCCATAATGGAAACACTTTCCTTAGGCTTCTCTTTTTTTTTTTTTTTGAGAACATGCATAACCCCTAAATTTCATGTTTTCTTGTGCTTCTTCTTTTTACCATCCTTTCTGGTAGGATTGGGAATAAAAGAAGGAGATGAGCCTTGAGTAATATGAATACTCAGAGTGGGCTCAAGAATTGATTCTGCAAACTTGAGTTCATTCATCGACTAAATGAAAAATCTAATATATTCATTGCATAATTAAGCTTGAATTGTTGAATACAAGAGCTAAGGTTTCTAGAACTATTTTTACCCGGGCTACCCTAAAATAGTGCCCACCCAAATCCAACACTTCTTGGAAGAAGCTTATCATTTTGATCATATGATCTTTTATAGGAGTTTTCTTAACCTGTCGAGTATTCACGATACTCCGTACAACAGCTTGTCTCAAGGTTTTGTTTTTACCAATAAACATCTCTGATAAGCTAAACATTATGTTAGATGCTGTGGCCCTTGTCTCATGTTGCTTGGCTAAGGTATTGTTTCCATTTCTCAGACGCATCTTTCTCAGCTTGGGTTGATCCTGCAGTGGGTAATTAACAACACAAACTTATGTCTTTTAGCTGTGAGTATAATCATAAGATTCATTTTCTAGTCTATATGATCTAGTTAATTTATAGTGATTAAAGATTGATGCAAGTGGACTCATGCAAGACATTTTCTGAAAAAAAATATAATACATCGATGAGCATAAATACTATAATTACATAAAAAAAAAGCTTTTGCACAACAATATGGATGCATTAAAATGCATGACTAGAACTCTTTAACTACTTTTATGCATTAGTAATCTAATTTTGGTTTAAATATGCTTAAATAGAATGTTTATATTTATCACTAATTGGACTGGTATCCTACTAATTTATTGTTATTATCTTAGTATCAAAATAATAATAAATTAACGATTTTATAAGCCTTTTAGAATTAATTATAAAGAACTTTATAGGAAGGATATAAATTAATCTTAAGTGATTACAACCATTATTTCAATCTTTTTATATTTTTCATATAAGATAGTCATTGTAGGATAGTCAACCTTAATGAGGTATATACTAAATTTTATCCTTAAGAGAAATCCTATCTAGTAATCAGTTTTGTTTAATATCCTATGTAGAGAACTCACAAGATTTGAGGTTAGGTATTAACCTACTTTATTAATTCGTGAGTATTTTACTCACGAATTAAATACTTTTGAATTTAAATATTTGTGAAAAACCTCAAGCTCAAGTGTTATTTGATGAATTTGTGTGTTTTTGTGTAGGAAGGCATGAAAATTGGATTAAAGGAGAGTTTAATATGAAGAGAGTAAAAGAGAGATAAGCAAATTGCAAAAAACATGACATGGATAGAACCAGTGGCGCACACGTGCCATCCCAGGCCTTAAGACTCAAGTTGGCCAAGCTTGTGGCACAGCGGTGCCACCTTAAAGCATGCCCATGTGCCATTCTATATAGAAGTCATGGCATGGCCGCGCCACCCCAATTGCGGAAACGCTGCCACCTCTAGCTGAATGAAGTCCAAGGGCCATTTTTGAGCCTTGTATTAGAATGAATGGCCAGAATTACTTGATTTGGAAGGTTACATAATTTTCTACTAGAATAGCCATTTCCAAATAGAAGAATATAGAAAAAAGCATACATATAATTATCAAGAAAAAGATAGAGAGATAAACTAGGAGGCTACACTTTCTTGAAGATTTCTTAAGGAATTCTTGAAGATTTGAAGTCTTGGAGCATCTTCTAATCATAGTTCTTTCTATTCCTTATTTTATCTCTTGAAATTTGTATTTGTGATCTTGCTTGAGACAATGTTTATATTTATGAGTTTTTTTGACAATTATTGCTATAGATTTACCTACGTTATGCTAGTTTTACTTTTTGGGGGTTTGATATAGCTCTATTTGGACCACGTTTTGAATATTTAGCTTTTGTTTAATGAAATTACATTTTAATTCACTTGTGTTCCTTTTTGCTTAATACTTTTAATTTGTTGTATGATAAATTAGTTGATTCTTGATTAATAATTTGACGCTTGAGAAAGATTAAGTCATTTATCAGTTTGGGAGTGTTCCTTTTGTTTAATGAAATTACGTACAATCTAGGTTGTTGTGAGTTTGGGAGGAGATCGACACTTCGATAATTATATTAACACTTAGGATATTGTGAGATTGAGAGATAATCAATTTTTTGGTAATTAAATACTGGTAAAACCTAATGAATGTGTAATTTAATCAAGTTAGATTGAGATATTGGCTTGATTAATTATGCACAGGATTCATTTAATACTTGAGAGAGGTAATAAGATTAGTCTTAGGCCCGTAATTAGTGAATTGAATGAATCTTATTGAAAATAACTAAATACGAGAAACATGGGAAGAATTAAGCGAAGTCAAGACCCTAGAATTCTCATCATATAGATTTTTTATTTGCTTAATTGTATTTTCTTGATTCGTATGTTGTCATTTTCTTAATGTAACATGTTATTTGATTTTCTTTTTATTATTGCAATTGCTTTTTAAAATTAGTTTGCCTAAACAAACCTAAGTTTTCATAGCCATAATATTTAGTTTAAATTCAAATATTCAGTCCTCGTGAGATAATATTAATTTTCATCACTTTATTATTTGTCACGACCTATGTACTTGTGGTTATAGGCATACATCTTAACTTTGTCGCAAATACTTACTATAAGACTAATAATGGAGGCTGTGGGTTTTATGTCTAAAATCCTTTCCTACTCAATTTTTATAACTTAGAGCTTTTCATTGTCCTTACTATTAATTAATTTATATTATTGACATTTCTTATTAATTTTTAATTTTCTTAAAGATAATTAATTAGAGTATGTCTAATACTATGAATTAAAATAAATTATAAAACAAGATATTAAACTTATCCTAATTCATTAGAATAAAAATATCATGCAATAAAAATGCATGAAAATGTGAATATGGCATCCCTTAATCTAAATGACGTGTCATTCAACCAATTAATCAAATGATAAAATAAATAGTTTTAATCCATGTTTTTCCTAGAAAGAAAATATTAAATTAAGCCTATAGTTCTTGAAAATAAATTTTAAGTTTAACCTTCAATACCCATCTTCTAGTTCCCTTGAATAACATTAAATGAATGACATTTGAAATATGGCATCTTCTAGCTCCCTTGAATAACATTAAATGAATGACATTTGAAATATGGGTTTGAGCTCTTTGGACTTTTGTTTTTGTTGTTGATTATCAAATTAAACAAATTAAAATAGCAAGTAAAATAAATGAATTCCATAAGAGGGTGAGAATATAAATTCAATCAACAACAAAGGCGTTATGGTCTAAAGAATCCACCACTAATTTTTACTTTTATGGATTATTTATGTAATCAAGAAATTTCAGCACTTAATTTGGTAACAATCTTCTTTACATATAATTTAATTATGAGTATAATTTTGGTGTGAGATATAAACTCACCTACTCTAGAATGTATAACAATATTTGGTTTGAGTTAATGTTTATCATGCCAAGAATGCATTAAGATCTATGAAAACAAGAAGATCATGTAATAACAATCAAATTGGTGTGGTTATCATATTATCACAATTCATTCATTTGAGAAGCATTTAAGATAAGGGATTGGTGTAGTCCTCAAATCTTGCATTAATATATTACACATTTAAATCATAAACGTTGCAGTCCAAAATCATGCAAACATGCAATAACAATCCTTAAATAAATATGAATAAAAATCACCAATATTAAGTCTCAGAATATCTTAATTTAACATGAATTCATGAAAGAACAAATTAGGGCCTCATCCCTAACCCTAACAAAGGAAACTTAGCTACTAAAATTCATAATTAAAAACATCAAATTACAAGAAAGAGACATAAAAATAGAAGAGATAAAACCTATTCTTGTCTTGATGAAATATTAAACTTGTTGGAGTTCTTTCCTTTTATTGTTGTTAAATCCCCCTTTTATGTGGAACTCCCATCTTTAAGCTCTCTTTTCTTTCTTTGGTATGAAGGCTTTAGTCAAAAAAAAAAAAAAGACACAAAGGGCACAAAATTCACTTTAAGACATCATTAGCTTTCAAGGGGACGCGGGGGTGCGGTCCACGGGCCTTAGGGCACCACACATTCTATCTTCGGAGACTAGGGGATTGCAAGGGTGCGCAAGGTAAGTTGTACGACCTTTTTGCTGGGGTGGCGTATTCATGCGCTTGGCATGGCACGGACGGGCCATATTGCCTCCCCCCTTGTTGTTTTGCCTTCAATTGCTTGCAAAGATCAAAGGTTATGGCGCAGCTACGCTCGATAGCTACTACCTTCGGGTTGATTTTCCTTCATCGTTTTGTGCTCGGCATCAATGAAGGGTGTAACAGCCCAGCCCAAATCGATATTGTCCGCTTTGGACACACAGCCCGTCACGGTTTTTATTTTTTGGACTTTTCAATCCAAAACATATCGTTTGGGGGTTAGAACATGTTAACCTATACATACCCAGCATCTCTCCCATACTTTACTGATGTGGGATTTGCCTAGGGCGTCACATACACCCCCCCTTAGGGACTTAGTGTCCTCGCTGAGGTTTGCCCCACCATCGCTCAAGAGGACACGCAAAGTGGCTCTGATACCAATTGTAACACCCCAAATTTGCCAAACTAAAACATATGACAAATTTGAAATAAAATCCAAAAAATCCAAAATTTTCAATTATACAATTAAATCACCAAAAGAGTAAATAAATTTTAACGTACAATTACAATGCTTAAAGATCCAAGATAATACTTCTTTATAGTAAATACAATACCCAAAATTCTACTTGATACTAACTTCAATCTTTCCAATAGTCTAACCTCAATTGAAAATCTCTATTATTTCACAATTCGAACTTCAATCAACTGCAAAATATTAATGACGAGGAGTGAGTCGTCAACTCAGTAAATAAATCTGTGCATAACATTTAAGATTTATTAAAGACTTACATTTATATATAAATCATTGTTAAAAAATACGTAAGCATAATTATAAATATTTATTTAATTCAATTATTAAAGCTCACGTCACATAAAATACAATTAAAACTGTATAAAGTATTTCGAAGTTCAATAATTAATCAATAACAGAACGGCAATAACCGTAACAGAACGGTAATAACCGTAACAGAACGATATAACAATCGTAACAGAACGATAATAATAATCGTAACAGAACAATGAGTAAAACATTTATACAAATATATTTCTATATTCAAACATTTGATAAAATTCTCATTTATGTTGTACATAAAATATTTAATAATTATGAATAATTAACAAATCATTTGTAAACAATTTAAAAGTCTAAAAAAATATAATTTCCTTAAGAACATAATTCATGAAGTCATTATGTTTATATAACAAGTTTTCATATCCATTTAAGAAGAGCAAAAATATATTATGCACATATTTACTTACCTCAAATTATTGTAGAATGCTAAATACTTCTATGCTTAACCAAGGTTGACCAATGCTTCAGGAACAAATAGAAACCAAAATTTTCAAAGATCATCAATAATAGTAAGAGTCTAGAAATACAATGAAGGGAAGGGAAGTACTAGCTCCTATTTATAGCCAAAATTTTACATTCAAAAATTAAAATTCTATCTTTTTTTTTCTTAATTCAAAACTTAAAATTTAAAATCAAATAAATAATAATCTTAATCCATTAATCTTTAAATCCTTAAACTTAATCTTTTAATCTGATTCTATAAAATCAAATTCAAAATCTAAAATTTAAAATTCAAATCTTAACAACTTCTAATATTGTAATATCTATAAATAGGTGGTATTACAAAGGGGCTCCTAGGTGTGTGTTTGTGTCGCGTTCTCTTGCCTTTTCATCAAAACACTTCATTTTCGTTTGATTTAGCTTAATTCTTATCCTTTGTTGGGCTCCTAGGTATGTGTTTGTGTTGTGTTCTCTTGCCTTTTCATCAAAACACTTCATTTTCGTTTGATTTAGCTTAATTCTTATCCTTTGTTTCAGAAAATTTACAAAACAAAAAATGCAACTAAAAGATCATAAAATACAAGAACTAACTCATAAAATCAAGGAATATATGATATAAATATATGTAAATTAATTAACATATCAATAAGTCTGAAGCTTTTGGGAAAGGAGTTCCAGGTGCAAGATAAAAAGCAATTAGGAAAACATATAAAGACATTTCGATTAGATCAAGGTGGTGAGTACCTTCTTAGTTAGTCTGTGGCTTACTCATTAGAAAATGAGATTTTATCCAATTTTCTGTACCAAGTCTATACTAGCAAAATGGTATTACAGAAAGAAGAAATAGATTTCTTCTTGAAATGGTGAGGTCAATGATGAGTTTTGCAATATTGTTAATCTTGTTTTGGGTCTATGTTTTACAAATAATTATGTCTTAATTTAGTTTCTTCTATGTCAAATTCTTAACACGCCTCTAGAGATGTGAATAGGACGTAAGCCTAGTTTTTGTTACATTCATATTTGGGGTTGCCTAGCACACATGCTTAAAGGAAAAATAGATAAATTGGAATTTAAATTGAAAGTTTGTCTGTTTCTAGGTCATCCAAAAGAAAATAGAGGAAGTTTATTCTATAACACTCAAGATAAGAAAGTATTTGTTGGCAGAAATATTGTTTTTAGGGTTACCTAGAAACTCTAAAACTATACACTAGCAAGTAAGTCAATTCCTTTGCCAATCAAAACCAAATGTAGAACGAAATCAAAATTAAAATGAAATTTTTTGGTTTCAATAAGAATAAAAAAATTTAGAGGAAGAAAACAAATTAAATGCGAAAATAAACACATGGTAATGAATGTTTTAGGTGCGATTGCAGAGCAGCAAAATAGTAAACTATTTTTTATTTAATTTAATTTTTGTTTCATTTAATTATATTTATAATTTTAATAATCATTGTGTTAGCACTTGGCCCTGTAAAATTATACAACACCATTTTTTTTCTTTTTATTATTTTTATTTTATTTTTTAATACTAATAATTTTTATACTATATATTTATTTTTATTTTATTTAAAATATTTATTATATTATTTTTAACGGATCGAATCGGATTTTAACGGATTGATGATATGAATCCACAACCCAATCCACTGTAAGCGAATTTCAAAATTTTAAATCTAATATGATCTATTCTAATATGATCTATTGATTCACCAAACCCATTAAAAATGAATTGGATCAGGATCAGATTGAACGGATCTGATCAGATTTTGAACACCCCTAATACTAATAATGGCCACAATTAGATGTCTTTAGATATAATAAAATCGGATTACAAGGAATTCATGGATTAACCGCAAACAATGAACACATGATTCGACATGACATGGAGAAGCAAAGTTGCTTCAAGATTAGTCATAAGAGAAAGAGTGTAAGTTAACGACACTCCATGCCTTGTAAGTAGAGGACAACTCCTCCCAATATACAGTGTAAGTTAATGGAGGTGAGTTTCACTCAAATTAGGTGTAAATTTTTATAGGCCAGACTAGATTTAATCAAGACCAAAATTCCTTACCTCTGATAGAGATTTTCAGTATAATATCTCGATGAATTATACATATAATAATATCTCGATAAATTATACATATAATTGTAATATTTTGAAAAGAAATGCAGAGTAAAGACGACATACTGATTAACATGCTTATATACAATTTCCGCTAATAAAGTTTCAAAACCAAATCCTATAATAAGTTAATCAATCAAACGACAACGGTTTGTATCAAAGAAAAAATTATCCCAACGGTTTGTATCAAAGAAAAAATTATCCCAAATGACATAAATAATCCTAGTTAATTAGTGTAGGTAGATACCCTGTAGTAAATAATGACTGCGATCAAGCCTGAATAAATTAGCTCGCAATGGGTTATAGGAAAAATATATATATGTTTGGCATTCATTCATTCAATGCCAATGAGCCAAGCTTACCATCAACATCTGGTCATGTTGTAGCTTCTTTGAGGACAGCCATTGCCTCAGCCACCTTTGTGTTAAGAGCTTCAGGAGACTCGATAAGATGTAGCACCTCTGTTTGGTCCATCTCTAACAACATCCCAGTCACCTTTGATACATGAACGGGCTCAATAGTTTCCACAAGAGGATAAAGTTGCTCACCTAGCATCTGTAGTGCAACACAGTTAGTGCAACTGTCTTAGAAACTTGGCCATTATGTCAAAAGAGTAAGAAAAATACTATATACCCTAGTACGATCAGCTGGGCTGGCTGATGCCAAAGCAGAGGTAAGTGTTGAAATTGGCACCAGCGCAGGTCGTGGAGCTTCCACAGGAGTCACCGGCATCCCAGAAACATCGAAGGGCATGGGCACCATTGAAACAACAGATGGATCTACACCATTCCTTGCATTGCCCAGGTATCTGTTTCCTTGATTGGAGTTATGCAGTAACTAAATAGCAAATAATAAATTTGTAATTACATTGTAATCCAAATAGAAATCAAGACTAGACAAAATATTATATTGAAAGGAAATTCTTTGTGCACCTGTTGGGGTTGCATCTGTTGGGTGTTACTGCTTCGCCTCACACTCATCCGCTGACCAGGCTGCCCCTGCCTTTGAAGGTGATATTGCATCATATAATTTGGCCCCCTAGGACGCATTCCTGGAAAAAGTTGTTGCTGATAACCATAACCTGTAGCCTGAGAGGGCAACAAACCTGGAGTGCCTTGACCGAAGTAAAGCTGTTGAGGACCAAGCCTAGGTGCCCCAGGATGGTAGGTGGGAATTCCTGAAGCTACATGCGGCATTCCACCAGGTGCTCGAATTTGAGCAAAATGTGCCTGAAAAATGAAAGACTATGTTGTATACCTGGACTCATATTAAACACATGCTTTGCAGAAATAACACATTTATAATAAAGTTTCCAATGCAACAAAAAATGTCATCACAGAGAGCACCTGCAATTGAGCCTTCCTTTCTTCTCTACGTTGGGCCACAGCAACATAGAGAGGTTTTCGGCCGATCATCTTTCCATTCATTTCATTCAGCTGGAGAAAAAAATTAGAAATATTTCATGCATAATGCAACAAACCAGATGAGTAAAAAGTGCAAGGTTAGAATCTTAAGAAGTTTCTGATACTGCACAGCAGAAACTTACAGCCTTTGTAGCTTCCTCAGGCAGAGAAAAAGCAACAAAACCAGAGCCCTTGCTAACCCCCTGTGGGTCAAGCATGACCTGAAAGCATTTTATTCCAGGGGAAATGCAATTTAAAAATTAGTACTAGAAAATAGTAATAATGAATCATAATGAAAATAACATTTATAAAAGTTATACCTTGCATGATGTTACAGTTCCAAACTCAGAAAATAACTCCTTCAATTTTTCATCATCAATGCTGTCATCTAAATTTTTCAGATACAAATTAGCACCTTTTAGTTTTTCATATCTACTAGTTCTTTCCTGTTCAAACTTCGCTTTCAACTCTGCCTCCCTTTCAGCTTTCTTTTGAGCTTTCCCCACATACCAAACCTTATCATTGTTAGTGGTTCCAGTCAACTTCTCCACTGCAGTAGCAGCTGCATCTGGGTTTTGGAAGTTTACAAAACCAAAACATCTGGACATTCCATTACAATCCTTCATTACAACTGCACTGGTGATGGTACCATAATGTCCGAAAACCTTCTTAAGGTCATCATCGGTCGTCGTTTCTGACAAATTGTTGACATAAACATTAGTGAACGTTGGGGAGACATTTGTTTGAGCCCTTTCTTGACGTCGAACAAAGAGGCCAACATAAACTTGTTTATCATTTAACAGCATGCCATTCAACCGTCTGATTGCATTTTGTGCAGCTTCCTCATCCTCATATTGTACGAATCCATATCCTTTTGATTGACCACTACTATCAATTGCTACTTTACAAGAAAGGACAGTCCCGAAAGCAGAAAAAGTGTCCTGTAATGCCTTGTTATCAATCGATGCGTCCAGATTCTTGATAAAAACATTGGCATATCCACTCTTCCGAATACTGGGATCTCGATGAGAATACATAATCCTAATTGGTTTCCCATTGATAGGTGTGAAGTTCAAAATCTCCTTGGCAGTAGCAGCTGCATAAAAACAAAACACTGACAAGACTACTTCTAACAAAGGAGTAAAATTATCTAAATGTAAACTCAGTTAGTTTCATCTATTGCATACAGTCTAACTAGAAAAATAATTTCTCATATCAATCTAATCAATAAAATATTAAAATATTAAAAAATAAAATTAAATAGTAAATCCACTTTTTCTACATTGTCATACTAAATATTTTTCTTCCCCAACCAATTTCTTTTTCTATTTAAATGCGAAATTGTATACAAATACCATACTGCTAAATTCCACATTGAAAACTTTAAGTTTACATTTAAGATTAAAAAAAAATTCAGAAGGATACAAATAAAAAATAAGAAATTGATTAATAACAAATTCCAATCTAAAAAAATAGCAATAACGATCACACTGACGTTAATGAGAATTTCTAATTGATTTATTGATCTATCAGTTCGGCTAAAGAATGAGTATACCGTCTTGTGGATTGCTGTAATTAACATAGGCGTAACCAAGGGAAGATCGCTTGTTCTGATCACGACAAACCCTAACGGAAACAACCTGTGCCACCTGGCTAAATAAATCATACAATTGACTCTCATTCACGTTTTGCTCCAGATCGCCGACGTACAATGACACGTTCCTGAATCCCGTCGAAGCCGCCACCGTCGCCGCCGTTACCGCCGATGTCGCCACTCCAGTTGCCGCCATCTCTGTCTCTCTTAACAAACCAACACAAATCAAATTCAATCCAATCGATGATAATTATAAGAAGAACGAACAACGACAGTCACTTTAAAAGATGAAGAAAAGAAATCGGAAATGGAATGTTAGCGGATTATGGCTGGCAGTATCCAGATATAAATGGAATGCAAATTTTGTTAGTTTATTTCAATTATTTTTGGTAATTTTATTTATTTATTTTTCTTTCTTCTTAAGAGAGAAAGAGGGAGGGAGATGAAGAAGTGACGGGGGTGGACGACGAAGGTTTATATACGTGTGCGTCTGAGTGGAGAAGCAATGCAAATCGTTGCGTCCGTGTGGTGACGTGGCATTCGACAATGTTTCTGTGGGGCCATTCAGTCTATCTTTTCACTTTTCGATTAGCGCTTTTTGGCCTTCTTGTTTGGGGCGCCGGTTCAACAAAATGACGTGAACTTTCGATCAGAATTTGACACGTTTCATATTCGGTGCTTTCACTATTGGAGCTCAAATATTCGTGCAAACAACAATCGGACCGTTTCTTAAAATAAATGTCTGTGCGGACAGTTAAAAAATATTTGTTTGTTGGACCGTTTTTTTTATCAACCGTTTTTTTTATCAAAATTAAATAGGTTTTTTTACCTAAGTAAGATAGATAGATATTGAATTCATATTAAAAAAAAGGTCAAAATAAGGGAAGAAATTTTAAATTTATAAAATCTTTAATCAAAATTTTTTATTAAAGTTAGACTCAATGTAGAATTTTTTTAAAAAATTTTTATTTTATTATAATCAAAGTTAAACTAAAATTCTTAATTATTTATAATTAAAATTCAACTAAAATTAATATTCTAAAAACCCTAAGGACATAAAAAGTATATAAATAAAATAAAAAGAGAAGAGACGAGAAGAGACTTTTTCACGTATACAAACAAATTTACTAGTTGATATTTGGTGATAAAATTTAATATAAACAATTAACGCCATCTATGAGAAGAAGACAAAAAAGTTAATTTTTTATTATTTAAGAAAAAGTTATTACGACAAGAAAACTTCATGGTGTACCAAAAGGTATATATTTGTATTAATTATATATGTATTTTGAAATATCTGATCTGAATGATAAAATAGTTAAATTTATTTTTATTTATATTAATTATATGCTTGATTTGAAATATTCGATCTTGATAACAAAATATTTGATTTGATTGTTATTTATATTAATTGCATGCATGATTTAAAATATTCAATTTTGATAAAAAAATATTTAAATTTATTTTCATTTATATTAATTACAAATATGGTTTAAAATATTTGAGTATGTATTAATTTTTATTTATATTAATTTCATACATGATTTAAAATATTTAATTTTAATAAAGTATTTAAGCATGTATTAATTTTTATTTGTATTAATTGTATGTACGGTTAAAATATTTGAACTTAACAATAAAACATTTTGATGGAGTGTGTTTGACTCTTGTCAATGGTAATACATGTTACTAAGTGATTACATATACATAGATATCTGAACATAATATAATTGTCAATATAAATTATAGTAGATATATTATATGTATTTAAATTTTAATATAATATTAAAAACTAAAAAAAGAGGGAGAAGTAAAAGTAAAATTAAAAAAAAAGAATTCAATTTACAATGAGAAGTAATCTTTTAATAACAATAAATAATAAATAAGCACAGTTAAAAAAAAGACGAATAATATTTTTATTTGGATAATTTTTATTTTTAACAATTGTTTTATTGACAATCTTCACAAATAATCTTAATTTTTTAATAATATTTAAAGTGTCCTTTATTTTTTGATAAGTCGTCAATAATGCCCTAAAACAGAATAAAATAACCCATTACTCTTCTTGTTATTAATAGCATGTGTATAAGGATAAAAATGACCCTGTATAGTTAAAAAAATAAAATTTAACTTATGTATAATTAATAATTTATATTTTATTGAGAAAAATGAATTACTTATATATTACAATTAAGGAAGGTAAAATGTTCTCTTAAATAATAAATAAATAAACTTAAATTAAATTAAATTATATACCAAAATAAATTGTATATATATTAATTATTAATTAATTTTTTTACTATTTTTTTCATGTATCAAATATCAAATTATTAATTAATATCTTTATAAATATTAATTAATTTATTATTTTTAATTAATTAATAATTAATATATATCTAATTTATTTTGATGTATAATTTAATTTAAGTTTATTTATTTATTATTTAAGAGAGTTTTTCAACCTTAATTGTAATATATAAGTAATTCATTTTTCTCAATAAAATATAAATTATTAATTATATATAAGCTAAATTTTATTTTTTTAATTATACAGGGTTATTTTTGTCCTTATACACATGCTATTAATAACAAAAAGGGTAAATGAATTATTTTATTCTGTTTTAAGGCATTATTAATGACTTATCAAAAAATTAAAGACACTGCTGAATATTATTAAAAAATTAAAATTATTTGTAAAAATTGTTAATAAAATAATGAATAAAAATAGAAATTATCCTTTTATTTTTAAAAGAAAAATCATTCAAGTTTCTTATAAATATCATTAAGGTTGACAACAAATATCGATTGAATTCCAATTTTAATTCCAACCGGGTTCAAAAGTAAGCAAATATGAAATATCATTAGAGTCTAAAATTAAATATTAATTAACTTTATTTTAAAATATTACCCTGTTACTAATAAATATTATTCAGGTCTAAAAACAAATATCATTTGATCAACATTTACGTTATATATATTTTTATCTATTAATTATTTATACTTTTTGACTTTAAATATTTATATTTTATGAGAAAATTATCTAAAATTTTAGAATTAAGCCCTCATGACTTACTAAAATAATTATTATATGATTAATAATTTTTAATTATCTATAATATAGCCCAAAAAATTTATAATTTATTTATATATTTATTATAAGCATACTATACTTGTGTGTTGAACTAAAGATGTTACGATTTTTAATTCATAACAATATGACTTTGAATTGTCCTCATAATTTTTCGTTCTTAATTTATAATTGTATAATTATCTCTATAGTTTAAAAAAAATTATCAATTGCTAGCATGAATAAAAAAATAATAATAATAAAACAAAGAGATCAAGGTTAATTATTTCTAATTAAATTATGAGAAGAATAAATATTATTTAAAATATTTGTATATGTTAAGTTGAGATTAGTCATTTTTTATTAAAAGAAATCTATGTTTTAAATAAATTAATAAAATAAAATATTTCAATTATTTTTTATATATGCTCTCTACTTTTTTTTAAAAAAAAAGTCATCTTTTATTATTTATTTATAATCAATTTATGTTATTATCATGTAAATTTTTATTCATTTTCCATTTTTAAGAGGAAAAAAAAAACTAACATATTATATATGATTCTAAGCAATGATTATGGCCTAAAAAAAAGTGTCAAAAGGGCACCAATACTAAGTCCAGAAGGGTTAAATCGTACTCACAACATACTGACATCAGCTGCTCAGAAGAGCCATACATATCCACATGATGCCAAAAATTCCTAAGTTTAGAAGGACTAAATCATACTCATGAGATATCGATATTATTTGCTTAGAAGAGCCCCACGTATCCACGTGATGTCAAAAATTATTAAGTCCAGAAGGACCAAATCGTACCCACGAGGTACCGACATCATCCGCTTAGAAGAACCTGATGCATTTATGTGATGCCAAAAATAACTAAGTCTAAAAGGATTAAATCATACCTACGAGTTATCGACATTGTCTACTCAGAAGAGCCATACTCATTCATGTGATGCCAAAAATTACTAAGTTTAGAAGGACTAAACCGTACCCACGAGATACCAACATCATCTGCTCAGAAGAACCATACGAATCCACATGATACCAAAAATTAGTAAGTACAGAAGGATTAAATCGTACTCACAAGGGTAGCGACATTATTTGCTTAAAAGAGCCCCATGCATTCACGTGATGCCAAAAGTTACTAAGTCCAAAAGGACCAAATGATACCCATAAGGTATTTACATTATCTGCTCAGAAAAAGCCATACGCATCTATGTGATGCCAAAAATTATTAAATCCAGAATGACTAAATCGTACCAACGAGGTACCAATATCATATACTTAGAAGAGCCACATGCATCTATGTGATATCAAAAATTACTAAGTCCAAAAGCCAAATCGTACCCACGAGGTACTGACATCATCTGCTCAGAAGAGCCACACGTATCTATTGAATGCCAAAAATTACTATGTCTAGAAGGACTAATTCGTACTCACAAGGTACTGATATCATCTACTAAGAAGAGCCGCATGTAGCCATATGATGCAAAAAATTATTAAGTCTAAAAGGATCAAATCGTATCACGAGGTACCTGCATTATTAACTTAGAAGAGCCACATACATTCATATGATGCAAAAAACTACTAAGTCCAGAAAAACCAAAAATTGCCTTTGTGGTGAATAAAACAAAGTCCCCTCAGACTACTAGAAACCACCACCTTGGTAAATAAAATAATGTCCCCTCGGACTACCAAAAACTGCCTTTGTGATAAATAAAATAATATCTCCTCGAACTATTAGAAAACCTTTCTCGCAATAAATAAAACAAAGTCCCCTCAGACTATGAAAAAATAAAGTATCAACACATCGCCCTAGCGGTAAACAAAACTAGGTCTTCACGAACCACCAAAAAAATATGCCACCAAGGTACCGATTTTTTGCTCAAATTAGCCAAATATGTACCTCTCAATACCAAACTACAAAATCTAGATGGACACAAAAAATATACCACCAAGGTACCGATTTCCCACTCAAATAAGTCAAAGTCATTTACATTCGTACTGTTTAAGTGCAAAGTCTACTACTTGAATTGATGTGGATGAAAAAATGGGACGAGTATAAATAAAAACGTTTTAGCCAAAATATATTTTTCTTTTATGCTCTAAGCAAAGGAAAACAAAAAAAAATAGTAAGTTAAAAAAGCCAAGACTTGTGGGCAAACGATTAAAAAATTCAAAATGTACTTACAACAACATACTAATCAAGGCCTCATTAATTGAGACTTGTCCTCTTTTATTCGTTAGGTAACGAAACATCAGCTACTCTGTTGGAGATTCTTATACATTTAGCTTTCGTATAAAAGAGAGTGAGAGATCCTAAAGAATTCAGTAAAAAATACTAGGTTTCCGTTCTCTTTATTAGTTTCAAATAGTAGCTACGTTACTTTTGAAACTGAGGGACTTACTATTAGACCGTTTTTTCAATAGTCAAAATTAAGTCAATTTTTCACCTGCATGTTAGCCTAATAAGATAGCTACCGAATCCATATTAAAAAAGAAAATCCGAAATAAAAGGGCAAAAGTCCAAATTTATAAAATTTTTAATCAAAATTTCTTATTAAAGTTAGATTCAATGTAGAGTTTTTTTTTAAGAAGTCTTGTTTCAGTAGAATCAAAGATAAATCAAAATTTTTATTTATTTATAATTATAATTCAACTAAAATTAATATTCTAAAACCGTAAGGACATAAAAAGTATATAAAAACAATAAAGAGAGAGGAGAAGGAACTTTTTCCCGTATATAAAAAAATTCACTAGTTGATATCAGGCGATAAAATTCAGTATCAACATTATTAATAAAATCTCTTCTTATATATTTTTGTCATCTCTATTAGATAGTAAAAGACTATAATAAATTTTATATTTAAAATGTAAATAAGGATGGCAATGGGTGGGGTGCGGTGGGGTGAAGAGACCTTTTTTGATTCTCATCTTGTTTTAATTGTTTCCTATCTTGTTTTAATTTTGAACCTCATTTCTCACCCCATTCCCCAATAAAATATAATGGAGCAGAGATGAAGAATCTCTATATGGAAAATGAATTCTCTATATCCACTTATTTTTCCTATTTTTGTATTTATTTATACTAAATATTAACTAAAAATTTTATTAATATATTATGGTGTTATTTATATATGATAATTATATTAAAAATATAAACTTTACTATTTAATAGGATAAAAAATTATGAATTATAAATTTTTTTAATTAAATATTATTCACATATATATATTTAATATAACATACTATAATATTTTATTTTATATATATGAAAATGGGGCAAGGATGGGGTGGGAGGAGTATTAAATCGTTCCCCACCCTATTAGTAATATGGGGATTGTTTTCCTTCATTTTCCACCTCACTCATTATATATCATTCTAATTTATCCCATTTAGAGCGGATTCCCATGGAGCCCTAAACTCACGGGAGATTTTGCCATCCTTAAATATAAAAAATAAAAATAATCTTTTTAATATATAAGAATATAACAACTATTTTTGTTTAAACAAAAACTATTATCTACAAATTAATTTTTAAAAACAAATATTTAGCCCCTTATTACATATAGTCTTACTAGATTTTTCCCTATTAAATAAAAATGTCCAAAAATTTTCTACTGTTAGGAATCTTTTGTCAATTGAACAAGAAAAGTGTGCTTTTATAGTAATGCCCTCATAATGCTGACATGTAATAGGACAAAAATTAAAACCTCTCTTTCACAACGTAAATAATAATTTAATATATTAAATATATTTATCTAAAAATAAATAATTTAATAAATAAATATTATATATCTATATAAATATATTTTATCTAAAAATAAATATATTTGTATAATTTATATATAAATATTATTTTAGATAAAAATTAATTAAATTTATATAAATATTCAAATTCATAAATATATTACACATAATTTATTAATAAATTAATTTAAAATTTATTTAGTTGATAAATATTTAAAATTAATTTAAATTGTGAAAAAATATAAATATTTATATATAAATTTATTTTTAGATAAATAGAAATTAATTTATTATTTATATAAATATATGCATCACTCGACCACACAAAACAAGATATATATTTATTATTAATTAGTTTTTTAAATTAATAAAAATTAAAGGGTCATACCACTCAATTTATTGACATATATCAGATATTCTTCTGAAGTTTCACAAATGACCGATATCCCTTAAAATATGAGAAGATAACAATACTCCATAAAGTTACTATACAATTATACAAAATAAATATCTTACTCTTATATATTTAGAAGGTATATAAATTTATCATTTTAACCTTATTATCTCTACTTAATGACTAATATAACCTTATAATTTATTTTTGATAATTATATTAAATATTTTTATCCTAAATATTATTAATATTTTATTTTAATTACATTAATTTATAAAAAACAATTAAAATAGATTGCATATAATATTTGGATAAAATGAATTATATTATTTATAATTTGAAAAATACTTTTGATAAATTAATATTCAATATTAATATTTAGGATTTATATTTCAAAAATTTAATAATATAATTTATGTAATCCAAATATTTAGGGTACATAATTGATTTTATAATATAATTTTGAGATTGTTTATATAATATATACATATTATTAATTTATAAATAAAATAATTTATGTAATTTATGACTAAAACTTCAAATAGAATTAAATATTATTAATATAATAAAAATAAAATAGTTTTAATAACAATAATTTGAGATTAATTATCAAAGATATTGAATATAATTATTAAAAAATAAATTATAAGATTATATTATTTGGTACGTAGAAATAATAAGGTTACAATGATAAATTTATATACTTTCTAAATATATGAGGGTATAATATTGATTTGTATAATTATAAAGTAGTTTTAGAGTAAATATAAACTTATAAAAGTACAAATGGCGAATATAAGTTTCTTTATTATTTGTTTATTCATTTAAATTAAATTTATTCTTAAATTTCAAATTACTACATTTTTAGTTTAATTTTTTTTTAAACAAAAAAAATAATGGAGATACAACAACTGTTGTCAAGTGTTTGGTGATCAATCACGCTATTAGAGCAACGAGCATGTGACGTTGATCAAGGTTCTTCCTTTAATGATACATGTTTACATGATGAGCCAGAATCTATTAAACTTGAATTAAATAATACAAAATCTCACTTAGAATTTATTAAAAATAGCCTACAAATTACTCAAGATAAGCTATATATTAGTGAAAATATGCTACAGACTTATGCAAGTGAATTGAAGAATGTTAAATCCTTCTTATCAAAGTTAGCACCAAATCGATATCCACCTTCATCTTAGTCGTATTAATACTTTCTTTTTTTCAATCAGTATTTGTGATGGATGACATTTACATTTATGTCAATGTATTTGATATTTTTTCTATTATTTTTAATTAATCTTTATGTTCACTAATCTATTTCATTTCTATTCTATAAATTAAATTCATATAAATAAATACCAAATTGTGCCTAAAGCTTTGGCGACGACAACATCCATAGCAAATTTCCTTTTTGGCGACGACTAGTTGTAGTCGCTAAAGTTTTAGGCATCCAAATTTAGCAATGACATCATTTTAGGCGACTACATATGACGCTGACTTTGATTATCGGTGTTAACTCCTTCGAAAATGACATTCTTATCGTCTTGGTTGGTTTTTAGCGACAACATCTATATGTCTTGCTAAAACTTTAGCAACCTTCAAAAAATGACAAATATGGTGACAAAATATTCTGCTTTTAGCGACAATGTTTGTTGTGACTAAAAGTTGTTTTCTTTTTTGTAGTGCCTCTTGCTCCTATCCACCTCCCTGAGTTTGTTGTCCTCTCAATAATTGGTGCATTCTTTCCTCCCACCCTTTGAAGTAACATACATACAACCAAAAGTACAAAACATTTGCTCAGCCAACAATTAACCATATTCATTTATAAAAAAAAGGGACACATCAACAAACCAACAAAGATATGCAGTAATAACAAACTTACAAATGAGCCAAGTTGTGCAATTTGAACAACAACAGTTGATGATGGACATGATGAACTTGCTCTTGCTTACTAAACCAACCAAGTAATGGAAGTTAATAATTACTTTGAAAATATATTATAGCAAAAGTCCAGCATAAATAGCATTGTCAGACTCATAAAATTGAATGCTTAAGAGGTGCCATTTGATTAGTTGCAGCTACTTGTACTGTTGATAAGCTAGATTTTGCTTGTCAAGATAATTAAATACTAAATATTAATAATTACCTGAAAAACATCACATCAACAAAATAAACATATCAATATAAACCATTCCACATTATCTCTTGGTGGCCTAAGGCCTTTTCTTTTTCTGTTGCCCGAAATGGATAGACATGATCTTCTGTTGTGTCCACTTTATTTGCATAAGCCACAACTAAGATTGGCTTTCAGCTACTGGCCTTCAGTTGCCTTCCTCATTCTTTTACTTTTGGCTTTTTGACTTTGGGAGCCACGTTTAGTGGCTTAACTGACAAATCATTCATAGTAGGCCATATACTCCACAGTAGGGCCATGTACTCTTATCTAGCAGAGGCTTAATGATTTGCTCATACGTTCTTTGATATGCTCTTTTCTTCAACGTTTATGAGACATAATCTATAACTTCATGCCAATATATGCAATGAAAGGTAGCACATGTCTGTAAGGCAATTTACTCACTTAATATACCCCACAGTTACATAAATTTTTATCCAAATTGACCACAAATGTTTTACTTCCCTCTTATAGTATCTTAAAGTTAGTGTCAAAGGCTAAAATGACCTTGTAATGCCTTCATGATTTTGCTATAGTCTCGAGCTTTCTGTGCATATATGGTGGCAGTTCAGACTTCCATTTTCTTGATTCACTTATTTAGTTATTTGCATTCTTTTCATTACCTTTCTCTTTATGAACTCTAGCAAAGTAAGCACTAGTTTGGCCTTATGATCACTAAGCCAACTGTTTTAAAACTTAGTCAAATTGTTTGTCACATGCTCATACTTTAAATCATATCAAATGCATGCCTGTATTAGAACTTAAGTGGGATTTTGACTTACCAATCATAAGCTTTTTTTTTTTTTCCAAATTTCATCATGTCCATTTATTAAAAAAGTTTGCTTTGCTACTTAATCTAGCTGCTGCCCAAAACAAATCTTTCAATACCAGTGTTGGCCACTAGCTCCACATATTGGCACAAATATGTTTCGCATAATGCCTTACATTTGCACCCCCAAATGCTCAAGCAAAACCCCAATCATTCCTTTTTCTGTTTGTCATAAAGCTTGATGCCTTTTAATTTTGAATGCCCTAATAATCCCATACAACTTTAGGAACCAACCCAATGATTTCAAGTTCTCACCCTTACAGATGCAAACAATAATAGAAAACACTCTACTATTTGCATTAAAGTAATAACAGATAACAAGACCCTTTCATGTGGTCCTTTCTAATGGTACTCATCCAATCCTATAAACTTTTTACACTCATTTAGAAACTCATTCTTTAAGGTTGGATAATTAACAAAAAAACTTGTTAATCTAACAATAAAAATAAAATAAATTCCAAGATAAAATTGAGGGTTTAAGAGAATAAAACTAGTGATGGGATTCTCCACAACTAATCTTTAAGTCTTCTTCCAAATGCCTTTAAGCTTAATTGATTCTTCTTCTTCTCTCTCTAGAAAATACTCTCTTTGTTCCCCTTTCTCTCTCTAAAAGTCCCCTAATTTCTATTATTGGATGACCCCTTTTATATGGTGGTTGATGTTCCAAAAATAAAGAAACCTAGGATCAGTCAAATATGGCCATAAAAAGCTGATCCAAAAGCTGGAATTCGACTGCAATCGATCAGTTGTGGCACGGTCGTGCCTTTGGTTCTTTCTAAAACACTTCACAGTTGGCGCGTCCACGCCTTGCTTTATGCCTCACTCAATATAGTATAATTTTGTTTGAGTCCTTCAGTCTTTTCTTCAATTGCATCCACAATTATTTATAAATTACATTCCAGTCCATTGAATCTTTGTTTCTGCATTTAAGCCCTTAATTTCTTAGCATTTTGGTCCCGTTTTATGATGACTTGCTGTTTTTTGTCCCCTTTTTGTGCCATTTATCACTTTGACTATGATTTCTTCATTTTTGCACAAAAACAAAGACTTTTATCAAAACAACACGAAAGCTTGAGGATTTGCATATATATCTAAGCTTGAAAGTACTGGATAAGTGAGTGAAATGTTCATTTATCAAAAACCTCTAAACCAAGGCCTTTGCTTGTCTTCAAGCAAATAAAAACACAATAAAAGAAATTCAACCAACATAAGGAGTAATGATTGTTTCGAGCAAGCAATTTAATTTCTTAAGAAAAGCCTGATAGATCAAAAGTCATGCAGTCTAAGGAGGATTACAAAGTGCTGACATTTGACCTAAGATTTCAACATAGAAACCAAACATCACCTCATTCTAAATCCCTTATGTAGGTGTGTGAGTAGCTAAACTTTAACCATTTTCATCTCGAATCAGTTTATGCAGGAGAACTAT